>CM045589.1:7883835-8456900 GCA_024721215.1 Cheumatopsyche charites | reverse complement strand
TCAATTCATTTTCATAAAGGGGAACCTGAAAATTCGGTAAATATTTCTTGTAGATTTCCACTTTAATATTCTTTTTTCTCTTATTTTTGAAAATTCTAAATAGGTCTATAATATTTAGTCTCGACAATCTTGTGGCTGGTATTGCAAAAGCGTGATTTAAAAGCTATTGCACGCCATCCACACGATTGTTCTGACGAACTATACATCAATTCATCTTCACAAGAGAAAACCTAATATTCGGTAAATATTTTCTAAAGCTTTCCGATTAAAGTAATGTTTTTCAATGGTTTTTTTTTTTATATTTTATTCTAGGAAAATTCTAAATGGGTCTATAATTTTCCATCTTAACTATTATGTGACTGGCACATCATGAGCGTGATTTAAAAGCTAGGATGTGCCTTTCACATGATTGTTACGATGAGCTATACATCAGTTCATCTTCACAAAAGGGAACCTGATAATTCGGTAAATATTTTCTATAATTTTCCAATCAACAATGTTTTTAATTGAATATTTTTCAATTAAATTCTAGGTAAAGTATAAATATGTCTATAATATTTAGTCTAAACAATCGTGTGACTGGTGTAGCAGAAGCGTGATTTAAAAACTGGTATGCCAGCGACACGATTGTTCTGACGAATTATACATCAATTCACTTACAAGAAAGAGAACCTGGCAATTAGGTAAATATTTTATAAAGCTTTCTACTTAAATATTCTGTTTTATTATATTTTTTTTTTCTCTTTTGTTCATAGAAATATTAAAATAGGTCTATAATATTTTGTCTAAACAATCGTGTGGCTGGTGTAGCAGAAGCGTGATTTAAAAGCTTTGGTAGATCAGCCACACGATTGTTCTGACGAATTATACATCAATTCACTTTCAAGAAAGAGAACCTGGCAATTAGGTAAATATTTTATAAAGCTTTCTACTTAAATATTCTGTTTTTTTAAATATTTTTTTTCTCTTTCATCGAAAATTTTAAATAGGTCTATAACATTTAGTCTCAACAACGGTGTAACTGGTGTTGCTAAAGCGTGATTTAAAAGCTTTGGCACGCCAGTCACACGATTGTTCTGATGAATTATACATCAATTCACATTCAAGAAAGAGAACATGGCAATTAGGTAAATATTTTATAAACCTTTCTACTTAAATATTCTGTTGTTAATTTTTTTTTTTTCTCTTTTGTTCATAGTAAAATTAAAATAGGTCTATAATATTTTGTCTAAACAATTGTGTGGCTGGTGTAGCAGAAGCGTGATTTAAAAACTTCGGTATGCCATCCACACGATTGTTCTGACGAACAATACATCAATTCATCTTCAAGAAAGAGAACCTGGCAATTAGGTAAATATTTTATAAAGCTTTCTACTTAAATATTCTGTTTTTTTAAATATTTTTTTTCTCTTTTGTTCATAGAAATATTAAAATAGGTCTATAATATTTTGTCTAAACAATCGTGTGGCTGGTGTAGTAGAAGCGTGATTTAAAAGCTTTGGTTTATCAGTCACACGATTGTTCTGACGAATTATACATCAATTCACTTTCAAGAAAGAGAACCTGGCAATTAGGTAAATATTTTATAAAGCTTTCTACTGAAATATTCTGTTGTTAAATTTTTTTTTCTCTTTTGTTCATAGTAAAATTAAAATAGGTCTATAATATTTTGTCTAAACAATTGTGTGGCTGGTGTAGCAGAAGCGTGATTTAAAAACTTCGGTATGCCATCCACACGATTGTTCTGACGAACAATACATCAATTCATATTTCAGAAAGAAATCCAGGCAATTAGGTAAATATTTTATGAAGCTTTCTATTTAAATATTCTGTTGTTAAATTTTTTTTTCTCTTTTGTTCATAGAAATATTAAAATAGGTCTATAACATTTAGTCTAAACAATTGTGTGGCTGGTGTAGCAGAAGCGTGATTTACAAGCTTTGGTATGTCAGCCACACGATTGTTCTGACGAATTATACATCAATTCACTTTCAAGAAAGAGAAACTGGCAATTAGGTAAATATTTTATAAAGCTTTCTAATTAAATATTCTGTTGTTAATTTTTTTTTTTCTCTTTTGTTCACAGAAATATTAAAATAGGTCTATAATATTTTGTCTAAACAATCGTGTGGCTGGTGTAGCAGAAGCGTGATTTAAAAGCTTTGGTTTATCAGTCACACGATTGTTCTGACGAATTATACATCAATTCACTTTCAAGAAAGAGAACCTGGCAATTAGGTAAATATTTTATAAAGCTTTCTACTTAAATATTCTGTTTTTTTAAATATTTTTTTTCTCTTTTGTTCATCGAAAAATTTAAATAGGTCTATATCATTTAGTCTCAACAACGGTGTAACTGGTGTTGCTAAAGCGTGATTTAAAAGCTATGGCACGCCAGTCACACGATTGTTCTGATGAATTATACATCAATTCACATTCAAGAAAGAGAACCTGGCAATTAGGTAAATATTTAATAAAGCTTTCTACTTAAATATTCTGTTTTTTTAAATATTTTTTTTCTCTTTTGTTCATAGAAATATTAAAATAGGTCTATAATTTTCCATCTTAACTATTATGTGACTGGCACATCCTGAGCGTGATTTAAAAGCTAGAATGTGCCTTCCACATGATTGTTACGATGAGCTATACATCAGTTCATCCTCACGAAAGAGAACCTGATTATTCGGTAAATATTTTCTATAATTTTCCAATAAACAATGTATTTAATTGATTTTTTTTCAATTACATTCTAGGTGAAGTATAAATACGTCTATAATATTCCATCTTAACGATAGTGTGACTGGTGTAGCAGAAGCGTGATTTAAAAGCTTTGGTTTATCAGTCACACGATTGTTCTGATGAATTATACATCAATTCACATTCAAGAAAGAGAACCTGGCAATTAGGTAAATATTTTTAAAAGCTTTCTACTTAAATATTCTGTTGTTAAATATTTTTTTTCTCTTTTGTTCATGGTAAAATTAAAATAGGTCTATAATATTTTGTCTAAACAATCGTGTGGCTGGTGCAGCAGAAGCGTGATTTAAAAGCTTGTCTGGGCCATCCACACGATTGTTCTGACGAACAATACATCAATTCATATTCATGAAAGAGAACCTGGCAATCAGGTAAATATTTTCTATAGCTTTCCAATTGAGATCAATGTTTTTAATTGACTATTTTCAATTACATTTTAGGTAAAGTATAATATACTGTCTAAAATATTGTGTGACTGGTGTAGCGAAGCGTGATTTAAAAGCTTATCTACGCCAGCTGCACGATTATTCTTACGAACTATACATCAATTCATCTTCACAAGAGAAAACCTAATATTCGGTAAATATTTTCTAAAGCTTTCCGATTAAAGTAATGTTTTTCATTGGTTTATTTTTTCTATTCTATTCTAGGAAAATTCTTAATATGTCTCTAATATACTGACTTAACTATTTGTGTGGCTGCTTCATTGGAAGCGTGATTTTAAAGTTAGGCTGTGCCTGCCACACATTTATTCAGACGAACTATACATTAATTCATTTTCATAAAGGGGAACCTAAAAATTCGGTAAATATTACTAGTAGACTTCCTATTTATTATTATGTTTTTAATTTTTTTTTTCTATTTTATTCTAGGAAAATTCTAAATAGGTCTATAATTTTCCATCTTAACTATTATGTGACTGGCACATCCTGAGCGTGATTTAAAAGCTAGAATGTGCCTTCCACATGATTGTTACGATGAGCTATACATCAGTTCATCCTCACGAAAGAGAACCTGATAATTCGGTAAATATTTTCTATAATTTTCCAATAAACAATGTATTTAATTGATTTTTTTTCAATTACATTCTAGGTGAAGTATAAATACGTCTATAATATTCCATCTTAACGATAGTGTGACTGGTGTAGCAGAAGCGTGATTTAAAAGCTTCACAACGCCAGTTGCACGATTGTTTTGATGAACTATACATCAATTCATCATCATGAAATAGAAGCTGACAATTTGGTAAATATTTTCTATAGCTGTTCAAAAAATATGTCTCTAATATTCCGTCTTAGCAGTCGTGTGACTGGTGTAGCAGAAGTGTGATTTAAAATCCGGCCGTGCCTGCCACACAATTATTCCGACGAGCTTTACATCAATTCATCTTCACGAAAGGGAACCTTACAATTCGGTAAATATTACCCATAGATTTCTTATTCAATATTCTGTTTATAATTTTTTTTTCTATTTTATTCTAAGAATATTCTAAATAGGTCTATAATATACCGTCTTAACTATCATGTGACTGGCATATCGTGAGCGTGATTTAAAAGCTCGGATATGCCTTTCACAGGATTGTTCCGACGAAATATACATCAATTCATTTTCATAAAGGGAACCTAAAAATTCGGTAAATATTACTAGTAGATTTCCTATTTATTATTATGTTTTTAATTTTTTTTTTCTATTTTATTCTTGGAAAATTCTAAATAGGTCTATAATTTTCCATCTTAACTATTATATGACTGGCACATCCTGAGCGTGATTTAAAAGCTAGAATGTGCCTTCCACATGATTGTTACGATGAGCTATACATCAGTTCATCCTCACGAAAGAGAACCTGATTATTCGGTAAATATTTTCTATAATTTTCCAATAAACAATGTATTTAATTGATTTTTTTTCAATTACATTCTAGGTGAAGTATAAATACGTCTATAATATTCCATCTTAACGATAGTGTGACTGGTGTAGCAGAAGCGTGATTTAAAAGCTTTGGTTTATCAGTCACACGATTGTTCTGATGAATTATACATCAATTCACATTCAAGAAAGAGAACCTGGCAATTAGGTAAATATTTTTAAAAGCTTTCTACTTAAATATTCTGTTGTTAAATATTTTTTTTCTCTTTTGTTCATGGTAAAATTAAAATAGGTCTATAATATTTTGTCTAAACAATCGTGTGGCTGGTGCAGCAGAAGCGTGATTTAAAAGCTTGTCTGGGCCATCCACACGATTGTTCTGACGAACAATACATCAATTCATATTCATGAAAGAGAACCTGGCAATCAGGTAAATATTTTCTATAGCTTTCCAATTGAGATCAATGTTTTTAATTGACTATTTTCAATTACATTTTAGGTAAAGTATAATATACTGTCTAAAATATTGTGTGACTGGTGTAGCGAAGCGTGATTTAAAAGCTTATCTACGCCAGCTGCACGATTATTCTTACGAACTATACATCAATTCATCTTCACAAGAGAAAACCTAATATTCGGTAAATATTTTCTAAAGCTTTCCGATTAAAGTAATGTTTTTCATTGGTTTATTTTTTCTATTCTATTCTAGGAAAATTCTTAATATGTCTCTAATATACTGACTTAACTATTTGTGTGGCTGCTTCATTGGAAGCGTGATTTTAAAGTTAGGCTGTGCCTGCCACACATTTATTCAGACGAACTATACATTAATTCATTTTCATAAAGGGGAACCTAAAAATTCGGTAAATATTACTAGTAGACTTCCTATTTATTATTATGTTTTTAATTTTTTTTTTCTATTTTATTCTAGGAAAATTCTAAATAGGTCTATAATTTTCCATCTTAACTATTATGTGACTGGCACATCCTGAGCGTGATTTAAAAGCTAGAATGTGCCTTCCACATGATTGTTACGATGAGCTATACATCAGTTCATCCTCACGAAAGAGAACCTGATAATTCGGTAAATATTTTCTATAATTTTCCAATAAACAATGTATTTAATTGATTTTTTTTCAATTACATTCTAGGTGAAGTATAAATACGTCTATAATATTCCATCTTAACGATAGTGTGACTGGTGTAGCAGAAGCGTGATTTAAAAGCTTCACAACGCCAGTTGCACGATTGTTTTGATGAACTATACATCAATTCATCATCATGAAATAGAAGCTGACAATTTGGTAAATATTTTCTATAGCTGTTCAAAAAATATGTCTATAATATTCCGTCTTAGCAGTCGTGTGACTGGTGTAGCAGAAGTGTGATTTAAAATCCGGCCGTGCCTGCCACACAATTATTCCGACGAGCTTTACATCAATTCATCTTCACGAAAGGGAACCTTACAATTCGGTAAATATTACCCATAGATTTCTTATTCAATATTCTGTTTATAATTTTTTTTTCTATTTTATTCTAAGAATATTCTAAATAGGTCTATAATATACCGTCTTAACTATCATGTGACTGGCATATCGTGAGCGTGATTTAAAAGCTCGGATATGCCTTTCACAGGATTGTTCCGACGAAATATACATCAATTCATTTTCATAAAGGGGAACCTAAAAATTCGGTAAATATTACTAGTAGATTTCCTATTTATTATTATGTTTTTAATTTTTTTTTCTATTTTATTCTTGGAAAATTCTAAATAGGTCTATAATTTTCCATCTTAACTATTATGTGACTGGCACATCCTGAGCGTGATTTAAAAGCTAGAATGTGCCTTCCACATGATTGTTACGATGAGCTATACATCAGTTCATCCTCACGAAAGAGAACCTGATTATTCGGTAAATATTTTCTATAATTTTCCAATAAACAATGTATTTAATTGATTTTTTTTCAATTACATTCTAGGTGAAGTATAAATACGTCTATAATATTCCATCTTAACGATAGTGTGACTGGTGTAGCAGAAGCGTGATTTAAAAGCTTTGGTTTATCAGTCACACGATTGTTCTGATGAATTATACATCAATTCACATTCAAGAAAGAGAACCTGGCAATTAGGTAAATATTTTTAAAAGCTTTCTACTTAAATATTCTGTTGTTAAATATTTTTTTTCTCTTTTGTTCATGGTAAAATTAAAATAGGTCTATAATATTTTGTCTAAACAATCGTGTGGCTGGTGCAGCAGAAGCGTGATTTAAAAGCTTGTCTGGGCCATCCACACGATTGTTCTGACGAACAATACATCAATTCACATTCAAGAAAGAGAACCTGGCAATTAGGTAAATATTTTTAAAAGCTTTCTACTTAAATATTCTGTTGTTAAATATTTTTTTTCTCTTTTGTTCATGGTAAAATTAAAATAGGTCTATAATATTTTGTCTAAACAATCGTGTGGCTGGTGCAGCAGAAGCGTGATTTAAAAGCTTGACTGGGCCATCCACACGATTGTTCTGACGAACAATACATCAATTCATATTCATGAAAGAGAACCTGGCAATCAGGTAAATATTTTCTATAGCTTTCCAATTGAGATCAATGTTTTTAGTTGAATATTTTCAATTACATTTTAGGTAAAGTATAATATACTGTCTAAAATATTGTGTGACTGGTGTAGCGAAGCGTGATTTAAAAGCTTATCTACGCCAGCTGCACGATTATTCTTACGAACTATACATCAATTCATCTTCACAAGAGAAAACCTAATATTCGGTAAATATTTTCTAAAGCTTTCCGATTAAAGTAATGTTTTTCATTGGTTTATTTTTTCTATTCTATTCTAGGAAAATTCTTAATATGTCTCTAATATACTGACTTAACTATTTGTGTGGCTGCTTCATTGGAAGCGTGATTTTAAAGTTAGGCTGTGCCTGCCACACATTTATTCAGACGAACTATACATTAATTCATTTTCATAAAGGGGAACCTAAAAATTCGGTAAATATTACTAGTAGACTTCCTATTTATTATTATGTTTTTAATTTTTTTTTTTCTATTTTATTCTAGGAAAATTCTAAATAGGTCTATAATTTTCCATCTTAACTATTATGTGACTGGCACATCCTGAGCGTGATTTAAAAGCTAGAATGTGCCTTCCACATGATTGTTACGATGAGCTATACATCAGTTCATCCTCACGAAAGAGAACCTGATAATTCGGTAAATATTTTCTATAATTTTCCAATAAACAATGTATTTAATTGATTTTTTTTCAATTACATTCTAGGTGAAGTATAAATACGTCTATAATATTCCATCTTAACGATAGTGTGACTGGTGTAGCAGAAGCGTGATTTAAAAGCTTCACAACGCCAGTTGCACGATTGTTTTGATGAACTATACATCAATTCATCATCATGAAATAGAAGCTGACAATTTGGTAAATATTTTCTATAGCTGTTCAAAAAATATGTCTATAATATTCCGTCTTAGCAGTCGTGTGACTGGTGTAGCAGAAGTGTGATTTAAAATCCGGCCGTGCCTGCCACACAATTATTCCGACGAGCTTTACATCAATTCATCTTCACGAAAGGGAACCTTACAATTCGGTAAATATTACCCATAGATTTCTTATTCAATATTCTGTTTATAATTTTTTTTTCTATTTTATTCTAAGAATATTCTAAATAGGTCTATAATATACCGTCTTAACTATCATGTGACTGGCATATCGTGAGCGTGATTTAAAAGCTCGGATATGCCTTTCACAGGATTGTTCCGACGAAATATACATCAATTCATTTTCATAAAGGGGAACCTAAAAATTCGGTAAATATTACTAGTAGATTTCCTATTTATTATTATGTTTTTAATTTTTTTTTTCTATTTTATTCTTGGAAAATTCTAAATAGGTCTATAATTTTCCATCTTAACTATTATGTGACTGGCACATCCTGAGCGTGATTTAAAAGCTAGAATGTGCCTTCCACATGATTGTTACGATGAGCTATACATCAGTTCATCCTCACGAAAGAGAACCTGATAATTCGGTAAATATTTTCTATAATTTTCCAATAAACAATGTATTTAATTGATTTTTTTTCAATTACATTCTAGGTGAAGTATAAATACGTCTATAATATTCCATCTTAACGATAGTGTGACTGGTGTAGCAGAAGCGTGATTTAAAAGCTTCACAACGCCAGTTGCACGATTGTTTTGATGAACTATACATCAATTCATCATCATGAAATAGAACCTGACAATTTGGTAAATATTTTCTATAGCTGTTCAAAAAATATGTCTATAATATTCCGTCTTAGCAGTCATGTGACTGGTGTAGCAGAAGTGTGATTTAAAATCCGGCCGTGCCTGCCACACAATTATTCCGACGAGCTTTACATCAATTCATCTTCAAGAAAGAGAACCTGGCAATTAGGTAAATATTTTATAAAGCTTTCTACTTAAATATTCTGTTTTTTTAAATATTTTTTTTCTCTTTTGTTCATAGAAATATTAAAATAGGTCTATAATATTTTGTCTAAACAATCGTGTGGCTGGTGTAGTAGAAGCGTGATTTAAAAGCTTTGGTTTATCAGTCACACGATTGTTCTGACGAATTATACATCAATTCACTTTCAAGAAAGAGAACCTGGCAATTAGGTAAATATTTTATAAAGCTTTCTACTGAAATATTCTGTTGTTAAATTTTTTTTTCTCTTTTGTTCATAGTAAAATTAAAATAGGTCTATAATATTTTGTCTAAACAATTGTGTGGCTGGTGTAGCAGAAGCGTGATTTAAAAACTTCGGTATGCCATCCACACGATTGTTCTGACGAACAATACATCAATTCATATTTAAGAAAGAAAACCAGGCAATTAGGTAAATATTTAATGAAGCTTTCTAATTAAATATTCTGTTGTTAAATTTTTTTTTTCTCTTTTGTTCATAGAAATATTAAAATAGGTCTATAACATTTAGTCTAAACAATTGTGTGGCTGGTGTAGCAGAAGCGTGATTTACAAGCTTTGGTATGTCAGCCACACGATTGTTCTGACGAATTATACATCAATTCACTTTCAAGAAAGAGAACCTGGCAATTAGGTAAATATTTTATAAAGCTTTCTACTTATATATTCTGTTGTTAATTTTTTTTTTTCTCTTTTGTTCACAGAAATATTAAAATAGGTCTATAATATTTTGTCTAAACAATCGTGTGGCTGGTGTAGCAGAAGCGTGATTTAAAAGCTTTGGTTTATCAGTCACACGATTGTTCTGATGAATTATACATCAATTCACATTCAAGAAAGAGAACCTGGCAATTAGGTAAATATTTTTTAAAGCTTTCTACAGGGTGTTCCCCGGGACTTTGCCAACTTCTAAGCGGATTTAAAGTGACTTAGAATCAAGATAGAGAAGCGAGAGTTTTACCATTAGTCTTATAATCGTCTGCAATTTTTTTTTCATTTTTACCCCCCCACCTTTAAATTTTACCTCTTCCCCCCTCTGCCATCGTCGAATAGCGTAATTCCGTTCACTAGCTCGCACAGGACTCGAAACAGCTTTTGGAAATTCTCAGAAATCGTGACTGCGAAAATAATGGATTCCCGGAAAGTCTGGACACAAAAATCCGAGTTCGAACTAAATTATTATTGAATATCTGTTTTTGTTTAACACTGCTTGTTTAAGTGAAATTAATGGGACTATTTAGATGGTCAGTGAACTTAATTAACTGTATTTATCGATTTTTATGTATGCTATGTTCATTTTAGATGATAAGTCAAGCAAGATTCAATCGAATTCGTAATTGATTTTTTTTTAATAATAATAATAACAACTTATAAGTTATTAGTGCCTAAATGATTCGAAATATGTCTGTGTTGAAAGATAAATTGATTTAAAAAGACGAAAATAGGGTAGGTAAAAAAATAATTTATCTGAACTGTACGAGCTAGTGAACGGAAGTACGCTGCATTGGACTATGGCAGAGGGGGGATGCGGTAAAATTTGAAGGTGGGGGGGGTAAAAATGAAAAAAAAATTGCAGACGATTATAAGACTAATGGTAAAACTCTCGCTTCTCTATCTTGATTCTAAGTCACTTAAAATCAGCTTAGAAGTTGGCAAAGTTCCGGGGAACACCCTGTACTTAAATATTCTGTTTTTTTAAATATTTTTTTTCTCTTTTGTTCATCGAAAAATTTAAATAGGTCTATATCATTTAGTCTCAACAACGGTGTAACTGGTGTTGCTAAAGCGTGATTTAAAAGCTATGGCACGCCAGTCACACGATTGTTCTGATGAATTATACATCAATTCACATTCAAGAAAGAGAACCTGGCAATTAGGTAAATATTTAATAAAGCTTTCTACTTAAATATTCTGTTTTTTTAAATATTTTTTTTCTCTTTTGTTCATAGAAATATTAAAATAGGTCTATAATTTTCCATCTTAACTATTATGTGACTGGCACATCCTGAGCGTGATTTAAAAGCTAGAATGTGCCTTCCACATGATTGTTACGATGAGCTATACATCAGTTCATCCTCACGAAAGAGAACCTGATTATTCGGTAAATATTTTCTATAATTTTCCAATAAACAATGTATTTAATTGATTTTTTTTCAATTACATTCTAGGTGAAGTATAAATACGTCTATAATATTCCATCTTAACGATAGTGTGACTGGTGTAGCAGAAGCGTGATTTAAAAGCTTTGGTTTATCAGTCACACGATTGTTCTGATGAATTATACATCAATTCACATTCAAGAAAGAGAACCTGGCAATTAGGTAAATATTTTTAAAAGCTTTCTACTTAAATATTCTGTTGTTAAATATTTTTTTTCTCTTTTGTTCATGGTAAAATTAAAATAGGTCTATAATATTTTGTCTAAACAATCGTGTGGCTGGTGCAGCAGAAGCGTGATTTAAAAGCTTGTCTGGGCCATCCACACGATTGTTCTGACGAACAATACATCAATTCATATTCATGAAAGAGAACCTGGCAATCAGGTAAATATTTTCTATAGCTTTCCAATTGAGATCAATGTTTTTAATTGACTATTTTCAATTACATTTTAGGTAAAGTATAATATACTGTCTAAAATATTGTGTGACTGGTGTAGCGAAGCGTGATTTAAAAGCTTATCTACGCCAGCTGCACGATTATTCTTACGAACTATACATCAATTCATCTTCACAAGAGAAAACCTAATATTCGGTAAATATTTTCTAAAGCTTTCCGATTAAAGTAATGTTTTTCATTGGTTTATTTTTTCTATTCTATTCTAGGAAAATTCTTAATATGTCTCTAATATACTGACTTAACTATTTGTGTGGCTGCTTCATTGGAAGCGTGATTTTAAAGTTAGGCTGTGCCTGCCACACATTTATTCAGACGAACTATACATTAATTCATTTTCATAAAGGGGAACCTAAAAATTCGGTAAATATTACTAGTAGACTTCCTATTTATTATTATGTTTTTAATTTTTTTTTTCTATTTTATTCTAGGAAAATTCTAAATAGGTCTATAATTTTCCATCTTAACTATTATGTGACTGGCACATCCTGAGCGTGATTTAAAAGCTAGAATGTGCCTTCCACATGATTGTTACGATGAGCTATACATCAGTTCATCCTCACGAAAGAGAACCTGATAATTCGGTAAATATTTTCTATAATTTTCCAATAAACAATGTATTTAATTGATTTTTTTTCAATTACATTCTAGGTGAAGTATAAATACGTCTATAATATTCCATCTTAACGATAGTGTGACTGGTGTAGCAGAAGCGTGATTTAAAAGCTTCACAACGCCAGTTGCACGATTGTTTTGATGAACTATACATCAATTCATCATCATGAAATAGAAGCTGACAATTTGGTAAATATTTTCTATAGCTGTTCAAAAAATATGTCTATAATATTCCGTCTTAGCAGTCGTGTGACTGGTGTAGCAGAAGTGTGATTTAAAATCCGGCCGTGCCTGCCACACAATTATTCCGACGAGCTTTACATCAATTCATCTTCACGAAAGGGAACCTTACAATTCGGTAAATATTACCCATAGATTTCTTATTCAATATTCTGTTTATAATTTTTTTTTCTATTTTATTCTAAGAATATTCTAAATAGGTCTATAATATACCGTCTTAACTATCATGTGACTGGCATATCGTGAGCGTGATTTAAAAGCTCGGATATGCCTTTCACAGGATTGTTCCGACGAAATATACATCAATTCATTTTCATAAAGGGGAACCTAAAAATTCGGTAAATATTACTAGTAGATTTCCTATTTATTATTATGTTTTTAATTTTTTTTTTCTATTTTATTCTTGGAAAATTCTAAATAGGTCTATAATTTTCCATCTTAACTATTATGTGACTGGCACATCCTGAGCGTGATTTAAAAGCTAGAATGTGCCTTCCACATGATTGTTACGATGAGCTATACATCAGTTCATCCTCACGAAAGAGAACCTGATTATTCGGTAAATATTTTCTATAATTTTCCAATAAACAATGTATTTAATTGATTTTTTTTCAATTACATTCTAGGTGAAGTATAAATACGTCTATAATATTCCATCTTAACGATAGTGTGACTGGTGTAGCAGAAGCGTGATTTAAAAGCTTTGGTTTATCAGTCACACGATTGTTCTGATGAATTATACATCAATTCACATTCAAGAAAGAGAACCTGGCAATTAGGTAAATATTTTTAAAAGCTTTCTACTTAAATATTCTGTTGTTAAATATTTTTTTTCTCTTTTGTTCATGGTAAAATTAAAATAGGTCTATAATATTTTGTCTAAACAATCGTGTGGCTGGTGCAGCAGAAGCGTGATTTAAAAACTTCGGTATGCCATCCACACGATTGTTCTGACGAACAATACATCAATTCATATTTAAGAAAGAAAACCAGGCAATTAGGTAAATATTTTTAAAAGCTTTCTACTTAAATATTCTGTTGTTAAATATTTTTTTTCTCTTTTGTTCATGGTAAAATTAAAATAGGTCTATAATATTTTGTCTAAACAATCGTGTGGCTGGTGCAGCAGAAGCGTGATTTAAAAGCTTGACTGGGCCATCCACACGATTGTTCTGACGAACAATACATCAATTCATATTCATGAAAGAGAACCTGGCAATCAGGTAAATATTTTCTATAGCTTTCCAATTGAGATCAATGTTTTTAGTTGAATATTTTCAATTACATTTTAGGTAAAGTATAATATACTGTCTAAAATATTGTGTGACTGGTGTAGCGAAGCGTGATTTAAAAGCTTATCTACGCCAGCTGCACGATTATTCTTACGAACTATACATCAATTCATCTTCACAAGAGAAAACCTAATATTCGGTAAATATTTTCTAAAGCTTTCCGATTAAAGTAATGTTTTTCATTGGTTTATTTTTTCTATTCTATTCTAGGAAAATTCTTAATATGTCTCTAATATACTGACTTAACTATTTGTGTGGCTGCTTCATTGGAAGCGTGATTTTAAAGTTAGGCTGTGCCTGCCACACATTTATTCAGACGAACTATACATTAATTCATTTTCATAAAGGGGAACCTAAAAATTCGGTAAATATTACTAGTAGACTTCCTATTTATTATTATGTTTTTAATTTTTTTTTTCTATTTTATTCTAGGAAAATTCTAAATAGGTCTATAATTTTCCATCTTAACTATTATGTGACTGGCACATCCTGAGCGTGATTTAAAAGCTAGAATGTGCCTTCCACATGATTGTTACGATGAGCTATACATCAGTTCATCCTCACGAAAGAGAACCTGATAATTCGGTAAATATTTTCTATAATTTTCCAATAAACAATGTATTTAATTGATTTTTTTTCAATTACATTCTAGGTGAAGTATAAATACGTCTATAATATTCCATCTTAACGATAGTGTGACTGGTGTAGCAGAAGCGTGATTTAAAAGCTTCACAACGCCAGTTGCACGATTGTTTTGATGAACTATACATCAATTCATCATCATGAAATAGAAGCTGACAATTTGGTAAATATTTTCTATAGCTGTTCAAAAAATATGTCTATAATATTCCGTCTTAGCAGTCGTGTGACTGGTGTAGCAGAAGTGTGATTTAAAATCCGGCCGTGCCTGCCACACAATTATTCCGACGAGCTTTACATCAATTCATCTTCACGAAAGGGAACCTTACAATTCGGTAAATATTACCCATAGATTTCTTATTCAATATTCTGTTTATAATTTTTTTTTCTATTTTATTCTAAGAATATTCTAAATAGGTCTATAATATACCGTCTTAACTATCATGTGACTGGCATATCGTGAGCGTGATTTAAAAGCTCGGATATGCCTTTCACAGGATTGTTCCGACGAAATATACATCAATTCATTTTCATAAAGGGGAACCTAAAAATTCGGTAAATATTACTAGTAGATTTCCTATTTATTATTATGTTTTTAATTTTTTTTTCTATTTTATTCTTGGAAAATTCTAAATAGGTCTATAATTTTCCATCTTAACTATTATGTGACTGGCACATCCTGAGCGTGATTTAAAAGCTAGAATGTGCCTTCCACATGATTGTTACGATGAGCTATACATCAGTTCATCTTCACGAAAGAGAACCTGATAATTCGGTAAATATTTTCTATAATTTTCCAATAAACAATGTATTTAATTGATTTTTTTTCAATTACATTCTAGGTGAAGTATAAATACGTCTATAATATTCCATCTTAACGATAGTGTGACTGGTGTAGCAGAAGCGTGATTTAAAAGCTTCACAACGCCAGTTGCACGATTGTTTTGATGAACTATACATCAATTCATCATCATGAAATAGAAGCTGACAATTTGGTAAATATTTTCTATAGCTGTTCAAAAAATATGTCTATAATATTCCGTCTTAGCAGTCGTGTGACTGGTGTAGCAGAAGTGTGATTTAAAATCCGGCCGTGCCTGCCACACAATTATTCCGACGAGCTTTACATCAATTCATCTTCACAAAAGGGAACCTTACAATTCGGTAAATATTACCCATAGATTTCTTATTCAATATTCTGTTTATAAATATTTTTTTTCTCTTTTGTTCATATAAATATTAAAATAGGTCTATAATATTTTGTCTAAACAATCGTGTGGCTGGTGTCAGTAGAAGCGTGATTTAAAAGCTTCGGTATGCCATTCACACGATTGTTCTGACGAAATATACATCAATTCATTTTCAAGAAAGAGAACCTAGCAATTAGGTAAATATTTATGAAGCTTTCTACTTATATATTCTGTTGTTAAATTTTTTTTTCTCTTTTGTTCATAGTAAAATTAAAATAGGTCTATAATATTTTGTATAAACAATTGTGTGGCTGGTGTAGCAGAAGCGTGATTTAAAAGCTTGAATGTGCCATCCACACGATTGTTCTGACGAACTATACATCAATTCATCTTCACGAAAGAGAACCTGGCAATTCAGGTAAATATTTTCTATAAGCTTTCCAATTAAATCAATGTATTTAATTGATTTTTTTTCAATTACATTCTAGGTGAAGTATAAATACGTCTATAATATTCCATCTTAACGATAGTGTGACTGGTGTAGCAGAAGCGTGATTTTAAAGCTTCACAACGCCAGTTGCACGATTGTTTTGATGAACTATACATCAATTCATCATCATGAAATAGAAGCTGACAATTTGGTAAATATTTTCTATAGCTTTTCAAAAAATATGTCTATAATATTCCGTCTTAGCAGTCGTGTGACTGGTGTAGCAGAAGTGTGATTTAAAATCCGGCCGTGCCTGCCACACAATTATTCCGACGAGCTTTACATCAATTCATCTTCACAAAAGGGAACCTTACAATTCGGTAAATATTACCCATAGATTTCTTATTCAATATTCTGTTTATAATTTTTTTTTCTATTTTATTCTAAGAAAATTCTAAATAGGTCTATAATATACCGTCTTAACTATCATGTGACTGGCATATCGTGAGCGTGATTTAAAAGCTCGGATATGCCTTTCACAGGATTGTTCCGACGAAATATACATCAATTCATTTTCATAAAGGGGAACCAAAAAATTCGGTAAATATTACTAGTAGATTACTATTTATTATTATGTTTTTAATTTTTTTTTTTCTATTTTATTCTAGGAAAATTCTAAATAGGTCTATAATTTTCCATCTTAACTATTATGTGACTGGCACATCCTGAGCGTGATTTAAAAGCTAGAATGTGCCTTCCACATGATTGTTACGATGAGCTATACATCAGTTCATCCTCACGAAAGAGAACCTGATTATTCGGTAAATATTTTCTATAATTTTCCAATAAACAATGTATTTAATTGATTTTTTTTCAATTACATTCTAGGTGAAGTATAAATACGTCTATAATATTCCATCTTAACGATAGTGTGACTGGTGTAGCAGAAGCGTGATTTAAAAGCTTCACAACGCCAGTTGCACGATTGTTTTGATGAACTATACATCAATTCATCATCATGAAATAGAACCTGACAATTTGGTAAATATTTTCTATAGCTGTTCAAAAAATATGTCTATAATATTCCGTCTTAGCAGTCGTGTGACTGGTGTAGCAGAAGTGTGATTTAAAATCCGGCCGTGCCTGCCACACAATTATTCCGACGAGCTTTACATCAATTCATCTTCACGAAAGGGAACCTTACAATTCGGTAAATATTACCCATAGATTTCTTATTCAATATTCTGTTTATAATTTTTTTTTCTATTTTATTCTAAGAATATTCTAAATAGGTCTATAATATACCGTCTTAACTATCATGTGACTGGCATATCGTGAGCGTGATTTAAAAGCTCGGATATGCCTTTCACAGGATTGTTCCGACGAAATATACATCAATTCATTTTCATAAAGGGGAACCTAAAAATTCGGTAAATATTACTAGTAGATTTCCTATTTATTATTATGTTTTTAATTTTTTTTTTCTATTTTATTCTTGGAAAATTCTAAATAGGTCTATAATTTTCCATCTTAACTATTATGTGACTGGCACATCCTGAGCGTGATTTAAAAGCTAGAATGTGCCTTCCACATGATTGTTACGATGAGCTATACATCAGTTCATCCTCACGAAAGAGAACCTGATAATTCGGTAAATATTTTCTATAATTTTCCAATAAACAATGTATTTAATTGATTTTTTTTCAATTACATTCTAGGTGAAGTATAAATACGTCTATAATATTCCATCTTAACGATAGTGTGACTGGTGTAGCAGAAGCGTGATTTTAAAGCTTCACAACGCCAGTTGCACGATTGTTTTGATGAACTATACATCAATTCATCATCATGAAATAGAACCTGACAATTTGGTAAATATTTTCTATAGCTTTTCAAAAAATATGTCTAAAATATTCCGTCTTAGCAGTCGTGTGACTGGTGTAGCAGAAGTGTGATTTAAAATCCGGCCGTGCCTGCCACACAATTATTCCGACGAGCTTTACATCAATTCTTCTTCACAAAAGGGAACCTTACAATTCGGTAAATATTACCCATAGATTTCTTATTCAATATTCTGTTTATAAATTTTTTTTCTATTTTATTCTAAGAAAATTCTAAATAGGTCTATAATATACCGTCTTAACTATCATGTGTCTGGCATATCGTGAGCGTGATTTAAAAGCTCGGATATGCCTTTCACAGGATTGTTCCGACGAAATATTCATCAATACTTCTTGACGAAAAGGAACCTAAAATTCGGTTAATATTATCCGTAGATTTCCAATTTAATATTTTTTTTCCATTACATTCTTAGATAGTTATAAATAGGTTTACCATATTTAGTCTTAACAACTGTGTGACTGGTATTGCGAAAGCATGATTTGAATGCTTTTATACTTGTATGCCTAATTTACTTTGTCACATATTTTTTGTTTTATAATATAGGATATGATAGTATATATGTATGACGACTGAAAAGGTCTAGATCTACAAGTGACTGGGGTGATTTCAAGAATAGCTATTTGTTTATAAATTCTATAAATGTTATGTCCTTATCGAGATATGAAAAAAGAGTTTCAAATAACCAATAAATATCCCAATTTTCAAAGAGTTTTTTATTTAATATAACAGATATTTGAATATATGAGTCATTCAGAGCTAAAAATGAATGACTACTAATTGTAAGCATGAAACCTAAAAAAAATCGAACTTGTGTGTTGTGTTTATCAAAATTCCTTTTATTATTCCATTTTCCCAAAATTATAGCACAGGTACTTTTTTTTTTATAATATGCTATGAATGTGTTCAATTCACATCAGAATTCAGAATATGTAAAATGGGTTCAGAAATAAATTATTTATTATCTGGCGGTCATACAAATTTCACCATTTAATGGAATTTATATATTTTTACTTGTTAAAGGTATTTCATATATATGTATAGAAAATTATGAATGTACCATGCATTTTGACAATTGGCAAATTAATTTTAATTGAGAATTAGCTCTGAAATGCTCATTTTCAGATTGATATTCATTTTGCGATCCTCTACCAAATTGACAGACCATTCTGCAGATTGAATGTTTTAGTCAAGATTTGAAGCTCACTTAAAAACAAAAAAAAGGACTCACTCATATTCAGATAGTCTGGCTCAGCAATGACGATTGCTGCACATTGTCCCAAAATCAGCATCCATCTGACAACACCAGTCCATGGTTTTTGACTCATCTTAGAACGAAGTGTTTCTGAAACAATTAATATGAAATGGAAGTATAGTTTAAATAAGAAAATAGTATTTAATAGTAAATAAGTTATGTATTTGTGGTCAAATAACTTTGTATATCTAAAAAAACGGATGGACAAATGTACACACACAGCAATTTTAATGAATACATTGTAAAAAGTCATATGATTAAAAACTAAATGAATTCATGAAGTTAAAGAAAATAATCCTATATTTTAGGCTTTAGGAGCATCAAATTGATCCCAAAGACCAATAACAATGAGACATGTCTTCAAAAAGCTCTTTTTTCCTTCCAATAATTTATGAGCATAAGTATGAATTTCATTTCCCTGTTTAAAAAAAGTTATAGATGAAAATAGCTAAGTAGTTGATTTTAATAATTACGAGAATAATTCCTTTTGTTGCTTTCTCAATTGAAAATCAGTTAGTAAAATTATCAAAAACCTTTAACAGGGTCAATTTTAAGAAAGACATGAATTATTGAAATTTCAAAATTGATAACGAAGGTTAAATAAAGTTTTGAATTGATTTTTTTTATGATATTTGGGCTTAATATTGCATTTTGGGGGTGTTTCTTAATTCAAAAGAAAGATCTACAAATCATTCTCATATCAAATGCAGCAACATCTGAAGCATTTCAATTGCATTTTTTTAATTTCGGTTGCTTAACCTGATGCAGTTCTTTTTTGCTGGTTAAATTGCTGAATGTCTACCATTAACGGCTATCGATTTGATAGGTGATTGATTACATTATTTATCAATTGACATTTCATTAGACAATTATTGTTTTGAATATTTTTCTTCCTGATTTCTCAGCATATTTTTTCTATTCTGGAGATATTCCATATTCAGATGAATGATGCAGAAATCAATTTCAAATCAAATGCAGCATCAGCTGGAGCATATCAATTGTATTTTACAATTTTGAATGCTCTACCTGTTGCTGTTTTTTTTTTCACTGAATTAATCGTCGAAAATTCTACAGTTAACAGGTATGAATTCGATAGGTAATTTATTTTAATATTTATCAATTGACATGCTATTTTTCGGAATAATTTTCTTCCTGATATTTCAGCATATTGATTATTTTCTGGAAGTTTCCTTATTCAGGTGAATTATGCAGAAATCAAATGCAGCATCAGCTGGAGCATATCAATTGTATTTTTTAATTTTAAATGCTCTACCTGTTTCTGTTTTTTTTTACTGAATACATCGCTGAAAATTCTACGGTTAACAGCTATGAATTCGAAAGGTTATGATATTTCATGGGACAGTTATTGTTTTGAATAGTTTCTAGAATAATTTCTTCCTGATTTTTCAGCATGTTGTTTCTATTCTGGAGATATTCCATATTCAAATGAATGATGCAGAAATCAATTTCAAATCAAATGCCGCATCAGTTGGAGCATATCAATTGTATTTTCTAATTTTGAATGTTCTACCTAATGCGGTTTTTTTCTGGATAAATCACCGAAAATCAACTTTTACAGCTATGAATTCGATAGATAATTTATTTCAATATTTATCAATTGACATGTTAATTTTTAGAATAAGTATCTTCCTGATATTCCAGCATATTGATTCTTTTCTGGAGAGTTTCTTTATTCAGGTGAATAATGCAAAAATCAATTGCAAAAGCTTTTCGAAAAAAAACGAAATTTATTTTAGACACAGGCTATACTTATGTAAATACCATTTTACCATACGGAAAATACACGTTTTCCAACCATATTTTTATTTATTCGCCGCAGATAGAGAGAAAGAAAACGAACATAAATGGATATGAATGTGGAAATTTCGGATGCCGAACGTATCTTTATCATTATTACTTTATTCTTATGGGGAAAAGATTTTGGGATGGCGCGAAATATTCCTCAGTACCATCATATACAGCTAAACGTGACTAACTCCACTAGGAGAGGAGCCGAGAAAAACGACCGAATACATTTGATGCAATTTTTTTTTAAATATTTCTTCGTTATTCCATTTTTCCAAAATTATATACATTCAAATTTCATCATTGTAATAAGCTATGGTTTGTGGTCTGTTCACATTAGCTTCACAAAATAGCTTCTGAAATAAATAATTTATTATTCGATGGTTCAACCTAATTTTTCATGTATTTACATACGAAAGATATTTCATGTTCTAGTCATCACTATACCAAATGCTTCGACATTCGAATCTCGTATTTGTCAATAAGTGGAGTTAATCACGATTAGCTCTGAACGGCTCGAATATACGTATAAATTTTCATATATGCATGTACAATACAAAAGGCGAAAGTTAAACCAACTTTTATACGGGCCCGTATCGCGAAATAAATTTCCCATTGTGCTCCGAGTCTTTCGCGCGCGAATTTTAAACGGGGATTTTTTTCCCGCCTCAGGCTAACGTGTGTGATTTTTTTCTCTCAAACACACACTTTGAACTTTCCGCTTCCGGTTGTCGTTATCCGGATGTCTTGAGCGAGATTCACATTCGCAATGTGAGAAACAAAACTCGTTTAGCGACGATTTTCCTTTAATGGACGACAGTGTGTTACAATGGATTTATCATCCTCTGGGAACTTTTAATTGTGTCGTAATTTTTTTTTTTCTAAAAAAGCCGTTGACTAAGTTCCTTTTATTTTACTTCACAAATTGACATATTTCTGTTCTCAATTGTTACCGAATGAGAATCGAAAACTCCTTTACATATGACAACCGAAAAGACACAAGTGAAATTTTTGCCGAAATTGAGTCACATACATGAAACGCTTCTATGTATACTCACATATTTGGTGGCAAAAGGATATAAATGAATTTAGAACATGTGCTGAGATACATATATTATCAAATCACTCAATCTCTTCCTAATACGTGTTTAACTTTGAGAGCGCTTTTCTCGAAATCACTTGAACACAATGACCTTTTCAATCGTCATATACTATTTTCTCGAGACAACGAATGTACACAGCGTCATCTTCATACAAGAGATAACATAAGACCTGAGAAAAAAATCAGCCAATTAATTGTTTCATTACACAATTAAAGCCGAGAGCAGAGTGAGCGCTTCATTTTTCAACCGACCATTAATCACCTCGCAAGGAATGCTCATAACCGAGGGGGCGAAGGCCTAGGGGGTGGACTTCGCCCCCTTTGGCCAGACAAAAATGGCGTGCCTCTCGACGATAAGCCGCAAAAGTTGACAATGTTAAATGAACGGCGGTGTACGAATCCGGCCCTGGCTGGGTTAAGTGTGCGCTTTTTTTTATTTTAACCCTTGGCATTCTTAAGTCGACATTATGTCGCCAAATTTTAAACTCTGATATGTACCACGTGATACTTTCGATTCGTTATTTTTGCTATTCTTTACATTACATATAACGACTGAAAAAGCTAAGGGGTACAAGTGACATTTTTACCGAAATTAAATTATGCACAGGAATCGCTTATATCGATATAATCGAACTCGGAACGTGTACCGAGATATATCATCAAATCACTCGACCTCCTCCTAATACATATTGGTACATGCTTAACTTTGAGTGCGTTTTTTTTTCAAAATCACTTGTACCCCTTGTCCTTTTCAGTCGTCATATATTCTTAAGACACCAATACAATCGGTAAAATAAAGTAAAAATCAACGAAAAAACGAAATAGCGCTATAGTACAACCCTTATAAATAGCGATACTACGGTCGGATGCATGGTCGTATTTCGCGTGTGCTTTGGCCAAATCCGCGACCACTTCCGGTGTGCGAAACGCTTCCGGTCCGCGAACGACAACAGGTTGCCGCCATATCGTATCGCCAAAATGGCGCGAAACGAATATTGCGGCATTTCAGCAGTCGCAAGATGGAGTCCATTTACGAACTGCCAAACATCCGGGCGAGTGCCGAAAGTCAATGATAGATTCATGTATAATATGTCTTTTCTTGTCCTTCGTCACCCGTTTGGATACTCAACGGTTCGTAAATAGAGCAATGAGCGTATTACCAGCAAAATTTTCCACTGATGAAATATTGATTATGAATTGTGTACACGAAAAACAATCTTATGCTAATATTGAATAAGATTTAAATTTCCATAACTTATTAAATGTCAAACGTCAAAAATCTAATCAGAATACGATAGGCATAGAAAAAAATAATTTTCCATTGTGAATAATGTCCAAATAATTTTACCAAACGTGTGAATTAATAGTTTGAAAAGTGCTCTTTCGTGTAAAAATAAAATTTGATTTGAAAATCCTTAATTATACTTACAATTAATAAAAAAATGACCCACGCACGTGCGACAATAAAATTTGTTTGCCCAATTTACAAATGTGTCATCGTTGACCGAATTGAACCGAACTAGTTCTTCTGAATTCTATAACTAATTCAGAAGAACTAATCCGAACTGAACTAATTCTTCCAACTATCGAAACATAAATTTCAGCAAACTCTCCCGAACTTCGATCAATAATTTACTTTGATCCGAATTCATTGTTAGATATGTATCGTGCAAAAACAATCATTCCAACCCGTTTGAGAATATCCTAAGTTTTTCAGGCGAATCGATATTGCTGAAAAAAATCTCTAATTCGATGTTCAATTTCGTACGAATTCAACGAGTTTGAAATACAGTCGACTCTCATACTTCAGAAAAAAGTAATATGTCACTAACGTTGTGCGAAGCTTTATTTTCTTTTCATACAAATAATATTTACTCCGCAATTTTCATCTTCAATAAATTCTGATTTATTATCAATTTATTCAGATATGTGATTAATTATTCACAAAAGCTTAATCACAATCGAATGAATAATATACGAGCTCATAGAATACATTCATATATCATTATTTAATCTAATTTAAACGAAAGATCCTACATTACGAATTTTCTAAAGCTAGCTCTACATTACAAGAGGGTTGACTGTACATATGTATAAGAAAAAAAGTACACCTTCTCCCTGTCATATGCGATAACGAAGCTATTTGACATGTGTTTTTTTTCCATAAAAGCCTTCACCCCTCCGTTTCAACAATGTTCCTATGGCAAGAGATATTATCAGCTTTCTCGTACGTATTAAATGTCATTTTGACATTTCGACGGAAAGTCGCTGTGCTAAATATCATACGACACATAAAAAATTATCCTATACGAATACGATGCTCCATCGATGCGCGCTAATATATTTGACGACTGAAAAGGCCGAAGGGTACAAGTCACTTCGAAAAAAAATCTCGCTCAAAGTTGTGTACGTCACCTTAGTGTATTAGTAGGAGGTCGAGTGATTTGATGATTTATCTATTGTTAAAATTAATTTATACCCTTTTGCCATCAAATATATGAGCGTACATAGAAGAGATTCATGTACGTAATTCGATTTAGGTGAAAATGTCATTTGTACTCCTTGTGCTTTTTGGTCTACATTCGATAGCATTTATATCCAATTAAATCAGTATGATTCTAAAAAAAAAAACAGTTAAATCGATCTAAGTCAAAAAACAATCGAGATTTCTGAATTGTGAACATTTCAGTGACCACTTTATATATTATTAAATAACGACTGAAAAGGCCAAGGGGTTCAAGTGACATTTTTGCCGAAATTGATATATGTACAGAAATCGCTTCTATGTATTTGGTGGCAATCGGATATAAACGAATTTGGAACGTATACCGAGATATATCATCAAATCACTCGACTTCCTCCTAATATATGTTTAACTTTGAGTGCCTCTAATACCCCTTGGCCTTTTCAGTCGTTATGCATATAATATAAAGAAGGAAAATCGAGATCGTCTCGTTTATTATACGCCCCGGTTGACGGACGTTATCGGACGCGTTTTGAATTTAATTCAAAATTCGAAACAACGATTTAATCTATCGCATTCGCGTGTTATTATTTTTTTGACAACCTGAAAAATATTTATGCACGTTCGCCTTTCGTAAAGAAAGGGGAAAAAAGTAGGAACGATTCCCTGGTTATGACCCACATAAAACTTAATGTTCTTGGCTCACGCAAGACTATCTGACTCCGTTTCGATTGTTGTGTTCGCCTGGAAAATCTATATGTTTAATTATTTTCCCTTGTTATCGATCACATTCTCGTTGTCTTTTGTGTTTTTTATATGAATCAATGATCCATTTTCAGTTTTCAGAATGATCAGCTCGATATGTTTGAATCGACTAATCGATCGATTCATAGTCAATTGATTATGATTACATTTTTTCTTACTTTTCGTTAAATATTTTCATATGTTTCAAGTCAAATGATTGAATTTGAATCGGAAATTGTTTAAGTTGAAACGGAATAGCTGTATTATTCTTTATTCTCGTACGATCGATAAACACAAGGAAAATCTTCCGGAATTTTCCATGGCGTTATTTCTCTGGAGATATCAAATTGACTTTCTTAATTGAAGTTTGCAATTCATCTTACTTTGAATTCGAATGAATCTCGTTATTCATATTTCTTCTATCGTTTTTTTTTAATAATAAACATATTGATGATTGTTTCAGTTCAAAATGAAGATCATATTCGAGATGATAAAGTAGATCTATTCCATTAAAATTTAAAAACCTATAAGTATGAAAATTGTCAGTTAAACAAAATGCATAACGGAACAAAAACTATTTCAAAGTGCACTTGAATAAAAATGCCTCTTGCAAACTTAATTTAACTTCGGACCACAACAGAAAATTTTTCATAGCCTCCGGAAAACTTTTTACATACGAGAAAATTTTACGACCGGATAATAAAAAGCGCATATTTTCATAATTAATTGTAACATGAATGTTTCGAAACACTACGGAATAAACAAAGACATTTCATACATTCTTGCCTAAAATTATTAATTGCATGTACTTATATCTCTGAAACAGAGATTTTGATCAGATTTTTAAAATAGTGAATATAAAAAGTTAATTTTAGAAAATCGATATTATTGCATCTATTAATTGATCTTATTTGGTGTGAGATGCTATATGCATCTCTTAATTTGGCATACAATATGTTTATTATTCTTCTGTTCTATTGGGAATATAAATTAATTTGATTATATTATTTTAACAATTAAAACTCAAAAAATCAAATTTCCACCAGTTCGCAAGAAAGTTTGCAGATTGAAAAGCATTTCGATTTTTCTATTGTTCGCGACTTTATAAAAGAGCAAAACTAGTGGCACTAAAACCACTGAAACTCGTAAACTAAAAATCAGATTTTTATAAAATTTCGACAAATATTATCTGCAAAGGTTTACTTTCTATAAAACAATAAGACACAAATTTTATTCCCATTGTAAAATCAAATCGGATAATTTCAACATAAGAGCTTTTACATCTTTCACTGGTTATTTTCAATTGTTAATTACTATTCACAACATTTCATCTAACAATCAGAGCTACCATTTGTAATGATGAAATCATGACAAATCTTGTTTGAAGTTGTAAATGGATTAACCCTTTGTTCGATAAACTTTCCTTTTGCTGAAATATATAAGGATATCTGTACAAATACCACAATATCAATATTTCAATATCAAAAACTCGTAACATATTTTTCCCTGATATTTCGATTCAACTTCGATACGAGATATTTCCTATGTGACGTTCTATTTTATTGTATTTTAAAGGAGAACGGGCAAAAATGTACGCGACGCAAACACAGCAACAAATAACAACAGATTTTTCGTGAATATTATTTGTTATTATGGGGATCAGTCTAAAATAGCTAAAAAAACGTAAAGTAAAATTTTCCATTGAAATGTAAAATAATTTTAAAATTGTTTGTTTTCTCAAAATTCACTTTAAAAATAATATTTTCAAATTACTTCTAAAATAAACTACACCCAACTCTCGTTTTACACGGTGGATAAGGACCAGCAAAAACCGTGTAAGAAAAAATACATTTTTTATTGCGCAATATTCATTATATAGTTCAAACAAACCGTGTTTAGACCAAATAAATCGTGTAAAAAAATTTTTTTTTTCATTTTTTCAAACCGTGTTAGACCAAATAAATCATGTAAAAAATTTTTTTTTTTAATTTTTTCAAACCGTGTTAGACCAAATAAATCGTGTTAAAAATTTTTTTTTTCATTTTTTCAAACCGTGTTATTTTGAAACCGTGTAAAAAAAAACCGTGTAAAACGAGAGTTAGGTGAATTTTCTCAAAACTCACTTTAAAAATAATATTTTCAAATTACTTCTAAAATAAACTATATTAAAAAAAAAAAAAAAAACATTTTTCCCCACAGCCATTAAAAACTAACCCCCACAACGACAAATGATACTCACCAAAAGCGCTTTCCAACTTCCGTCAACGAAAACACATACATACATATACGTATACATATAATATGCATCCCCCAAATGCAAACCGACGAACTTGTAAAATACGCGAGGGGGGGGGATGAGGCGGAAGAGGGGGGGGGGGGCGGCGGTCGGAGAGGATGTGAGGGGGGGGGGGGGATAAAAACGCGTCCGTTCGGCGGGCGTGAAACAGGAAAGGGGCGCTCACCTGTTATCGTCGCCGCGTGCGGAGGGGGGCGGCGCACATATTTGTCGGGGCGGGAGGGCGCGCGGGGGGCTCCGGGACCGCGCGCCCCGCCAGAGGTGCAGCACGCGCGGCCGCCGAGCTGCGACTGAAAGGGGGTGCCTGCGCCCCCCGGCCGACTCCGGGGGTCGCGGAGAGGGGGCGCGAGCGAGGGGGCGCTTTCGCAGGGCTGCGCCCGGCCGGATTCTCGCGTCGGGATTCGGATTCGGAAAAGACGACTGAATGTAGCTGGCCGATTTTTTTTTTCTCACAACGGGCCAATTCCTTCGAACATCATTCACCATATACATATATACAGTGTTGTAGTCGAGGGGGAGCGCATGGGAGCGCGCTCCCTTACCTCATTCGGGCGTAGGAGCGCGCTCCACCATGAAAATTTCAAATATCAAAATAGCATCAAAGTTTCAAACATATTGAATTCAAAAATTCTAGACAAGGGCAATGAAAGCACATAAAATTCTTAACATTTGCTGCACATAACGAATTTTGTAACAACGTCCATAGAATAGTCATCACTTCATTCTCTCATTTCCGGTTGACAAAATTTATTGCATGTTATTGTTTGGTGAGTTCGAGAACCATGTGCGTTTTCGCAAAAATCGAGCCCAATTCGATACGGTAGCAGGTAGAATTTCTAGGACTGGCTACAAAAAAAATGACTTTGTTCGCTGAATTTACGTAAAATAAGCAACTTGTGTGCCGACTATTTTTTTTTTCATAAGTATTGTAAATATGGTTTCCATAAGGATGTGCGAGAAAAAGATGTATGGGGGTGGGGGGTGGAGGTGTTGAAAAATCAAGCGCTCCCCCACCTCAAAATTTACCACTATAACACTGATATATAGTGAAGAAATTTTCACCGGGGAAATTTTAAATCCACCCTAGTAAATCTTAAATTCACCCTAGCTACAGTGGCGCCGCTGGTGGCTAATTGTCGAGACCGACCCAACTGTCAAACACTCGTCCCCCTAGTGGCTAATTTTTGCGTAGATCCTAGAAATTACCTACCGATCGTTCAAATTGCTTCAGGAAATTGTTAAAAAATGCGCTTTTCATAGGATACTGCGCTTTAAATTCAAAATCGGATGAAACCAAGCTGCTGATTTGAAGTGTGATCGTGTAGAAATATTTTCCTACACTTCAAAACAGCGGAGCATTTGGTGAAGTGAAACATAACATATATGTTATATTTCACTTCGATTCACTCTTAGCTTCTAATATATTCATTCCTCGCTAAAATCTCATTTTATATCTGAAATATACTTATAAACTTTGGGAAGAATCTAGTGAATTGATCATTATATCATTGGAATCAATAAATCATTATTAAATCAAGTGAGACACCAAAAGTTTTTCAATTTCAATAATTACTGTTGAAACATAATGATAAATCATTAACTATATTATAATATAATAATCTCTTGGAACAAACAAAATTAGTTTGACAGTTCGTTTGACAGTTGGGTCGGTTTCGACAATTAGCCACCAGTGGCGCCACTGTAGCTAGGGTGGATTTAAGATTTACTAGGGTGGATTTAAAATTTCCCTTTTCACCATTATGGCAACTAATCCGAAGAGTAAATTAGTGCACATAGATGTCACTAAATAGCTCAATTTTAATCGAAACAAATGAAAGGTGTACGGGATGATCATTTGCGGAGCCGTTTCGTAAAGTGTTAAATTAACACATTTATCGAATCAAATGAATCGGAAAGAAATGATCTCCATATCAATTAAAAAAAAACGACTTGTGACTCTCAAAAAGACAGGACTCGAACTCACGCATCCCAAGTATGCTGAATCGACACAACATGCACAAACGCTTTATACCGCTGCGCTATCGGCTGGCTAAAAAAAACGTTTGTGCATGCCGTGTCGATTCAGTATACTTGGGATGCGTGGTTCGAGCCCTGTCTTTTTGAGAGTCACATGTCGTTTTTTTTTTATTGATGTGGAGGTCGTTTCTTTCGGATTAATTTGATTCGATAAAAGTGTTAATTTAACACTTAACGAAACGACTCCGTAAATGATCGTCCCGTATAACTTTCATTTGTTTCGATTAAAATTGAACTATTTAGTGACACCTATGTGCACTAATTTACTCTTCGGAGTGGTTTGCCTAATAGTAACTGTCTTCACTATATAATAAATGATATTAATTCGAAGCGATTCCTGTATTTGACTCAATTTCGGAAAAAATGTCACTTGTGCCCTTTGGCATTTTCGGTCGTCAAATGTAGTCTGAGCGTAGATGGATGACGCGACTTTCGAAATTTCGCCTAAAAAATCTAATCCTTGGAGGGTGAATAATGATTAGGGTTGCATTAATTTTCGGGAATTAATTTTTATTTCGATGACTTTCACGACATTTGTCAAGATTTGTTAAGATTTTTTTTAGTCACATGTTAAATTTATTGAAAAAAAAGAAGCGCCGCGGACTAAAATATTTTCATAAATACTAAAAATATTATCGGAAAATATATTTTCAAAATACATATGAAATTTTGAAAATCGGAACTCAGATCTCGAAATCGGACGTATGGCAACCCTAATAATTAGGAACCCTTCTACTGGACAGATTTTAAATAAGTATATCTCAATCAATAGGTATTAGTAGCCTCATGTTTTTTTTTCATATATAATGACAACCACCCTAGATATAATATGAGATTTTAATGGAAAATTAATTTTAAATCATTCTATTTTAATACTGCTTATTGTTTACGAACATACTTTTTTTACGAATTTACATTGATTTCAGGGTTGAAAGTGATCATAGCAATATTTTAAAATCATTATGAGTTAATCATAAACAAATTCACGTATGTCCACTCACCATAGATAATTGCCCATCTTCCTTTCAAAAGAAACTGTAATAACACAAAAATCCCGAATCTCATGTGTTAAGTTATTTCTTAAAGAACTATTAAAGCTTTAAGAACACTTCGTTTCATATATTTGCGTATGCAATTATTCTACACCAATATCGATCAATATTGAAGATCATGGGTGCGAACATAATTTTCTAATTGATGATTGAAAAGGCCAAGGGGCACTAGTGACTTGTAGATATTAATTCACACGATCATCATAGACCTAAAATTCTTACTTGTGATTAGATGAATTAAAATTCAATTCCGACCAATCAGAGCAACGAAATTCTACCGGTAAAAAATATGTAATGTCATGTATTTGAAAGCTTCTTTATAAAGTCGGTTCTTCACGATACAAATTAAAATAAATTGCCAAAAATATTACTTTCTTTGTATCCCTCTATGGCTATCAACACAAAATTATTTCGAGTAACTCCATTTACTGTATTAAAATTTTGAATAAAATGTTGAGAACAAAATATTTTTTAAACAAAATATTTTGAATTATAACTAATAAATGAACAGTAACTAAGAAATTATCAGAACAAATATTATAAAATGTACCTAGACCTAATAAAATTTGTGTAATACTTTCAACAAGGATCATTTTTTTATTCATTCCCTTTTTTCTTATCAATGATATAAATTGATGTTTAAATATGTACAGGATATTTTCTATTTTTTTGGTGATTCAATTTAAAATCCATACAGATTATGAAATCCATTTATTCACATGAAATTATTTACAAATGCAATGAAATATAATAATTAATACCAATTAAGAATATGAAAATTTTGCTATTTTTCTTTAAATATACATTCATCTAATGAAGAATAGAATGAAATTAACTTTTGTAAACATATAATGAAGATAATAAATCAAATTTGACAAATAGCTAAATTGTCAATAATAAATACACTCAACTCTCGTTTTACACAGTTTGAAAAAATAAAAAAACAAAAAATAACATGATTTATTTGGTCTAACGCGATTTGTTCGAACTATATAATGAATATCGCAAAATGAAAAATGTCGCAGAAAATCAAAGTGAACAGAAAATCATAAAATAAAATTCAATGTGAAAAAGATTATTATTGTTATTTTTGAAATAAGATTTTTTTAAATTTTGGTAACCAATATTCGATTTTCTATGTAAACTATCACTTTTTTACATGGATTTTGCTGGAACATATCCACCGTGTATAACTAGAGTTGGATGTATATCATGAAATCATTAACATAATATTTAACGTTTTAAAAGACACTTCATTTTGGATTCGAGTCTTTTTGAATATGCATCAATTGCATATGCCATCTTTTCAAGTTTCAACACAGCCTGTTCTATTTCGTCAACTTTTTGGACATGCGGTGTAAGTGTTTGATCTAAAAAAGAAAAAATTCATGAATATCCTCAGCAAACGTAACAAATACTATAAAAGTAACATTTATATTCACGCTTACATATTCTATCCATTCTACTCATAGCTATGGAAATATTTCCTGTAATTTTGTGAATATCAGAATATTTAGACAATGTCAAGCGATTTGTCTCTTCCAATTTCCTGTATGCATCCTGAAAAAAAGCAATAATATCATGAAAATAAAGCTATGAATATAAAATAAGTAAATAGACTAATAAATGCATTGAGAAATATTACCTGAGTAGAAGTAAATTCTCCATATAAATAGTCTTCTGTCTTTTGAAACATTGTAGTTGCCAATCGGCTCAAATTAGGATCATGAGGATCAAGCGCTTCGAAACTAGAAGTTGATGTTGATAATGTAGGACCTAAATTAAAAATAAATTAATTACAAAATGGAACTGAAAACGTACAATCATTTAGAAAACGCTTTTCTTTTAACTATTTTATGATAACATGAAAAAAAACATTTGAACAATCTTAATGAATTTTAAAGATCAATTTTTACTAAAATGTTATTGAAAAATAGAAAATGAATTGAATGACATATGAGCTGTTTAATGCTAAACGTTACTAACTTCATTAAGCAAGAAGTCGAGAAAAAAAATCAAAGTGTTTGATGTGTTTTTCAAAATTCCCTTAATTCTCTTCATTATTCTATTTTCGCGAAATCAAAAACATACAAATTTTGCCTATAAGCTATGGATGTGACCAATTTGCTGAGTAGCAAATTGATTAGAATAGCTTCAAATGCTACAAATGATTTATTATCCAGTGACCAAAAGAATGTTGTCATGTTAAATAAAAATAAATAAAATTCACACATAAAAAATCACAGTCATACCAAGTGCTTTGACATTTAAACCTCTTTCTTTTTCAAAAAGTAGAGTTAACCACGTTCAGCTCTGAACAGCTCATTAGGATTATTGTCTCAGTATTCGATTTGAGTATAAGAATACTCAATTTAAAAGAATATAAACATAACCTCAATTACAACCAAACATTATGTGTTAAATACAATAAGTAAATAACTTTATCACTTGATGCAAATACAAACAATGGTTACAATTCATTTGTTAGTTTCTCTGTTGAAATTCAAATTTGATTGAAATCGAATCTACTTACGCAAACAATAGTGAATCAAATTGATCATTAAACAATAATTGGCACTATATATATGCATATAATATATTGTATATTTCACATATAGAAAATTAGGACAACTATACCAAGTATTTTGATATTTAAATGTTATTTTAGACAAATAGGAGGTTATTAACGATCAGCTCTGAAACGTTCATACACATGTGCGATTGTGGCAGTGGTAAAACAGGAAAGATCCTGAAAAATTATTAGGCAAATCAATAAACCTCGCTTAGGAGAGTCGTTCATGTCTTGATTATCAGGAGAGGACATTGTAATTCTTGATTTTAACTGTAAAACACTATTGATCAAAGGAGATTACAACTCGACAAACTACTGGCGTCGAACAGTAAACGTCAAACTGACATTCGAACTGAACGTAACGTATCGTTTCGTGAGCATAGCCCAAATTGGTCGATAGATAAAAAATATACGGGAGACTTGCTTCTCTTATTATTTTCTATTATCAGCATCAATACACTATGATATATAATGGCGAATGTCTACAATTGTTTTTTTTCATTATTTTACCATTTATATTATCTATCTGTTCACTTATTATAAACTACTTATCAAAAAACAAGTATGTACTGGCAAAAAACATTAATATATAACTTATCGCTCATTTAATTAATTACTGATCATTTTACATAATTTAACTGATCATTTTTGGAATGTTCGACCGATTAAATATTTAGTTTCCCTAATAAATCAGCCAACTTGATTTCAAATATACATATATTTTCTTAATATTTCTGATATTATTCTTACAACTAGATAAAATTTGTATGGATTATTTTTTTTATGATACATACAATCTATGTACGTGAAAGTTGAATGGCAAGGGTAAGTAGATACCTATGAAATAAAATAAATGACTATTTTTTTAATTTTTTTATTTATTGACTAATCTGACAGTGTTTTCCATTTAGTTTTCTAAATGTAGTACATAAAATTTAGCATGTAATTTTTATCCCAAAAACATGAACTAAAATTATAATTAAACAAAAAACACATTTCAAAAACTTAGTGTATTGTGAAGCATTTTCAAAAAGGACCAAAAATAAAACAATTTCTGGTCAAAGAGTCCGTGTACAAAGCGTTTAACTGTTACATACATGATTCATTTCAAACGTTTAATGTAAATTCGACACATTTAGAACATCTTTAAATACACATATAATTTTTCAGTTACAAAAATTTACAATAGTAATTATTCACTTATGATATACTAAAACCGACTGCAATGAATATAATTATTCAGATCTGAAAAGAGCACATATTCTGAAGGAATCGTGAAGCTCAATGAAACATCAATGACATTTAACGGACAATTGACCAAAATCGTTTCAACACATTGTACTGGCGAAAAAATAATAGTAAATGAAAACAATAAGACAGAAGCTCAACGAGCTCAATATTTATAATATACATATATAAAACTAAAATAGTCCCGAAGCGATCTGTACAAGTGTAGTTCAGTCTCTTGACCGCTTCGGGATTATAAATTCCCAAACGCGGGATACCCAGTCGTTTCCCCTTACACCGAAACATTCATCAAGCACTTGATGCATTTGAAATATTACATACTGTTCATTTAAGACCAGGTAATTGGTTGGGAACCAAATGAAACTATTACATACTTAAAACGATAAAAAAAATAGTATATAAACATATCAAACCCCTATTCAACTGAAATACAGATTAATACTAACGAAAGAGGAGTTACACATTGAATATGTTGCACATCGATAACATATTTTTTTGATAATAAGACCACAATTCAGAGTGTGGCTTTTCGTTAAGACTACAAGTCACAAAAATCAAGTAGTCAACACCCAAGTACACATACATATATATTCTATATATTATTTATTCATGAAAGTCTTATTAAATTGTATACAACAAACACTTGGGGGGAGGTCGAGCAAAATGCAACCGGAGTTATACACATATGGATATTCGAAGCGTTCCTCTCGACGATTTTATCAAAACATACAAATCTTCAGGTCAAATATTCCAATCAAATAAGGGTATGTTGATTACATATATTAATTATGAAAAAAATTGGGAAACAACGATAAAATCAATCACTGATTTCAAAATTCTTATTATAGAAAAATAAACTAATCCAAATGGAACATTATTGAAAAAAAACGAAAGTATTTTGGCCTTTACGCTAAATGTGAAAATATATTATTATGAAACTCCATGTAGGGATTACGTGCATACAAATTGAAAGAATAAAAGATCATCCTCTCAGAGCGCACGCAGTGCATCTGTTTTTTCTTTTAATGTTATGTTTATACTTATTTAATTTTTGATAATCTATAAAAAAAAGCCAGAATTGTCAAATATTTGATTTATCAATATGTTAGGACCTTAATCCTACCTGTCGAAAGTTGCTAATTTGTAAATTTATTTCATTGTAATATATGTGAACTCATTAAAATCAATATAAAAACATTGAATGGTGATTTGTATCTATTTATGTGAAGAAACGTCTATTACATGACCAGTTCATTATATTAAAAAGCTTCCCGCTGATTTGGCGGATTCGAACCTGATAGCAAAAATATTTAACAATCCTTGACGAAAAAAAATATTAATAGTATAGAAAACGCAGCCGACGCATCCGCAATCGCTAGTTTAATTTTGAAATTACACTTTAAATAAAGAAATTCACCGTGACATTGAACGTGATTTAACAAACAGAAATTTTTTATAATTTACTGGGACTACTTATCTGAATACGCGTATCTTCAAAATTATTTTTTGTTATTTCCAACATTTAACCATCGGGAGTCCACAATAAAAGATAAATGCAATTCGAATTCGAAATTGCGGATGCGTTCTGATGCAAAAAATTTATACTCATACACATGAAATTCTTTTCATTTCAATTCTATAGTAAAGAAATCCTGTTTGATTTCGAAACTTTTCCTATTATTCAGCAAATTACAGACGTTTCAATTTCATGAGTATGATATGACAAATACAGCAAATATTTATATTTTAAATTATTATACACATAAAATTTCTTTTGAAATATTAATGTAAACTCCATTTTAGTTTGTTTCATAATTCAACGTAAAACACATTTTTAAAAACACATTAACTTTCCTATTATTAAAACTACGTTTTAGAACAAAATTTTGATTTGTTTTTGACTTCAAGTGCTCTTGTTGAATTTAGTACTTATTTGTTCTGTTACAAAATTTATTATACTATGACACATAAATTATCTTATAAAATGTGTAAATATTTAACACTGGCAATAAAAGTGAGAATAGCTAGACCTTACATCTGCCATATGCGTACATATATAATGAATATATAAACGTCCAATTATACAAGAGTTAAGTGTAGTAAACTACATTGTCCGAAAACCTTATGATTAAGCAGAGCACTTGAACTTTACAATTTATCATTGAAAGCTTGATTGATGACAAAAACTATGTTATAATCTTCATAATACAGAACCATTTTTTTTCAATGTTTTGATAATAAGCATTAACATTTTGCTCTATTATTTTATTAAGACTTTGCGTAAGACTATTAAAGGAAAAGTCACGAGATTCAAATATGCGCGCATTCACTAAACACAGTAAAAAATACTTTCCTTATATGAAAAATACAGATCTTTTCCTTTACTAGTAGTAAACAAAGCGGAGACAATACAAAATTGTGCGTCAAACAATTTTGTCAGTTTTTCAAAATCTCATTTGAAGATTGAAAAACTTTACGGGTTTCTTGGTCTTAAATAAGTAGGGTTACAGTTCGAATACTGATTTTATCTTTCAGCTACTCTTAGATACCACTTTTAGGAATGACAATAGTTCATTTTGTCTTCTATGAGTGCACAAGCTGTTATATTTATATACTTTTAGGTTCACTTGTCACCTAAAATGTATCAAAAATTATTAAGGGACAACGCCTGATTTTGTCGGAACATGGGGAAGAAAATAATGATTTTTATTCCACCAATTATTTTTCACTTTTCGAATGTTATGGCTTAGCTGTCGCGTCGGACCAAAGTCAAACGAAACATAACAAATAGTGAAACAGAATAACGCTAAAAAGATCGAAACGTTTACATGAAAAACTCAAATGAGTCAACCGAAAATAACTGAGAAACAATTATTTCACCAGAACACACTCAAATCTTTCACATTCACTAATTGAACTCAAGCAGTTGTTCAATTCACATTAGTTTTGTTCCGTCCTCGAGCGGCCCTGTTACACATTAATTTTGGAAGAACTTACTTTGAACAGTAGTTTCTGAAAGTAACAACAGTTACAGCGAAGCCTCTTTCTAAAATTCATAGCAGGAATTTTTTTATTGTATTGCCGAAATGTTTCTTTTCACAAAAGATTTTTCAATTTTCAGCTGTGCCAGTGTATCTAGAATTGTTTCATTTTCGTTTTCGTTTTTTTTTTCAATTTTTTATTTGAGATGAGATTGAATTTGTATTTATCCTTAAAAGATGAGACTGCGTAAAAACTACAAAGTTAACAACACACCTTTTTACCTATGAGTACACATGTATGCACGCAAGTCGAAACAGAGTCATAATTGCAATTGCACAATTATGCTTGCGCACAATACACATGCATACACATGTAGACATATATTGCAAAAAAACTAAGACATGCCCGAAAAAATGAATTTGGGATAAAAAACGTACAGAGATAACCATTTGTTAATTTTAAATACAGCATTAAAAATATATAAATATATATGTATATATAGTAAACATACTTTTTATGTGTATTCATATATGCATTATATAAAATACGCACGTGCGCTATGCGAATATATACATCAGCGAGCGCACGCGCGTACACTGTATAACTTTTAAGGATATTAACATACAAAAATACTTTGGGCAGCCTTGCGGAATTTATTAATAATTTAACTTTTCTAATAATCTCTCTCATTAAAAATATCTCACTTGGCACATATACAACATGTAAAGTTCTCTTTAATAAATCCTATATAAGATAGAAAACAACGTGACATGACGTCACTATATTCTAAGTTATCACTTTTTTTATATGTCCACCTTTGAAATTTTCTATAAACATTAAATTATAAAACTTAAGTCAAATAATGAAACAATCACTAAATTACCATTTTTTTCTAGAATTGTTTTAAAACTAATTGTCCACATTTTCACTTTCATATCCCAACAATCAAAATATCAAAAATAATTATAGTATAGTACAAACACAAGCAACCCACATTCGCAACGATACACACACACACTCGCGCGCGCACACATGTATAAATATACTTGAAACCGACCCGATATTCCTAGAACGTCTTCATTCTAGAACAATCTACGTGCACAACGACCGAACGCTGCGTTTCTAACGATTCCTTAATTCCAATCCTGACAGCTATTGAATGTACAAATGTAATGAGTAGGATGTAACGAAGTATCATCGTAATTGTCACTCGAGGAGATTCAGAGAAAAGGAACGTACCCATGTATATGTACAATAACCACAATTTATTCACTACCTAATACCGCAAAACTTAATAAAATCCTTAATCTGTCGCATATAATGTCTTTTGAGAAACGCGCGTTCGAATACGGACGGCAACGATAGGTCTCGCACAAGTCATCAATTATTTATAATTAACTTTTATATATTTGTACATGGTTAAAATAAAGAATCAATTACACGCAATAACGCCATTCCTCCAGCACAACCTTAAAACATACTCATACAAAAACTATGATGCACGCACACGCTAACTCGCAATTACATTTATATACAACATTCATGTATGTGTATAATTAAGACTATCTCACAATTTACATAGTTTTTTTTAATTTCAAACGTTTGATACAAAAGTCCAAAAAATGATGTAAGCATTTTAAAAAAATTCACCTAGAAAAAATCAAAATTGTTGGTTGAAGACCATAGATACACATGCTTCCAAATGGCACAAAAAAATATGATACTTATATTAGCGATTGCTACCTAGTATCATCATTACAAGTACAAAGCATGCTCAAACCTAGCTTTTACGTTTGGACGAAATATGTGCTCGTTAATAAGCATGCATATCTATTACCTTGAGTCGAAAAGATTTGAATTCGACGATCACATCACTATTGTATATATTTCATAATTATAAAACAGAATGAATATAAGCACATGCGCTGGAAGAACCTCGACGAGTCGATAATTAAATTTATTGTGCACAGTTAAATAGAAATATTTATAAAAAGTATCAAAAGTACCTTGTCGAAAATGTTCACTGCGCAGAGGACGTGCGCTTAAATAAATTATCGCTCACGGTTCTGCTGCGCATGTGCAATCGCATAAATTTGAAAAGCGAATAGGGCCTTATTAAAACCGTATTTGTACTCTCAAACATGAGATATATAAATGTGGATTTGCTCCATTTGTCACCAAACATTCGTATATAAGCAGTCACACGGCGCACATAGAAATTGACATGAAATCCATTTAATTTTCTTTTGTTTATAAATTTTCACTGTACACAACCAAAACATCTCAATGAATATGCGATTTATTGAGTTAAATCAGAGGAAAAAAAAACATTCACATCATATATATATATATATATATATATATATATACACTGAAATTTCAAAAGTGGGATTTTCTTTTCGTTCTAGACAAGTAGTCTTTTTCAAGACTTCATATTTATAATTCTAGTTAATGCAATTCTCATCAATGATTTATAATAACTATCCAAAGTTGTTAATATTATAAATAATTTATACCAAATTAGGAACAGAAATGAAAGAAAACCGTAACTCGAATTTTGTCTAACACCAGAAAAAAATTTGTGATTACTGACCGCAATGAACTTAAAACTGAAAAATTTGATCAAAATTAGCACTATTATATTAACTAGCCTATGAATGCTAGATTTGTTCACAACTTGATGTGTAATATATTAAACAAGCATAAGTGTAAATTATTTAACTCGATAAAGTATTGGAAATCAAATAGGTATATTTTCAACAAAATATTGAATTGAAGCACCATATATTCGATTTACACTATACACAATAATTCCTCATCAAATTGTACTTAATTATGGACATGAATATGGATTAAAATGGATACAGGGTTATAGTTTCAAAAAATAATATGTATATACATTGCAAATAGATTCCATATGGATAAATCAAATGAATAACGGACTTTGAAAACATTCTGAATACATCAATAAAAAGTGTAGAATTATTCATAATATAGTAGATGATAAAACAGAATTATGAAAAAGAGTAGTTTTATTGTGAGGAAACTTGCGAAACTAAGATAACATGTTTCAAATTAATTCTAGCCAAATGCATTAAAAGAATCATGTAAAAAATAATTTATATGAGATTGTTCCATAACATTTCCGAAGATATCTGGGTTTACGAATGATATCCTTTCATTATTCTTTTCATATTTTCATATAATGCAAGATGCATCGAAACGAAAACTCTTAACTTTCAAACTAGCTCATTTTCAAAGCTTCTTGATTAGTTAAAAAAAAAACCTTCAGATTCTTTACAGGTGAAATATAAACAATTATAATGAATATTTTCTCAGGAATATACTCAGCAAAAAAGGAACCATGATCGGGTAGCATACAACAGTACACACGCCATGCAAAATGGTCATCGCACAATTTGTGATCATGTATAGCACTTTCGGAAACAATCGCACAAATCGAAGATACATAATTTCAGACAAAATTAGATAACCTGAATTTCTTTGAATCAAAATTTATATATGTCCAAGAATCTTTCGCAAACTTGCATGAATACAACCGCACAACTCTACTTACGCTAAAGCATTCTTAAAAGTAATCAGGATTTGCATTCAGCTGTTGAAACAAGCAAAACTTTGCGTGCAAGAATCGAACATAATGTATACTGCCACAATAATAATCAGTCATTTATATTATATATCGAATATTTATGATTTATATTTTTCAATCGCACAACAAATTTCAAAACATTTTGCCGGCTTGTGAGTCAATCAAGAGTAATTTTGTTGAAAATTAGTAACCCAGTCATTTTGAGATGATGTTTAAGGCTAAGTTGTGTAAAATTAAAACAAAAAAAAGTTAGTACACAGCAGTTGAATAATAAAAAATAAAATAAAAGTTAAAAGCATTCTATTCATGTATTATTTTCATACAAAATATACTTTCAAACAACAGTTGAATTTTCACGGGATCAATTTAGAGATGTATCTTTACATTCATGTAGACGAAATCTATTTCTACATTCTGATGACCTTGTTCGATTAAAAAAAAATGAAAACAGTTGAAAGCCAAATTAAAAATTGTAGCATTAGTAATGAAAATCGAACTGTTAAGTGTTGTCATGTTACAGAACATGGAACACTAATATAATATTATTATTATACATGTCGAAAAAATAATAAAAAAAAAAAGAAACATAGACCAAAATTAGAAAAATGCTAATCTTAACACTGACCTCCAAAATTCTAAACAAATGCAAGCTTGCTGTGATCAATTAAGTGTTACCAAAGAAACCTCTATATAAAACAATCTATTAAGAATGAAAAAAGAAGTAAAGTCTGAGGGAATTCCACAAACTTTCATCGAAATGTCAATACTTGTACTAAATTGTTCTCGATTATTTGATAAGTTCATCGATGAAAAATCTAGGAATTCCTGCCCAATTGCTGTATTATAAATATCTACAAATAGAATAATAAAATAAACCTCGATGTATTTATGTTCTATATGTATGTATATGAAAAACTGATAATTTGGACTAAATCTATCTAAAACTCTAGTTGGGTGGTAACAATATTTCAGAGGTAGAAAAAAGAAGACACTGATCGGAATCTGAGTTGATCCAATTGCAATTATTATGATATCTAGTTAACAGAGCAAAAGAATTGAATATGTATCAAGCCTCTCTGTACAAGACTAAAAGTAACATTATAAACATTAAAGTCACTCCAATAAAATGTAACTAATATAAGTTTAACTTAATAACATTATATACATTTTACAAGCAGTTGATATATTAATATTTTTGTTCATTAGAATATCTATTTCAAACAACAAAACACTTTGATATAATAAAAGTACAAGTTAACAATGAACTCCAATACAATTAATATCAGCGTTGAATTGGATGTTAAATTATTGAAGCGGAGGTTTCTTCAATTACAGAATAATACTATCTTTACAATTAAAAAAATATGAAAGAGGGTGTGAACATGAAGTATTATTGAAAGAATGAACATGAAAAAGAAAAACTGAGGCAAAACACCTAGTCTAATTTAGCTATACAAAAGTTTAAGAATTCAATGAGGCTATCATCAAAAAATTCAAAGATTAGCAAAAGCAATTTTTTTGGTAAACGCTTTAAAAAAATCCTTACAATTCAGAAATACACATCGACACCACCTCAGTTTCATAGACATGCTGCGGACTTTCACCAGTCCTAAGTTACATAAAATTAAAAACAAAGAAAAAGTACCACTCGAGAATACAGGACTGCAGGGAAGCACGAAAATGGCACGAAAACATTTGCGACCGAACGGTCGTCTGCACAGATTTGTTTTGAGGAAACCGAAGAACTGAAAACATTTACATGATTTTCAACAGTAAGTGATAGCTGCCGCGTCACTGCAACCCTGTACACATGTATAAATATTCATTTATTTTTAATATAAAACCTGTATATATTTATATGTATAGATAGACATAATATATGTTTATGAATTTCTGTAAAATATGTAATGTAGGTATATTGATTTTTCTGATTTACTAATTTAGTTTACAATCAATAATAGTTATTGTATACCTATTTATAAACCATTTATATTATAATAATATATAATTCGTAAACGAGGTAGTATTAGGTATATCTATAGGTATAATAGGTGTATAAGATTACATAAATGTATTTAAAAAAAACTAGTGTGGAACACTGATGATGAAACTTAATGCACTTAATATTATGTATGCTACGTGCCATAAACAATTATACAACAGAAGTAAAATTCACAAAACAAATTCATAAAAAAATATCTTTAATATAACAAAAACTATAAAAATCAGTATTTTTCCTTCAAATTATGCAAGTACGAAATGTTAGTGGCTCTAATTAAATTGAAAATGTTGTAAACCTAAGTTTTAACAAAAAAATTATGCATTTGTTAAGGATGTAAAAAAAAATCATTAGGTACGTTAGTTCCTTTTAAGGGACAAGTACCATTGTAAAAAAAAATGCTAAAAATACAATTAATGCAGTGTTTCTAGTTTTCTCATTTCCCAGTATATACTTTTATAATCCGGTTAGATTTCGTATAAATGAAAAATGTAAATAAAAAACAGAAATAAAAATTCAAATTGTAAATCTATAAAAACCGGGAAATTTACAACCCACCAGATAACCCGATAAAAAATGGAAAATACAACACCCATATTGTGATATAAAAAGATGGTTGATTAAATAATTGATTTCATTACACATTGTTGTAATATCAAATCGATTAACATTCTTCGTTTAACACTGTATTAAAGTTGCCCAGAAATAGAAAGAAGGATGTAATAACAGAAGTCGATGCAGTTAAGGTGGTTTTTCTTAAAAATTACGAAAATTTCATTTGTTGGTTCTTAACACTTTTACTGATGAGGTGGAGATGCAGCTGCGCCAATTCTACGATGGCGACCTGGTGCGGTAGCCTGAGATACCATCTGTCGAATACGTCTTTGAGCGGACTGAAAACAAATACAGTTCGAAATTACTATGTTATGCTAACAAATATGGCTAGCGTGCGATTTAGAGAAATTCTAATGGAATTCACGTGCCAAACTTTCTTGATTATCAATTTTTTTTTCATAAAAAAGATTTGACATGAAATTTTAATTATTTACTGAACTTTTAGAGTGCCTAATTGATAATAATGAATTTCTTATTGACATGATATTTTTTAAATCACTTAAGTTTATATAACACTCACTTCAAATAAGAACTGTGAAGCGAATTGAAAAAAAGTTTGTTTTAAAAGTCTAAAAAACTTAAAAGGTGTTTTATAATCAACGAACTAGTTAATTAATATGTTTAAATATGGCAAATGACAAATGTATTAAATAATATTACATTCGATTCCCGATATTTTAACAAAAATACATACCTGAATAAATAATTAACGTTATATTAAAATTTTATAATTACAGATGTTTATGGCATTTGATTGAAAATTATTGCTGAATATAATAACGAAAATTGAAACATTACAGATCGATAGAATTGAGTTAATTGAAATTGAAATTAATCAGACTTAATATATTGTGAAATACTTTAGTTGTTTTTTTTTTTAAGATATTACTTTAGTTTTGAAAAATTTTGAAAAACACGAAGCTTGTTCAAACAACATTGAAATTAAACTACAATAATACTTTTTAGAAACATGGAATGGTCACATTTTTCACTTGGGTTTATTTTTCGCTTTTAAAAGCAAGATTTCAGTTTCATTTTAAAATCAATTTTATCACATGAACTAGATGTGAAACATCATTATATAAATTTTTTAAAGAGTAGAAATATTACTTTCAAAATGTGAATTCATCAAAATACACACAATCAATAATAACATGTTGAATAAATATGATAAAATGGAATTGAGTTTTGAAAAACCAGTATCCAAAGGGTAACACTGCAATTTCACCAGATAGTAATACAATACATAAAAACATGAAAATGCAATAAAAATAATCAACGCAGCTTTAACATTTCATTTATTTATTTAAAATACATTTAATTGTATAAATTTTCTGACAAATCCAAAGCAATCATCATAAATTCAACAAATTTATGAATTACTCATAATTGCAATGATTTATCTCACAAAAAAAATCATTTTTCAACAATCAATAGGGAAAATATTAAAAAATAGACGCTTTGCTAGCAGAAGAATGAAAAACGCTGCAAATACAAAAAAAAAATCGCTTTAGACAGGAAAATATGCACTTGAAAACCAAACTGTTCTAAAAATACAACTTATCCTCATTATATTGTAAGTTTTTATTACCTGACACAAAAGCCAGTTCACCGGGCAGTATTTAAACCATGTGTTGCGATCATATTAGCAATTTAAAATAGGTTCTCAGCCATATTGAGGTTGTACACTTTTCATCTTATCCTGCATCAGGACACTACAAACATAAAAATCATGGTATAAAATAATTATTTCTGAGAATAAATCATGCATATGAACATTTATTTTTCAAATTAATCAACATAATAATAAAGTAAGTACTTAGCCTTAAATCAGTAAATCCGCTAGTGCAAATACAATGCTTCGCAACACATTTTCGAAATCAAATCGCAAATTGCAAGAAAAATTCTAAGCACATTGATCACTTCTAGTCTAGAATACGATCAATATATTCATTTTATTATCATACTAATAAACCCAAGTGAAAAATATTACCATTATAGTTTCAAAAATAAATAACAAAATTTCTGTTCACAATTTATCAATGGTCGACATTATTTGAATAAGCTGGCGAAATCAATTCAATACAAATAAAATATATTTTTAAAAAACAATTATAAAAAACATCAAAAAATACATTTCAACAAATTAAAATATCACAAAAAATAGCATTTTCAACAAATTTTTCAAAACTCAACTCCTTAATCTGTAATTGTATATATTCAACCTTAAATTTGCTGTGAAACAAATGATAAAATATACATTATTTTATAGGACTTTCAATGATTCAATAAAACATCACTAATTTTGCAATCTAATAACTGTTCAAATATAACTAAAATATTTTCAAAGTAAATTATATTTACAAATTAAAATTTGATTCACTAACTATTGAATGTAATATTGCTATTATAAAACCGATAAAAATATATGTATAGTGAACATCAAATCCTATACATGAGTGATTTTTATGTATACAACACTGAATACATTTAATAAATATGCTTTTCTCTAAAGCACACCTATCAAACCTGGTTATGTAAATTCTGAAAACGTAACAAACCTGTACACTATAGAAGGGCCCAATAATATGCACTGTAGTGTCCTGATCGGGCTGTGCAGCACCCTGTTCAGGAAGTTTAATGGAGGAACCCGTTACACGTTGCATTTCGCGGACATTCTGCCCACCTTTGCCAATAATACGACCCACTTGTGTACTGGCAACCATTATTTCTACAGTTAGGCGAACATCATCAGTTCCTGATACAAAGCCTTCTTCTCTCATCTTTTCGAATATGAGATATTGAGCCTGTAATGGATATGAAAAACATTTTTTAACAACAGAAGAAAATATACTTAACAATATTGCATGAAAATTTGATTTTTTACCTTCCATTGTGCTTCTGGTGTACCTATAATGGTCACCTTACGTTCTTGAGACTGTTGAGCTTGCTCTTGAGCCTTTTCTTGTTCCAAAGGTGCTATTTTCACAGATGCTCCGCTAAACCTTATTATGTTTCTAATATGGGACCCCTTAGTGCCAATTATAGCACCAACTGCATTATTTGGAATGTAGAGGTAAGTTGTTTCCTGCAAATTAATAGAATACGCAGTGTAGAAAAACAGCTAAAGCAAATTGACGAATGTATAATTCATATTTTTTCACACCTGGTAATCACCAGAACCCTGTTGTGAATTATTTTGTCCAGGAACTGGAGTAAATAAGGGTGGCGCGAAAGGTGGTGGCGCTCCACAGTAAGCACCCCGACTGGTAGTGGACATCATAGCCATAGGATGAAGTCCTGGGAACATCAAACTTTGGGGTGCAAGAACCTAAATAACAAATATATACCATATAAATCCAAGATTTCAAATAAGCTAAATTAAAATAGAGAGAATTATATTTGCCTGCAAATCATTTTCATAGCTCTGTCTTAATTTAGCCGAAATCAAAGCTTCAGCCCTTGCCATATTGTCGATTCCACCCTTAACAGTAATAATTCTTTCCAAATTGAATGAATTGATATCGTTAATCGAAGATACTGTAATTTTGGTATCAGTATCTTGCATTATACGTTTGATGGTGTTTCCACCCTTTCCGATAATACGACCAATGAGATTATTATGTGCTAAAATTTTCAGTGATATTTCACTAAAAAACAAAAATAAAATATTAGACATGCATATGAAAGAAATATCGAAATACCAAATATGAACATTTTTAAAATACCCTTTGTTTGTGTTATTGGCTTCGTTCTGCATCACATCCAAGATACGTCTGCAAGCGCTGGTGCAATTATCAGGATTGCCATAAATGGTGATGGCTTTTTCGAGAGAGCCAACATTATCTTTGCGGTGTACATCCACGCGAGCGCGGCTTTGTTGGGTGATGCCACGGATGGTGGAACCTTGACGTCCAATTATAGCTCCAACCATGTCACTCTGGACGAGCAGACGCAACGGAAAATCGGTAGGACGAGCTTGAGCCCCGGCGCGTCCAGCGGGCTTGGTGCGACGGCGATCTAACGATTCCACCTTGAGTCGCACTCCATCCATTTCCATTCCGTTGAGTCCATTGACAGCCCTGAGCAAAGATGAGAAAAGAAATGTTAGAAACACAATGCTAGAATGAATGTTAATAGAAACGCAAACACCATCATTATATTGTTTTAATAGTGGTTCAAGAGTTTGAAGGCCTGGTGTTAGAAAATACGTAAGGTAACAATATTATAGAGGCAATTGGAGGATCTCTTAGAGACCAGAAGCAGTATACATTTAGAAAAGAATGGGGGGGATCCATGGTCTACAATGTTAGAGTGTAGTACTCACTGCTGAGCCTGGTCCTGCGTCTCGAAAGTGATGTGCACCGTTTGGGAATGGGCGTCTCGGCTGCTCACTTTGTCACAGTTTTGCACGTTGCCATAAGGCGCCAACAGCGGTTCTAAGTCGTTGTAGCATGTGTGTAGTGGCACCCCGCTGATGACAATCTTTGTTGAATGGCTGTATGAAAACGCCAATTACATATATGTATTATTCGCGAGGTATTATCTTTTTTTTGTTTTGATTTGTTTTCAATATTATGGAAAACGAGCCGGATTTTCCCCCCATTCTGTTTTCTTATTGAATTCAGATATTCTTAACTGTATCGGGAGCGAGCCCAACTGTGCACCGTAAAATAATTCAAAATATAAATGCAGTATTCTAGGCTTAATAATTGAAACTAAACTACAAAAATCAAAATAAATTTTACATGACAACAAAACATATATTACAATTACTAAAATAAATCAACACATCTACGAATAAAGAAAAAACTTATTGAATTCAAAATCAATATACAAAACCCTTAAAAAAAAAACTATTTTATTTTTATTTTCCTCTTAGAGAATGCTTTCATGAGTTTAAGTTTGATTATGATTGCAAAACAAAAAAAAATTATGCAAAAAAAAAAACTTTACAATGGGGTGGAAAAAAAAACAAGTATATCCAGCCAAATTAATGAAATTCTTGATTTGATTTTCATTATAACAATTAACAATTTACATGAATGACATAAGGTTGATGAATGATCAAAATATGGAATTAGTACATGATAATGATGGTAGTTTTCAAAGATGGAATAAAACGGATTCATATTTTTAGATAAAATCTAAAATTAGATTATCAAAATTTGCACGGAATGTAATAAAAATTGAATATTTCCGATTTGTAACAGAAAGCAAATTGGTATTTTTCACCGTATACTGGATATCATCATACATATTTCAAGGCTTTTCCATTTAAATCAAAAATAATCTTAATCTTATTGACTTTCAATCATAAGTTAGCAGCAGTTAGTTATCAGAAATCATCGATGATGGCTCTAAACTCCAATGAGAAAAAAGGGATCTTACTTACTATCCCATTACTGCAATAATCAATGGGTTGGGTTAGATCAAGGTTACTTTCATTTTTCAAATTAGGTTTTGGTTAGTTTAAGTTGAGTGTTGGGAATATGGGATAATACTTAAGTACGAAAAAAAATGTTATTCATTAAATAATTTAAATGACAATTGAAATACTAGTCCTTTTCTGAAAACAATGATAATAATATGCATATCTCATTAAATTTCTAAAGCAAAATAGGTTTGAAAAGTCATTTGCTACAGATTCGTTGAATTTCGATCTCTCCAATATCTCAAATTAATGTTATTATTTAAGTGATGATCTAATAATCTATCTATATATTGCAAACAAGTATATTTCACGAATGTCTGGTGAAAAGCAAGAGTACTGTGACAACTCAATTTTCGTCTGAAAAATTCCGTTAATTCGTGATTTCGCGAAAGAACGCACGAGACAATGACGTCAAAAAGTTCGAGCACAAAGATTTATGACAGACACGCGGTGATACTCAATGGGTGAATTGCTCATCTTATTTTTTTTTTAAATAACTAGGTCTTTAAAAGTTAATCACGACTTCTCCACTTTTAGACGAAAAATAAGATGTAAATGTCAAAGCATTTTATGTAGTCTCAACTTTCGATGCGTGAAATTTCTTTCCCGAATGATAATGAAAATAAATACCATTAAATGACATAAAAATTGTTAGGCAATCGGATAATAAATCGCTAATTTCAGAAGCCATTTTAATTAATCATATACTCTGATAAGAACCGACCACATTGCAAAGTGCGTTACGGTTTTTTTTTATGGAAACGCGCATCGAATATCCATTAAGTGATTGAGATCTAACAAGTTTAAGTTTCTCGATAGGTTTTTAGACTAAGTTTGCTATTATAATTTGTTAGGCCCACTAAAAAAAATACATTTTACATGTAGATTTTTACATTTTTCATTCAACGTGAAAAACTATTCCTAGAGGCGCTTTTTCGTTCATCACAGATATTTCATGTCGGCACTAAAGTTAATGCGAATTTTCATTGAAATCGGTTAGGTATCACGGTTAGAAAAGGGGTACAAGCGACATCGAGAAAAGCGCGCTCGAAATTGAGCATCAATCGTTTGATTTGATGACGTATCTGAGCAAATGTTAAAAATTCATTTATATCCTTTCACCATTGCATATAACAACTGAAAAGGCCAAGGGGTACAAGTGACTTCGAGAAATTAAAAATGTATCTAAAAATAGAAAATTGAGTGATTCGATGATATATCTCGGCACACGTTCCGAATTCATTTAAATATACGTGTACATAGAAGAGATTTTTGTATGTATGACGACTGAATAGCACTAAGGGTGCAAGTGAACTTTTTCATCGAAATTGAGTTAAAACGGTTCTATATAATGACTGCAAGGGGTGCAAGTGACTTTTTGGAGATTTCGAGAAAAGCGCGTTCAAAGTTGACTATGTACCTACATGTATTATTAAGGAGGTCGACTGATTTCATGATATACCTTGGCATACGTTCCAAGTTCATTTATATCCTTCTGCCACTAAATATATGAGCATAAATAGAAGCGATTCTTGTGCATAACTCAATTTCGGCAAAAATTTCATATGTATCCTTTGAATTTTTCGATCGTCATATGATACAGCACAATTTTCTGTACTTAGCTCAATTTCGATAAAAATGATCACCTGTACCCTTTACGCTATTCACTCGTCATACGCAATTTAATCAGAGCAAAAATGTCACTTGTGCCCCTAGATCTATTCAGCGGTCGAAGAACGTGAAAACACGGCACTGGCGAAAACGCGCCCCCGCCCTCCGCACGGCATACGACAACAAGCGGGCGTAAGGCGGCGAATCGTTAGGCGGCAGGGGCGTGCGCTCTGGGCGGGGGCGCGCACGCGTGGGGGGCGCAGCGCCCGCCCCGGAGCCCATTCATGCCGCGGTGACGTCACGCCGGGGGGCGGCGGGCGGCTTTCGCTTTCGCTTTGACGTTTGGCGCCCGGTCGCGATAACGTGGTGTGCAGTGCTGTAGTGGTAAATTTTGAGGTGGGGGAGCGCTTGATTTTCAACACCCCCCCCCCCCATACATCTTTTTCTTGCACATCCTTATGGAAACCATATTTACAATACTTATGAAAAAAAAATAGTCGGCACGAATTGCTTATTTTACGCAAATTCAGCGAACAAAGTCATTTTTTTTTGTAGCCAGTCCTAGAAATTCTACCTGCTACCGTATAGAATTGGGCTCGATTTTCGCGAAAACGCACATGGCTCTCGAACTCACCAAACAATAACATGCAATAAATTTTGTCAACCGGAAATGAGAGAATGAAGAGATGACTATTCAAAGGACGTTGTTACAAAATTCGTTATGTGCAGCAAATGTTTAGAATTTTATGTGCTTTAATTGCCTTTGTCTAGATTTTTTGAATTCAATATGTTTGAAACTTTGATGCTATTTTGATATTTGAAATTTTCATGGGGGAGCGCGCTCCTACGCCCGAAAGAGGTAAGGGAGCGCGCTCCCATGCGCTCCCCCTCGACTACAACACTGGTGGTGTGGCGGTGCGTGCTCTTGTGCGAATCGCGTACTCTAGTTTCGCATTGCGAGTGGTTCGTTTAACGAGTTGTATATGGAAGGGGGGTTTTTTTTTTTTTTGTGTGAATTGTTTTGATGTGATTTTTGGTATGAGGGAGATATTGTCGTTTGGTAGGTGAGTGTTTTTGGGTTGTGGGTATGATTCGGGAATACGTTATGCTCGTTGTGAAGAATTGGAAATATTCTAATCTTTGCTGATAACGAAAATAAACTTATCGCAATATTCTTGTTAACGCTATAATGCGGAACTATCCATATTGTGCTGTTGAATATTTTCAGTCGATGATACGATAATCGATGAATTAAGTTAAATTGGGTGATTTTTAGATGAGGTGCATAGATTGCTCAAAATATATATTGGGATGGGTACAAGTGATTTTATGATATATCTCGGTAAATGTTGAAAAAAGTAGGTGCGAGTATAATTAGGTCTACATGCATGTTTCTGGTTTAGCGAGATTTACATATAATTATCATAGTATCGTTTTATACGCGAGTATCACAGCGAGTAAAATCAACGTTTTCTAATCGGACGACTAATCCTCCTATCTTTACATACAACCATGAACCAGAAAAACATAACACCAGAGGAAAACACACTAGAAACAATTCCCTCTCGCTCTGAATCGATAAAGACAACATTTTCTAATCAAACAAATCACGACCTTCCTATCACTAAACACACACACACACACACCCGAACAAAAACCGCAGCACCGAACCAACACCGATATATTCCGACTAGATTTCAACCAGAAACAATCAGCGACCACCGGAGCTATAAAAAGACAACGTTTTTCCGATCGCGCAAAACGCGACCGTTTCACGCCGTCCGAAAACCATTTAAAATCGTGACATCTACACCATTCGAAAAAAATCTTTTTTTTCTTTCTTTCTAGAAACGCGCTCGCAGCATTGAGGTTATGTCTGGGACGCGCGGTTCCGGTTTCCGGCGCTCGCGTCGCGCCCACGTGAGCGACATGGCGGCGCGACAACACCGCACGCGTGTACCTGTTGTCGGCGATCTGCGACATTTCGGACGATCCTCGCCGGGGGGGGAGGGGGGGGCGCGCGTGAGGGGGTGAGGGGTGGTCGGGGGCCCTCGCGAGCGGGGGGCGGAGGCGCGGGCCGGACTGCGGACCGCGCTGCGACACTCACGAAACTGAGCGTAGAGCGCGGAGCAACTGTTGCAGGCGGGCGGGCGGGTGGTGGGAGGCGAGGGAGGGGTTCGCACTGTTCAGATGTTCTGAACCGTAGGTGATTCCGAGTGTGAGGATGTGGGAGGGGGGTTTCACTAGCGAAAGGTGCTTTCAGATATGTCAACATGAGAAAAGTCTGTAAGAGGTCGGGTGATTGTTTATGAAAATATTTTAGTGTTAGTTTTAGAATTGATTAGTTTGAAGTAGATCAAATCACTTTTCTCGAAATCACCGCAGTCACTTGTGCCTTTATGCCTTTTCAGTCGTCAATTAATTTCGTTCTGGATGAATATTATGCTTTTTTTTCTCCGGAAATGCCGTTTCAGCACTCGTTATTACTCCCGAATCGCGTTCCGAGATGAAAAATTCGAATATCAAAAGGGTATTTTATGTTTTAAACGTATTCGATTCCGCAAATTTAGACAAATGCGATGAAAGTATATAAATCTCCAATAATGTACTCCTCATAACGAATTAAACCGTCATTTCTATTTTTTTCATTCCCTCGGTTCCAATTCACAAAATTTGTTGCTTATTCAATGACTTAAAAAAACAAATGCATTTTGCACTGATTATTTCAAACTTCCCAAAGCATCAAAAATCAAATCACCTGCCGCTTAATTATCTTTCAACTCTAAAAAATGCAGTTTCTACCGAGAGTCATCAGATGATATAAATTAATGATCCACGAGATACATAGATCCACACATAAGGATTTCTCCCTATAAGGAAACATGTCATATTTTGAAAGTTTATCTAAAACACACCGAGTTAGACAAACAAAAAAAAGGTTGACGTTCACTGTAAACCGTACAGCGTGGTCTTTCGCATGCTTTTCTGTACGTGGTTTTTCTAGCCTTTTTTTTCGCAATCATTATCATTTTGATGAAAAATTTCATAATAAAAAAAAATACTAGTATGTTGTGAATACATATTTGAATCAAAACAAGACAAAACGACACGCATTCGAAGATAATAAATTCGTATGAATGAGGCTTTACAACAAAACAGCCAAAAGGCAACTCTCGCAATCAGCAACAAAATCTACTAGCCCACCTATTGTTGAATCGGCTCTACACAACATACACATATCCAAAGCGCCCCACACACGACCGATAAGATTCTCAACATTGAACATTGAACGTTTCAAAACGCATCAATATACCAACGCGTCAATATTGAAGCGATGCGACCGAGAGTGTACGGGGGGGGGGGGGACACTAAAATGTCGTAATGTGGAAAAAAGTCGTTTTTCCACATTTTCGAAGCCAGGCATTTTTCAACGTCTACTGCACAGTGTATATGCACATCACACATCGACTTCAATTACGCGCAACGATGCACTTTACACTTTGATACAATTACGAAACGCGTAAAACTGTAAATTACACGTGCTATATTGAAAACTTTATTGACGATTAAAAGGACGCTATTTGACGTGGTTTACTTGTAAAATGCATTTTGATTGAAATTTTCGAATCAATTAGTTATTTAACTTAGTTATTTGAATATTCTAGTTGGAATTTCTGACCACAAACTATTAATGGTATGTGATATGTGAACGCACAATTCAATATTAAATATTTTCTGAAAATTCTCATTGACAAATCTCTTAATATTTCAAATTAATTAATTAATTTTAATAACAATTTGAATAAAACTTGATTAAATACAATCTACTCGTATGTAATCCCATATTCACGCAAATAGACCTAACTTAACCCAAAATATAACAGATCAAAAATGAAAAAAACACAACCAACCCCAACTCATAAAGTGTAACTATGATAATAGGGTTATGTGGGAGACTTGATCCCCCTATCGAAGTAATATTGTCGATGTTTAAAATTGAATTGAGTTCACTTTGACGAAAATACAATATCCAAAAAGGGAGTCATAGTCAAAAACAAAAGGGTGGAACAAGTCTCCCCATCTATCCCCACACATAAAAACATCATAAACGTTCAAACGAAACTGCACTTATGCACAAATATCCACTCGAGTGCAAACACAGTAGGTCCACAGACTGCGGTACGTATTTGCGTCCCGCGTACATTTCAACAGTTCGCACTCGAAACGGACTGTGCATATGACGATCGAAAGGACCAAGGGACACAAGTGACATTTTTAAATAATCGCTTCGTTCATTTGTCGGCAAAAGGATATAAACGAATTCGGAACGTGCGCCTCAATATCGAATCAGTCGACTTCCCGATGCACGTTCGACTTTGAACGCGCTTTTCTCGAAATTACTTGTGCCTATTGGCCTTTTCGGTCGTCATATGTATTTTCGGCATTAGAATTATTAGCGGAAGGGTGAGCACATGTGTGCAGAAAATTAATTTCGTTCAAGGAACACACCGTAACCGAGGAAACGATACAAAGCGAACGAATTGTATGATGTGCAGCTGCATCTGTCGGGAAAATAAATACACGGAACGATAAGCTTTCCGTAAAAAAATATATATAGTTATATATGGAAACATTGTAAAACGGATATTTACGTATGGCAACACATTTACGAATAGCTTTACAATTGTCCGAAATAAGAAATGGTTCCTAGTTTCATAGTTTCAATGTGAGTCGTTTTAAGTTAACTTCGTTTTTTGATATAAAAATAGATTTTATATCAAAGTATGTAATCAGTACAGTCATTATTTAATATGTGAAATATTTTTCCTCAATATTAGCGATAAAATTCGATTGGTCACCTATCATTTATTTCAAATGCCATTTTGATTAATTCTAAGTGATCTAACCGCATTTAAATGATTTCAAAAATGCATCGGCTGGTTTAATGTAAATGTCTCGTATTTTAGTCATGAAATATTTTTCTCAAAATAAGCAAGTTATCTATGAATTTTCGTAGCATTCTAAGCGATAAACATAATCGTCTGTATAACGTCGTTTACAGCATCATTAGGCTAAACAGGATTCATATCGATGTTTGATAAATAGGCATTAGAAAAAAGTCTTTAAATATGCACTGTCGATAAGAGTGTTAGATTAAAAAATTTGAAAGACTACATATAAAAATAGATACGGAACAATATATATAAAAAAAAAGTTCGGTTTTCAGATAAAACGTTTTCGAAAACAGCGTCCGAACTCTCGATGGAGCGAAGTCCGATGTGGAAAAATTCTCAAAAAATTACGAACCGTCAAAAATAAATACATTCATATAATATTTACAGTCTGATAAGAGAGCCACGTCAACCAATACACTATGGTCGAATCAAACACCGAAATGGACGACCCCGACGAGTTTATCAAGACGAAATAATAATTTTTGTATATAAGATCGAAAGTTTTCGAATCTTTCTAATTTCGAAGAAAAACGTAAACTGTCTAGTGATGATGTCATACTTATTGTTGGACGTCTTGAGAATTTGATAGTTTCTCTGTGACGGAAATTCGGTTGGTTAGAAGATGAATTTCCGGGAAAATGTTATTTTTCGATGAGTTTGTTCGAAATATGTGTGACGACTGAAAAGGCCAATGGATACAAGTCATTTAGAGAAAAGCGCGTTCAAAGTCGAAAATGTATCAGGAGGAAGTCGAGTGATTCGATGTTATATTGAGGCACACGTTACGAATTCGTTTATATCCTTTTGCCACCAAATATATGAGCGATTCTTATACATAACTCAATTTCGGCAAAAATATCACTTGTACCCCATATGTATATGTGACTCTCTCGTGAGATAGGTTTTATTTAATATGTTAGAAATTAAAAGAGAAAAATCATCTGATTTCGTTTCATTCATGCGAAGAACATCAGACGTCTTCGAAAATCGTGCTATTGAAATGACGAATGTGTTATAAAAGGTCGTGCTATATGATGGATCACTATATTTGTATAAAGTGTGCTAACGATTTTCTTGTATATTGTGATGGGGTGCATGTAGAGTTTTTCATTTTGAATGATCTTATTTTGTATTATATAAGAAATATTTAATGATTTAAATAAAATATTGTTTTAGAATTATTCGAATATAATATCGAATTGAAGGCCTTAAAAAGGAAGGCATTTAAAGGTCACAAAAATATACCGAAATAGGTTTAACAATATAAATATTCAATAAGCTATAAATGACTAAAGTAAATTTTAAATTTTGTCAATTGATAAATTGAATAAACTTCAATATGTAGGGCTTCTCAATAGGCACACTCGAACTTTTAAGTCAATTACATTCAAATTAGTGAATCGAACCGAAAACAAGCATAACTACATTATTTATACATTTCATTCATAAAAAACCCTACACAAAGACAAATCCCAAACCAAACAATCAACACCCTAACATAATAATTAGCAACATCCACACAAAAAAAAAAAACTCAAACGGGGAAGATTCAAAGGCGCATTGACAAAATCGTAAATTGCGTGAAAATACACTCGCGACGACCGTAAAAAGGGAACTAAACGAATTCGGCTCCTTTAAAAAATAACCAAAACGATTTGGAAAAAATACGAAGCTAAAAGTAGAGTCTCGACATGCACGGTAACATTTTTTAGAAGGGCTCGCCCCGCGTTATGCATTACATTGTGAGGAGATCGCGAGAGCTGAAAGAAACCCGAAATTTGGGCGATTCAAAGGAGAACCGGAAATACAAATGTAAAATTTCTAAAAACCGGTCAGAGGTACCGAAAGGGAGGACAAAATATATAAATACATATATACGTGACTCGAATGGCCAAGGGGTGCAAGTGGATTCGAGAGGAAAGCGCTCGAAGTTGAGCGCCGATGATTCGAGCTCGTTTGTATCCTTTCGCCAATAAATATCCTGTACGCAAGTCGATTTTGGTAAAAGTGTCACTTGTATCTCTTGGGTCTATTCGATCGTCGTGTATTTATGAGAGTTTGTGATTGTGTAAGTCTTGAGTCACTTGTATCTCTTGGTCTTTTCGATTATCATGTGTTGAAACGTATGTGTGAGATTGTGAAATTGAGTTTGTTCGTTTGTGTGTTTCGGTCCCTTTTTTGGGATGTTCGTTTTTTTTTAATTTGAATTTTTGATGTTTTTAGTTGATGAGTTTAGATTATTTTAGTTTGATTTGATAGTTATGATGATTCTTGTTTGGTTCAGGTGAGGTTTTATGGTGATGTTTTAGGTGCGGTTTTAGGGTGAGGTTTTAAGTGCGCGATGTTCTTGAGATTTGCGACTCGTAAATGATAATTGATTGTGAAAGTATCGAAGTGCAATCTTGGGAAACGTCTTCGTAGTATTTTGAAACTGAAATCCATAAAATTGCATGAGGATATTAAAATCCAAGGAGAGTGAACGGTTTCAAATCACTAAAACGATAATTGTCTCTGAACGGACAACAGTTCGATTTCTACATACATTGTCATATTTTCATTATTTCTTCGATACAATAGATACTCATCTTCGAATATAGCTTTCTCAAATTAAACATCTCATGCATATGCACCTATTAAGTTTTACGATTCTCATTGAACAATAACATCTCTCCTATGATCTAAACCGGAATCTCATAAACGTCCCCTAATCTTCATTATGCAAAACCTAGCCTCACATTCAAATCGTAAAAGTCGAATACAAAAAAACGTATTTTACAATCGTTCAAAGCGTTCATACTTCACAGAATTAGATTCGCTTACATTATTATGTATCTACGTTTATTATATGAATTCCCAAGTCGTCGTTTCTGATTGCCAAAGTTGAGATTGAATCGCAAAAGCTCTGATTCAACTTAATTATGCTTAGATATTATATGACGATTGAAAAGGCCAAGCGGTACAAATGATTTCGAGAAAAACGCGTTCAAAGTTGACCATGTATTAGGAGGAGGTCGAGAGATTCGATGATGAATTAGTTTATATCCTTTTGCCACCAAATAAATGAGCGTGCATAAAAGCAATTCCTATGCATAATTCAATTTCGATAAAAATGTTACTTGTAGCCATTGGCTTTTTCGATCGTCATATACGTCGGTTTGGTTGAAAGTTGCTAATTTGTATGGAGAAGTGAGATATTGGTCTATCGATCGAAGTGATGTTGTATTTATAGAGACGAGAAAATTTGAAAATCGATAAGCAGCTCGTGGAAAAAATTCGTAAGTGTTTTCGTGTGCTGTTAGAATACAGTCTTGTAATATGAAATTGAAATGGAAAATAAAGAAATCCATACGAAATAGTTTTTAATTCAACAACGTGAGCAGTTTTCGGTGCACAACTTGATAAGCTCCATATAACGAAAAGGTCGAAAAAAACGATGACACATGTTCGATGCGTTTTTTGTAATTCCTTTCGTTAATTATATTAATCAGAAATTATTAACGTACAAATTTATTATATGATAAGGTACGGATGAGGTCAATTCGCATTATAGCAAAGAATTAATTAAAAATGATTAATTATTCGGCGGTCAAACAATTAAATGTAAATTATCTTAATTATTCAGTAAAAAGATACATTGAACATAAAAATATTATGAATGTACCATATGTTTTGTTACATAAATCTCATTTTGTTTTCGAAAAGTTAATCATTTCATTAAATTAACGACTCAATTGTTTAGTAACATAGAATAGTTAATAAAGTCATGTTGCAAAAGAGATTAAATTTACTAGTATGTATTTAACGTGTGCATAATACATTTAACGATCCGCATATCGAATCGACTAGAAATAAGCGAATGTCATTTTGAAAACTTACTTCAGGATATAAGCGGCTCAATAGAAATAAGCATAAAACACGCTCAACTGGCATCGTACTATCACAACTCGAATATACCAAGCGTGAAAATAACTGATGCGAGAATGCAACGATGCTAATATAATAATATGTACATCCTAAACTCGCATTTGCTGTATTTTACATGAGAGACGATAGGAATAAAGCCATATGGAATTCATGTGGTATGGTAAAGATAAAAATTGTAGGATTTTTTTTTTGTATAATTAAAGATAAAAAAAGTTTGATTCGAATAGTAGATTAGTGTTTTGAAAATATCATAGATGATTGCACAAATATTTTGTGATGGTTTCTAATAAAATTGTATGTACTAGGGCTTCCGGGTCTGAAGTAATTGAAATTGAGCAGAAATTGAATTGAAACCTTTTCAAATACGTATAAAACTAATATAATGAAATGAAAAAATCTTTTAGTACTTTATATGAATATCTGGCAAGATACACATTAATTGTGCATTGGAGGAAATCGAATCAGAGATTAAATGGAACGATTTCCCTAATCTGGTTATTTTCCAGCGATGCGAATTCAATTGCGGAAAATTTTCAATATGTTTGTGTTTCAATTTAATTCGAATATGCATAGAAAATCTCGAGAATCGATCATCTGGAAAACTGGATGTGGAAGAACAAAATTCCTCAAGTTCGAAATTGTATTGTTCGACTGCACATTGAGCTTATTTGTAAGAAAATAACAACGTTGAATACAAAAGATTTCCATGAGTTTTTGCCCGACATTCAAAGCAAATAGACTTAAGAAAACCTCAAGAATAAATATCGAACGATACAGATAAGACTATTCAACAAGGCTGAAATAAACGAAATAGCTAAGCATTGTTCTTTGAAAGGAGAAAAACTGAAAATAATGGCAATCGATGGTCGTTTTCGTGGAAACTTCGAAGTAAACACTTTAATGGTACCTAAGCTTTTGTCACATACTGAAAATGACAATTGCGCAGAATAGAAAGATCCCAGGTAAACTTGTGGCATAAAATAGACGATTGCAACCTGTTGCTAAACCGTAACTTATAAACTTTCAGATCTAGAAATAAACATGTGACTAAAATCTGGATATTCACTAAACGCACGTTCCGTTATGGAAAATCTATCAATTCAAAATTTCAAGTTGAAAGTTTAAGCATGAAAAAATAATGAGTAGGAGTTTGCAATTGCACTTCCCACTCGACAGTATAAAAGTTGCATTGCCATTTAGGATTTTCAAAAAAGACGGCAGATTTCGTTTCAAATCAATTCGGAATTTCCACACGAGGAAAAGATTCGCCAAAAATCGAATCCTTTCCTTCCTATCGAACGACCTTATAATTTCTCATTTCTTCGAACATCGACTCATTAAATTTAAGATAAACGACCATAACTTCGTGAATATGAATTCGTCAGGTTTTCAATTGAATAAATTAAGCAATCTCTCAATTAAATCATCTCAATTCAGAAATGAATCCGCCATATACGAAATCGCATAATTTACTAAAAATCCACTTATAACCATAAGGAAAAATCGCCATAAACCGAATATCATTTCCTTCCGATCAAACGACCTTAAATCTCAATTCTTCGAACTTCGAATCACCGATCCCCCGAATCTTTTCGACCAGAAGACGTCGTCTCCGACTCCTCATCAGCTCGGCAGTCATCATCGAGGTGAGCAATAGGTTCTGTGACCTCAGAATATGAGTGCGAATAACAGCGAGAGGCGTGGCCGAGGAACGCAAGCGCAAACCCTCGACGCGAAAATACTGCACATCGTAAAAGCTGTGGCCGTACTATTGTTCTCGCACGTACAATGTGCGAAACGTGCTCGATGGAATGTCAATACGGTCGTACGTTGCGGCAGTTGTCGCGAAAATAACGCTCGACTGCAGTCGGCTAGGGTCTATTATTAAGATAGGGCTTAATTTTGTATTTGCTGTTCGTAAAGGTGCTGATATTTTATGGAGTATTGTTGGGAGTTCGAAGCACTTTTGATGGATTTTGCCTTTTTTTGTTTTGTAAAATTTCAATGTAGAGGTTTGTAGTTTCTTTTATGATTTGATGACTTATTAAGTTAAATTATTGATATCGACATTTGGATAATTTGATCAAACGAAAGAGATTATTGTCCGAGTGTACAAAATCGTAAATTTATTAGACAACTCTTACTTCGATTCTTCGAAACAGATTTCACAATAAAATATTGTTTTCATATACTTCGACAATCGCTGCATAATAATCTCTTACCGAGTAATCTTTTCATTTAATCGTTTATTTCATGAAAATCATCCCAAATGTTGGTCCAAATACAATATTAAGAATCATACTTAATCAACAATCGAATAAAAGATACTAAAGACCCAATAAGCACAAATTTAACAAAAAAATGCAACATTTCCCGAATAAGAAAAGTATCCAGAATTTCTCATAACACTGTATAATGCCATACATTCGATAATGCTATTATCGTTACATGTTATTACGTCTACATTTCAAGAATTCATTGTTGAATCATTCATTCGTCTAATTAAATTAACAATCATCCGAAATAACTCGAGACGAAAATAAACAATACATACGAAAATCGCGTAGGAAACAAAAACACGCGTTTCACAAGAACGAGATAAAATAACGAATCAAACACCGATTGACGACCGAAAAGGCCAAGGGTAAAAGTGACATTTTCGCCGAAATTGAGTTAGGCACAGGAATCGCTTCTATGTAAGCTCATTTATTTGGCGGCAAATGGATATAAACGAATTCGAAACGTGTGCCTCAATATATCGTCAAATCACTCGATTTCCTCCTAAAAACATGCAGGTACATAATCAACTTTGAACGCGCTCTTCTAGAAATCACTCATACCCCTTGGCCTTTTCAATCGTCAATTATATTTCGGTTTCAATCGAATCACTCATTTGCGCAAATACGGCATCAATCGAGCCATAAATACATACAGAACAATATAACGAAGAACGATTTCGTTTTGACTCATTCACGAGGAACTTCCTCTACCTGATTCTCGAAGATCGAAATCTTCGTTTTTTTCGGTCTTCATTATCCTTTTTCTTATGTGGATATGCGATTTTTTGCTGCTGTGGACCTCGAAAAAGATTTGAATACCTGAGATCGGATTCTGTTCGTAAGGTGTTTTTGCGAATTTCCAACGTGCGACCTTAGGTTTTTCGGTTTTGAATCTATCGAAATATATCGCGTTTTGAGTTTTCTAATATGTCGACGACTAGTTTTCTCATATGCTATTTATTACAAATCGAACGAACGAGTTTTACCAATATGGAAGCATTTGAAACGACTTCGACTCGAGATGGAACGCAATATTGTGCGGCTTTTGAATGTCTCTGAAATTTTCAAATTCACTCGTATTATTCATAGGAATATTGCATTACATGAGGAACATGTACGAGTATGTTGAACATCGAACCCTGAAAACATGTCGAATGTAAACATTCCCAAATATGTCGTCTTCAAATCCATGAACATGTTCCATGAAAAAGGAAAACACGACTACTTTTTCCTAGCGCATGAAGAATTTTCCACGTGCATCTATCTAAATAAGTTTGTTTTATGATAAAAAAGCGAATTTTTGAACGTTCTTATATTACAGAACTTATATTTTAGAACTTCAGCACCACAAACTAAATCGATGAAATTCGTCAGCGAGTATCAAAGCGGGGTTCGTAACCCGAAACTTAACCAAAAATGTATATGACTCGTGTAACACACGACTGTGGAGCGAAATCGATAAAATTTACTCCAACGTATAGAGTTCGAGTGAAGCTCGAAGCTGAAATTTTCGACGAAAGTCTGAAAAAATCTATTCGATTCGAGAATTTGTTCTGAAAAAAAAAATGATATCGATAATCGACTACTGTGTTTGAAATTGTTCGTTTAGACGCAATATAATCTTATCTGATGAGATTTCGTACGTCCTGCACAATGGTTATTTTCATGAAATTGTGTCACAACACTCGAAATCAATGTTAAGGCTGAAATAAAAATCTGAAACGCTTTTTATGAAACGATTCGAATGAAAGGTTTCCACGAAAACTCGACCGACAATAGGTGAAAACAGAACGACTAATTTCATTAATTTCACGAAACAATCGACCCGAGAAACCTTAAAAAGGCCCAACGAGAAAATACATTTAACGAGCGAAATTATTAGCCAAATACGTACTTCTTTATTTAGCCGAAAGGTATTTATAACTCGAACGAACACCGGATGAATTCGAAGAAACGAAACTGTGGACACAGCTCATTTAATACCCATACAATTGTATACAGAAAATGTAGTCTAAACGAAGGGAATAGAATCGATTTTCATTTAGAGCGATGACATATTTTCTGCTTAAAATAGTCACTTTTAGCGACCGAAGTGACTTCTCATCGTTTGCATTGGCTTATTGTCGTTAAACTGCAAGTTTGTATGCATTAGTATGCCGCTCCTTTAGAAAGCAAACATAAAACGTATTTTACTTTCGAAACAGTATATTTGCTGAAAAAATAAGTTATGGACACATAAATTATACGAAAGATATGAAGCAGTAAATGGACGGTGAGAATGTTTACGTTGGGAGCTATTGCTACGATTTTGAAATGGAAAATATTTATCGGTTAGAAACATATTGAAAATTAACAACAGTCGTCTATTTTTACGACACGGGGAAAGCTGCAATTCTGCAGCTTGCTTACTTGTACAGCTTGCAAGTAATTAAAAGTTCAAAAGCATGCGTCCAGTACGAAGATCGACGAGACAAATCTATATACCATAATAACGAGATGGTTGTTTTAACGACACGTTGAAAGGGAATGTTGCAACACCCCTTTAATTAAGGCTAGATCGGATGCATACGTCTATTTCAGAGATTCACGAAGCGAAACCTATACGCTTAATCTAGATGGCTATTTTAACGATGTAATAAAAACTGCAACTCGGCAACCCTTTATGAATTAATTCAAACGTATGCGTCCAGTTGAGATTACTATCCATGACATAGAGAAAGCTGCAACCCTGCAGCCCATTATTAACTTGCTCAAACGCATACGTCCATTTCAAAGATTAAAGACGAGTGACATTTTTGTCGAAATTGAGTTATGTACAGGAATCCCTTCATATATTTAGTGGCAAAAGGATATAAACGAATTTGGAACGTGTACCCTCGATATACCATCAAATCACTCGACCTCCTCCTGACTTTGAACGCTATTTTCTCGAAAGTCACTTGTGCCCTCGACTCGAAATATGAATGACTACCTTAATTAGACTACTAATTAAAACCTCTGATTCGAACTACTTACACCACATAAAATCTACTAGGAGCACGAATCATACCACCGATGAAAATAACGACGACCGGAAAGGTGCAGTTTGTTTGTAAACACACCGGTCGCGAACAAAGTGCACTTGTGTGCTCATTATTATTAAACGCATGCCACTGCTATGTCACAATGAGGACGGACGTACATAAGTACGTACATATTATATAATACATGTAGGAGAGAAACGCTATTCGTTCGCCGATGTATGTATCTAAGGGGCGATGCACCGAGGGGTGGTTTCTATCTAAGCACATATAAAAGGGGGGTTGAATTTGTGCATCTATATGAGACGCCATTTTCGATTTGGATTGAAGTCGAGGAAAACGGTGAGATGCGTTCGAATCGATTTATTCGGAATTATGAACGTGTTAAGGAAAATGCGCAACTTTTTGTTGAACTATTCTTTTGAATTTGATAAGAATTAATTCATTATGATCCTAAATTAATCAATAAATGTAGTTCGTGACAAAATAATAGTTTTTATCCATGTTTTGGTTGTTCATTAACGAAAGTGGAATGATTTCAAATCGATTTTGAATGAAAACCCCATGTGATTCACGTTCAAATTATGATTCATTTGCTAAAGAAATATATTTTAAGACTTTAAGAGGGCTACATATGGGCAAACATTGACCACAAGAATAGATTGTTTTTTTTTTCAATTCAATAATCTCAAAATTAGTTAAAATATAAATTCATCTATAAAATTTTACACTTTTACAATGTAACGATTTTACGAGTTTTAATTATGTTGCATTCGATCGTTAATAAGTGTATCGAATTCGATTCTCACTTAAGTTCCACGATGCGACAGGAACTGTTAAAGCGTGAAAACTAAGTTGAAAGATTATCCTTCGTCAAAGGTTGTGCAAAACGAAAATTGGAAACCCGTATAAAAAACCAGTTGAAATACCACATCCTCTTTAAGCAAATTATCGTTGAAAAAATGATTAATAACCTTAAATCAATGATCAAATTTCAGAATATTACTCTGTATGTAAAATAAAATCCATTAAATCGTCTATTTGTCGAAATTCTTACTGTTTTTTAACTATACAATTCTTATTCAAATGAGTAATTAACTGTAAATTCACGGAATTTCAATTAGACTAGTAAATAATTGGCGAAATTCATAAAGGATTCACGAGATTCGAATAGTTAATTTCCGAGAGTTAATTAAGGCTGCAAACTAATTCTCTATCGAACGTGAATAATGAACGTAATGATGGAGACATTTCGAAGATATCAATTGCTGTATTTGTTTCATATGATGTATTTAATTAATAATGACAATCATCAAGACGTCATAAAACTATAAATAAAAATAAACTATTCTTCAAAATAATAGCTTATAATTTACTTTAATTAACGAATCGGTTACATTATTAATTGATGATGAATTCATACTTAAAAATGCGATGAATTTTTACAATAATCTGCACTGAGTGAATTAAAAAAACAACGTTATAACTTAAATGGGATGGATTAAATCATACCTTAACCAAAGTCCACTAAAACAATCTTAATATTTTCTAAATATTTTGCCAACTGAGATAAACATATGAAAATAACATTAGGGATTGTATTTTTACGCGGTATTTGGATACATTTGAATAACTCTCAAACGAAAACATGCGATAAAACATTTAAATAACTAAATATTTATCAAATAAATACATATATACTAAACATTTATCCTTCAGGAACGGATTTTCAACTGTCGTTTAAACCATTTAACCATAACTAAGCCATTATTCTTTAAAATTAACAAACAACCAAAAGTTACTGTTCAAACTGCAAACTTACGATCAGACTTAAGTAATGATCAAATTGTTTTTCATATAAAAAAAATATTGAATAATCAAATATCAGAAATAATAATAATTTAAAAATAATCGAAATTGGGAACCCTGACGGCCATAACCGAACCGTGTTTACGTTCACGCGTTCGAAAAATGCGCGGCAAACCGCTTTTACCCGCAGGTACATCCTTCGAATGGCGGGAAACACAATACGAAAATTTCGGGAATAATGTCGGGAAACAATGTGGGGGAAAATAGGGGAAAAACAATGGCGTCTCTCCGGAGGAGTCTCGGAGGAGTCGCGAAAATGTCAAAAGGAATTTCCGATTCGATTACGTAATGCGGCGTCGGTTCGCGGTTCAGGGCTGTACTTAGCGGGATCCCGGGAAATCTCGAGGTTAATTTAATTTCATTAAAGCATAGATCAATACGAATTTATAATATTTTCAAAAATAATAATCAATTTATTAATTAAATTAGTATCTTAATTTGTCTATCAAATTCCATAACTCCTAATCTGATATGAAAATAATTTATTTAAATGAAAATTGAATTTTTATCCGATATATCAGCAGATAATAAGAGAATTTTACTGTTGTCTAAATAGGAAATATTAAAATTTATCACATCACCAATGAAATTCAATCAGCTTAATCATATAATACTAGACGTTTTTGCAATATTTTACGCAAATTAAGCGATTCGGTAATCGTCTTCTGATAAATTGTGTTATGAGCGCGATTATCTGAATTCGGTACGGTTGCGATTTTCAAATTTTTGTCACAATTCGAATCGCCTCGAGATGATGAACATCCGAGCATATGTTATCTATAGCGAATGTTTATAAATTTGATAAGAATATGTTTTTGGACATGTGAAAATTTAAGACCTATTTAAAATTTGCGTTATCGTATATTTAGTCTAAAATTAATTGCACGAAAACGTCTGGAGTCTTGCTGTGGCAAAATTTGCATTGGTTTTAGATGTATAATTATGTTAGATTTAATATTTAAGTATGAATGTATGAATTGAAAAAGTAATATTTCATGTAGCAAAAGTATCTATTGATGCAAAGACAATAATGCAGCATAGTTATGGACAATCGTTTGTACTTTATTTTGCACAATTCGATGATATTCTTATTGAATAAGGTAAGAGTTTGGAATTTGAACGAGTTAATATACTACTAATCAGCTAGATTGTATTGAACGATTCTACAATTTTCTGGTTTATCAAATATGCTATTATATTAAATTGAATTATAAACTATAAAATTTTACATAATGGAATAAGGACAACTATTTTAGTTAATTTTCTAAAAGTTGAACTCGTTATATGTTAATTAGTCGATTAAAAAACTAAATTTAGAATGATAATTATACATTTGTGCTAGTCAAAAGTTACATCTGAAGCTGAAATAACGCAGTAGTAAGATAACAGGAAAACTAGCCTAAAATTAGATCTCGATTTCAACCTTAGATCTTGAAAACACTTCTAAAAGTATCGTTCAGCCGATATATTTTTCTATTTTTGGTTACTCTGTAAGTTAACGACTGTTTAACATATTTCGTGAATAGTTGCCGGTGCGTCACTGATTATGAATATCAAAGGCAACGTTTTAGATACCTAGCACACCTTCGCATTAGTGAAAAATATATCGAAAGAAATTTCTAAGAAAAGCTATGCAGATTAAAAATCAAATTGACGAAAAAGTGAAATCTAAATCACTAACTAGAAAATTGATGACCACCATTTTGTTTTGTTATTTCGATGAGAAACTAAAATATGTAGTAATTTACCGAGGCGGTTTATATTAAATATACAGAATTTTATTAAAAATGCGTAGGAAAAAAAATGAAAATAGTTAAACTTTAAATTAAAAAAAAAAACAACAAATTGCACAAATATGAAATTTGAAAAACGGGCAAACCGAAAAGACCCAAACCGGCGAAAAACGCGCCATAGACGAAAATTCGAATAGGAACCGAACGGGAAAAAATTGCGCAAATACGAAACTATTTAAAACCATAAATAACCCAAAAGCTTCAACTTTAACGAACTTAATCCGTGTTCATTTACATTATGGCCATCTCTGACATGTACAAGAGCTAGATAAGAATGATAGAGCGAGCAAGAAAGGCAACGATAACAACCAAAATGTAAAATTATCCACATGGGCCCTAAAAAATATATTTTTAATAAAAAATTTAAAATTCCTAAGATGAATAAAAAAACACTGAAACGAATTAAATCATTTACGATCTTCGAAGCGACTATTTTTCTACATATACTAGATGCGAACATTTAGAGCGCGAAAAGCAACGGCAACACGAAGGACAACAACCTTAATATAAATGCGACTTAATAAATCTGCCATAGTTAAAAAAAAAAGGTTTTCCAATTTAAAAAATCTATAAAAAAAAACAATTGCACAATTTACACGAAAGCTGAATATGCTCAAGATGCTCAATACGGCACTGTTTGATAGCATCGGACTCGGCTCGAATAATTTTATATTTTTCACATACGCAAGAGAAAATAATCGGAAGCGAAAAAATTCAATTGAAAAATGGGGCGCTCAAAAAAAAAATTTTTTTTTTTTAAACACGAAAATTAAAAATTCCTAAAAAGCGTCGAAAAAAAAAAAAGCATCCACACGTTTCAGAGCGAGAGCCCCGAAGGCATCTTAGTGCACCCCGATGCGGCCCTGTTTGTTTGTGTTGGACTTGGGCGCGGCCGGTGCCGGAGCACATGGCGGCCGGGCGCCGGTGCGCAGGCGCGCGCGCACGCCGGGCCCACGCCGACGCCACATTATTTTTAATTCCGTCAAAAAATCAATAGGCCCGCGAGGGGGAGGGGGGGGGGGCGGGGACGAGGGGGGGGCGGGTGGAGGGGGCGCAGCGCCGCGTGATACGCACCTCTGCTGGTCGGCGTCGTCGGGCTCGAAGATCTGGTCGTGGCCCTCCTGCGAGAGGCCCAGCTCGGTGAACTGCTGGTCCATCGTGTTGGCCATTGCGTGCGGGCGCTCTGCGCGGCGGGCGGGCTCCGAGTGAGCGGACGACAGCCGCGCAACAATATTGCTCGGCGCGTGTGTGCGCCTCCGTACGTGTGGCCGCGGCGCGCGTGTGCGTGAGCTTTTCGCGTACACGCTTTTTATTTACGCGCGAGTGTTGGTGCCGCTGATTTATGTGTGTGCGTGCGGTTGTGGCGTCGCGTCCGTTCTCGAAATTGCTAAACCTGACCTACACTGGCAGCTTTTTTTTTTTTTTTTTTTTTCGATTGTCTTCGTCGTTAATGAGATTCGATCGTTTGTCGTATTTTTGAGTGATGAAATTGGCGATGTTTCCATTTATAGGGAGGATTTTTCGGTCGTATTTCAAATCGGCTTATATCAAATCTGATTTTTATGTCTTGATCTCAATAGGAAAAATAACGTTTATATTACGACAGTCTTATCGAATTCAATTTCATGTTTTTGAAAATTTGCACAATGTTGCAGGAATTCGGTATTAATAGATATTTCCTATTCGTATTATCGAAAAATAAGTGATTAAGCTCATGAATATCATTCTCTAAATTAAATTGTTCGTATAAAATTCGATTGAGTGATGTTTTACGCCATTTTCATACGAAAGCTCCCTGCCTTTAGGCGCCGAATTAGATGTCAGAAATGTAGTTTGTATCGCTTATTTGTACAATACAGATGAAATAAACAATGTTTGATCATCGGCTTTTCAGTAAATGACATATACTATGTGTTATAATTTGTAGCATAATATAAACGCCGTATCATGCTTGAAAAATAAACACACAGCCGATTTAAGATGATGTTTTAATATCGGCCCGAAATATTACAATCAATTAATCGTGTTCATTTATGACGAAATCTTTCTCTTAAATAAGATTTCATTGAACAATATGATCCTACACATTAGATACGATTTGCGGGGGTTGATTGAAAGCAAGAGACACGAGAAATATGGTTACCAGGGAAACACTTTTCAGATGTAAAATTGATATGAAAATCGTGTCCTTGTTTTCGAGGAAACACTTAATTAGAACCATTCATGAAAATAACACGATAAATCTTATTTTCGTCGAACATCATTCTATGTCTCAATTTCAAACTATTAACACGGGTCTTTTATTGAATATAATTCGTTCTTATTTCAAATAAAATTATTCATTTAGATAATATGGGGCTTTAGATTTGAATAAGCTAATCTTAAACTTTCGACAAAAGTCTTATATTAAATTCGTGATATTATTAAAAACAACGTCTTTCATATTGGATTGTCGTAGTTAAAATCATAAAAAAATTATTTCAAAGGAAGAATTGTGCAATTCCTAAATCATCCTCCATCTTAGACGCGGCTACATAAAGAGTGCAATGGCGATGCAATTGGAGACACGAAGGCAAAGACGCCACGAGGCCAGTGCACGCGGCCGCCCCTTCGAGCCTGGGCCCCCTTGCCCTCCGCCCCCCGGAAGCGCGCCCCCCGCCCAGTGGAAATCCAAAAACTCGCCCTTCGCGAGAGTAGGGTGACAACCCTCCAAAAAACAGCTAATTTTCGAATATCCAAAAAAAAACATTGATTTTAATTTTCATTTCGAAGAAAATCAACGTAAATTACTCTGTTTGAGTCCTTTGCATTTCCGATTTGTATTTGAGTCGCATGCATTTTTTTTTTATCTTTTTATCGCACATCAATTATCTTTCGATAGAAAATTGGGTTAAATTAAATATTTCGTATTAAAAATGATAGATTAAAACTTCGAGATGTGTTAAATTACGATAATGACTCGAACAATAAATAAAATATTTAATGAACCTTAAATCATAGTTAATTAAATATTGCTCAAATTATAGTTCTTATTTATTTAGTTAGGAAAACATTCGATTTAACTTAGTTAAATCTGAAATGTAACTCAACTTAATGTGACACCAAAAAAGAAATGAAAATCTGCCCGAACGTAACTCAGAATCTAGCTCAATCACATCCATTGAATGTTCTAGCAATTAGACAATGGAAAAGTGCCGAAATAATTTGCGGTTAAAAGCATATTAAAATCTAAAATTTTGTGCCCAATTCGAAATCGATAGCCAATTAAAAGCCACAAATGGTATTTAGACTCATGGTCACCACTTTAGTTCGACCTTGGACAAGACCTGGACGCTCCAATTTTTTTCCCTTAAGTTTCATCCCCTCCGATGCCGTTTTGCATTTATTTAAGGGCATTTCTTGTCTGACTTTAGATTCTCGTTGAAAAATAAAAAAACTCCTCTTCCTTTTTATTTTTGTATTGGAAATCAAAAGCCATGAAATTCCCATTGAAACATCGACTCTTGAGCGGCGACATTTTTTGAAAACGACACGTGGAATTTCAATTCGATTCATGATTTATTTATACAATTTTAAGATGTGAATTGGTATTTAATCGAAACGATTTCGTTTGTTCGTCTTCATTGAGGCAAATATGGAATTGATTGATTATAATCAAGGCAATTCGTTTTTAAGGGCAATTGAAGAACTTCCCCACACGTTTCTTCTAATTAGGATAAAAAGTATATTTATTCATTATATTTTAACCACCAATGTAATCTATCACTAAATCCTTGTTAATACATAGATACCAACCTACTTACATACATATCCAAAAATTAAATCAAGTTTGTATATCCTTATTTATTTAATATAGGTATTGATGTTCATTCATTTTCTGTGAATATTTTTTACATATTGAATTTATTCATTTTTAATCATCCCATTTACGCCCCTGATTATGCAATATCTACATGATTTCGATATCACTAAAAAATGCTACGTGAATTTTGGATTCATGAAATTTCACCACGTTGAATTCACTTTTAACCAACGTGGACTCACGTGACTCGAAAGGTAGTGAAATTTTTTCGGTGAATCTTCAATTTTTCAATGAAACTATACGATAGCATTCAAAACAAAAATTTCATTCACGGATAAGCGAACTTTCACTAGCGCGGCTCAAAATTGGAGCAAACTTGTTGCGCTTCCGCATCGAAATGCACAATCCTAACTCAGCGAAATGCAATTTTTCTAAAATGTCTCTAAAGTGAAAATCCAGAAACTTGTGTCTGAAAAAAAAAACGTATCCCGCATAGTCTTCGAGCATAGAGTATATCTTCGGGGACAAAACGGAATTTTTCTCAGTTGGCTCGAAACAGGGACGTAATTTCAACTTATTACAGGGGAAAGGGCCATTTTTTCTAATGATTCATCAAATTTCGATATATTGTAAAATTTAAATCGTTAATTCAATAATAGAATTTAAAATTTAGCGATGCAGCTTTTTTACTATAGTAAGTATATTATAAAAATGAATACTCCATGAAAACTAATTGCCCTCTCCTGTTCTTCTATCAATATGTTACAATTAAAGTATAATGATCAGTAAATGTGAACTTTAACTAATCAATATGTTTCGATTTTTCATGTAAAATTTTGTACTCTGATTAAATTTTTATCAATTCATGATCACCTTTCCACATTTTTATTGGTAACTAAACACTAAAAATGCTAAAAAAAACTGACCAGACATATAATGAATATATTTTTGCTCATAGGAACACATCTATGCTCCAATCTAATAACGGAATAAACTCATGTAACAGTAGAATAGAAAACTTAAAAAAACGATATTGAAAAATATGCATAAAAAACTAAGACCCATCAACTAGACAAAATATACATCGAAGCATCTAAAAAAATCAGTATTTAACACGGGAAAAAGCTTAATTAAATCAAAATATCGAAGTATACACCAGTCCTTCGTACTTTACCCCCCAAAACGACATCCCTGGTCCAAAGGGAATCGACGAGGGCAACATTTCGAGAATAATCGAATGCTTTTAATTTTTACCTGTACAGGTAGACGTAACAGTGGGGAAAAGGTAACCACAGGTATGTACTGTGTCTAGGTTCTTGAAATGCATTCAACTTCAGTGCAAAAGCCGATTGTCTAGTGGTGAAACTTCGATATAACCTAATGGGCATTTATTTGGTTGGGTTATATTCCAGTGTTCAGCTTTTCAGAGAGTGATTTGCGCTTGATAATGTTTGAGGTCGAATAGAGATTCACTGGAAAATGTTAATGTTCTTATTGTTAGTGCAGTTTTTCAGACTCGTATAGTTGATTGTTGGAACTGATCTTAATAATGTTGCAATTGGGATTTATTCTTTGAAATAAAATATACATAAGCACACCAGTGTAATAAATTGTGAAAGCTTTTCATAAATTTGATAAGCTTTAATTTTTTCGTAAATTTTCACTTAACAGGATTAAAGTTTTTTTTAATGATTGAAGTTTGAAAAGGCGCAGTTGAAAATATCGCATTTTATACCAATATCTATCAAATTTACGAAGTGTCTAACTAATTAGCATACTGATCTGACCAATCTTAATGGGCTTCAGGACTGAACCTGAAAGCACATAGTTACTATAATTAATGTTTTTTGAGATTTTTTTCATTTCAAAATGCATTTATGTAATTACAAAATACTTTGTTTTCGTTATTTATTATTTTTTAAATATATTTTTAATACAATAAAGTTTCATTTCAACGTTGTAGCTACAACTTTTTCTATGAACATTCGTTACTGATTCAATTACTGATCCTAACTGTTAAATATCAAATTTATTTAATCCATTTAAGTTCAAAATTCATCAATTATTTCGAGATCCATCAAAATTCCGAGACTGATGAATTTTGGGATCTATTGCAGTTCCAAGACTCATCATATTCCTAGTATCCATGAAAGTCCTGAGACTTATGAATCTTGGGATCAATCAATGTTCTGGGATTCGTCATACTTGCAGAAATCATCAGAGTCTCAGAATTAATCAGACTCCCAGGATTCATCAGAGTCCCTAGATTCCGGGACCAGATTCCCCATCATTTTCGATTCGACCCCACTACGAATAGTGCACAATAGTGTTTTTTTCATCCCTTCGCGATTTCCATCGTCCAATCGCTCGAAACCCTTTAGCTATCCACCCTTCGCGATTCGCCTATTTACGACCCCGAGCTACGAATTTCACGTGGGGATTTTTAATAAAATAGGGACGAAGCGGTTTGCCTCTATATGGCACTAGCGACGTTCAAATTTGAATTCGAATTTTGAAATATCTTCTTCCGTCTAATGTGATTAGATTCGTTCTAACGTAAAATGTGCGATTGGATTGAAATATTTTTGAGATTTCGCTGCCTGAAAAGGTATGTCGATTGATGCGTTATATTTCGTCTGTGACGAGAATCGATTTGCGAATCTATTGCTGTTCAACGATGTCGATATCGAGTCAATTTTGTTAATGATTTGTTTCTATAATGGAAAAAATAGATTAATTTGTTAATAGTGAACTGTAAAAATTTAGCAATTTTAAATGTAAGATAGAACTTTTATCGATTTCGATGCACGTGTTTATTCTTATCGATTTGATAATCAATAAATATTTATCTTACTATTAGATCAATGTACAATCAGTAGGTACATTAAAAAAGTATTAAGAAACCGATTTGAACATATACATACATCATACAATCAAATTCAAAATGCAATTTACAATTAGTCGACTTTTTACTTGAATTAGTCAAGAGAAACTATCTGCGAGCCAACCATATAGTGACAATATGAATAGCACAATCAGGCTTAAATCCAAAACAAATCCGTAAAGTGAAACTATCCAAAAACAAGTTTTCACAGCATCCAATCAGTTACAATCGAACACCAATCTCGAAAGCATCTCAAGAGCTTCCCCCAAAACTACCCCAGGATGCGTTTTTTCTCCTTGTGTAAAAAAAAAAAACACCCCTATCGTCGAAATTCTAACCCAACCTCTCGAACTTAACACGCTGTATCGCGAAATTAGCCATTGTCCGAGCTATCTCGCACAAGAAATTAATTTCACCGGCTTATTCACGACATCCCCCCAGCGCGGCCATTGGCCGACGACTGCTGTAACAATCCATTATTATTATTATATTATAATATATTGTAAGCTTAAACGTGACGACTGAAAAGACCAAGGAGTGCAAGTGGCTTCGAGAAAAGCGCGCTCAAAGTCGATCATGTATTAGGAGGAGGTCGAGTGATTTGATGATATATTTCGGTATATGTTCCAAGTTCGTTTATATCCTTTTACCACCAAATATGAGCTTAAATAGAAGCGATTCTTGTACATAACTTAATTTCGGTGAAAACATCACTTGTACCCCTTTGCCTTTTCAGTCGTCATGTATTATACGTACGTGTGTGGGTTTGTTTTTTTCGCGTGTTGGCCGGCTCGGTTCGCACAATGCTCCCCGAACGAGAAACCGGTAGGCTCTATTATAACATAAGCATTATTGTGTGTTATGTGCGCGTTTCGTAATAATAATCCTCGAAATTTCAATTCTTCGCGTTTGGCAGTTACTTCCTCGAAGATCTCGTTGTGTTCGATGATGCGAATCTGGTTTAGATCGGTTTTCGTTCAATGTTCGAAATCGGGTCGTTTCAGACGATCGTTGTGTTCGTGTTCATAATGGGTTGAAAATGATGAATATCTTCGATTCTCGTATTGCTGAAATTTCGATAGGTCGGATTCGTGTTGATGCCGGCCGCAATTAGTCGGCGGCTTTTGTCATTTGCATCGTGTGGACGCCGCACAAGAAAGTTTCATATATAAAACTTTTCTTTGTATAAAACAATGTATGGTCATTTGGGGTAAGTACTTATGGTAAGTGCGGCTCATTGCTAATTGTTGTTGGTATCAAAGAAATTAATAAATACAGATTTAAGTTAAAGTTATACACGGGGTTAGAATTCATGGAGTTCCACAGAAGGAAGTGATTTTTTATACACTTTTGGGTTTTGATTCTTTCTGATATTTATACGAATAAGGTATAAAAAAATGAAAAATCTGATTCATACTCATATCGATAATTAACTCTATCACAAAAGGAATGATGAGATTTTCAAACTAACGTTATTTTTACCAGATATAAGATTCAAGCTAAACAAATAACGCGGAAACTGGTAACATTATCGTGTGTAGGGGAGAATATTTCTCATACAATGTCATCTGAGTCAATTGAGAGATAATAAACAAAAAGATCTAACGTCACCTGAAAGTCAAAGATCAATTTTCATTCTACGAATAGATATTCAGACATCTATTTAAGAAAAAAAGCAACATATCTTCGTATATGAATGTGTATTACAATTGTAAAATAGAGCTGGTAATGTTGAAAAAAATTCATCAATAACTATTTAAATTTTCTCTCGACGAATAAAATTACAAACTATGAACTAATATAAGTAAAAGGTTTCATAATCTGTCTTTTTATGCAATTCAATTATTTTTTATTCAACTGAAACGTTTCAATATTTTATATGTACGATTCATCTATACCTGCTTAATGCAATCCTGTAAAAGATTTTCCTCAAAAGTATTTTCTATAACGTACAATAATAAGGAATTTCTTATTTATTTCGCGAAAAAAAACACTAAAAGGCCTTCGTCTGTTTATTATTTAATACATTAACGATGAATATAAATAAACTGTCAATAACAGGCGACACGATGAAAGCTATAATGACGTAAATAAGAGAAAACTGAATACTTGGAACAAAGACTCGGGAAAATTGTATGGTGGAAAACAATATACATAATGCTTCTTCATTATATTCCTTTATGTAAGAAAACGGGAAGAATTGAGTGCGGAAAGAAAAACAATGTATTTTCTTCGCCAAAAATCAAAGCGTAAACTCGAAATTGACGGAGAAAGTGTTTATCCATTTTTATGACTTCGGCGTAAATTGAATTAATCGGCGTATTTGCATTCGATGTTTTCGGCTTGTTTCAAGACTTTTATGTGATTCAAATTGATGCTGGATGAATTTGAATACATTTCGCGTCGATCAATATATAAACGAGCCTATTTACGTTACAAGATGTTTAATATTTTTTTCCTACGCTTTCGTCTCGAGCACATTCAAACGGAAAATTATATAAACGAGAGCTTATTTTTAATTTGAAATGAAATTTTTCGAGACGAGTCTAGATTTTATTTCATAAGCGCTTCGAATAAATGCCATTCGCACAAGAAAATTTTCCAATTCAGCGAACGACGTGAAAAAAATAAGGTTCACTATCGTAAAGCTGCTTTGAGAATCGAGCTATTGTATTGTGAAAATGTTTTCGTTGAAGCGCTTTTCATCCAACGTTGCAGCCCTGTTTTGTTTTCCAGCCACGTGCGCATAAGAAAAGCGGAAGCTAGGGAAAATTTACGCTCTTGCAACGTGCGCTTTTCATCGTATCGGAAAATCTGTAACGATTTCGACACAATTAGAAATACAAAAATTCACTCTTTTCACAAATGACATAAGATATAAATTAGCACACAATTTCAATTCAATTTAATTATCGCACCAATTTAAATCTTGTATCGAATAAAAATAAGAACAATTACTGCATACATAATAAAAAATCAAACGCAAAAATCAAAATTTAAGACTACTCGGACGAATTTAAGTTTAAAATACATTCGATATAAAGTCGCGAATCGCATCAGAGTACATAAAAAATAATACAATATTTGAATTTGACCTTTATGTGCATGGAAAAATAAGGCGCAAATTGCATGCGTTGTAAAAAATGTGAAACGAACCGGCAGAGCCGAGCGAGATTTTCTTCAGTCGTGCGGCGTCAGTTGTCGCGGATGCACGCAACGGGGTCAGATGCTCTTGATGATTTTCACCCCCCCGCAGGCACCCCTCGTCCATCCCCTCCCCGTTTTTCCGCGCTTCGGCACTGGTACAGTCGCCGCAAGACGATCGCAGCGCACCGCGAGGTCGATACGCACCCCCTCCACTCGCGCCACTCACACTGACGCGTGCGCGCGCACGTACACGCCGGCTGTCATTTTTCGCAGGTGTTGGTGCGTTTTGACGTTTGCCGACGCAGGGCTGCCACTCTAAATGCGCTGCGGTTGTTATTTTTTCAAAATTTTCCTGCGCGTAAAGCAGGGTTGGCACTCATTCATATATTTGTTTTTAATTATGAAAGGGTTGTCGTTCGTGGACGGTTTTTATAAACGGTACGGAGAATCTTCTAACTACGAATTATTGAAAATTCACATCAATGATGAAAGACGGAAGTATGACGAATATACGCAAATATGGATTTGCGTCTTTTTCGTCTCTCACGTGGATTTTTGACAGTTCAGAGAGGGAAAAATGACTAAAAGTGTGAAACGGGATTAACAGAACGATCCGGTTATTTTTATATTTTAATGAATGAATCAGGGTTGCAAATCAAAATATTTGGACAAAAAAATTCAATCAGAAACAAGAAACAAAATGTATTAAAAATATATTGATTTGAGATTTTATGAAGCTAACTTACATGTCTGATTATTATAATCGTCTTTATTATTGTAAATATCGTACAATTTCCAATATATTTATTAATTGGATCGAAAAATACTAATTTCTTGCTTCAAATCGATTTCATTAAATAGCCATAAAATTCTAAACTATAATAAAACCACTAGTACATCCTATGCTTATAGTTACGTATTTCAATATTTGAAGGTTTTTAGGGCAACGCATACAAAACTTACCATCTGCCCTCGAATAGAACAGAAGGGCACGTCTACTATTAAATAGACCAGGTGTTACTTCAGAAGTTTTCAATTCGTACACATCAAGATTGCTCAATTTCTATCTAGATATTATATTTAAACGATCACCTTTTCGACGAAACAATCAGTTTGACACTTATTATCTTGAGACATCATTTGAGGAGAGAAGACAATTCATTTCTGCAATTTCAGCTAGGATATTAATTTATTTTTAATGTTTTGAACATATTTATATACAGAGGAAGTTCGTAACATTCAAAAACAGATGATATTAATGTTAATATTAATATTAACATTATGAAATAAAAATAGAATATTCATAAGTACATCGACAAATACGGTCGTGCGAAAAAATATCAAAACGAAATAATATCCACGAAATAATATCCAGAGAAAAAATATCCAGGCGAAAATAGGCGAGTTCTACGCCAAATGTATCAAATTAAAAGTGATTTGAATATTTTACATTTTTCAAATAATAAAAACTCAAAAATGTTTTCCTTTCAAAAAAGATTATATATCCTTCTCTGACATATCTGTAACTAGTTATCAATGACTTATTTCAATCATTTTCAGTATGGATATGAAGCAAAAACTTTCAAATCTGATTTAGATCTTCACTGCTTCAAATAAATCATACAAAACATCAACTAAATCTACTTATTTATGATTTAAATCAACTTCAGATCCACACAATACTCCAAACAAACTCAATACGAATCATTCTACACCAATTAAACCTACTCGACACAGATTCGAAACAATGCAGTTATTTATCGTCAGAAATAATTTCTACTCTAGACCCCAATAATTTACGAATCATCAGTACTTTTTGGATAATTTTGGCCCAAATTTGAAAAAAAAAACGTCCATCGCGAGGGTGTAAAAGCTTCAGAATGCACCGTACCGCCCCTCGGTGCAAATTGCATGTGCAATCTGCATTTGCGCGAGGGCGGCGGCTTCCGAGTGAACAAACCCCATTGGTCTGGGACCACACAGAGACTGCCCACCAGGCTGTGATTCGTCATCGTCAGCCTGATGAGGATGAGGATGAGGATGAGCATCCGGCGTATGGACGGATGACGATGATGAGCGTACGTCGCAGTTTTCAAAGACCGCCCTCACTCGATGAATTCAGGGGTCGTGCGAAATAATGTCCAAACGAAAAAATGTCCACGAAATAATGTCCAGAGAAAAAATGTCCAGGCGAAAAAATGTCCAGAGAAAAAATGTCCAGGCGAAAAAATGTCCAGGCGAAAAAATGTCCAAATTCTAATTGGAAAAAAATCCAATAGGAGAAATATTCAATCTAACCATTACAGTTTCTCATTAATAAAATTATCGCGGAATTCAGTCATTCAGGGGTCGACAACCTTTCGTGATTTACCTTTTTGTGATTTAACCTTTCGTGGTTATTTAAAACGAAACCGTACGTTCTATGGAGATGATTGCGAGTGATTCTGGCCATTGATTAATCATTTATTGATACCAGGGGTCCACAACCATTCCAGGTATCAAAAACGAAAAAAACAATTTATTATTCGGTCGTCAGGGGTCAACAACCTTTCGTGATTTAGGTTAGGTTAGGTTAGGTTTGATATCAGGGGTCCTCAATCTTTCCAGGTATCAAAAACGAAAAAAAACAATTTATTATTCGGTCGTCAGGGGTCGACAACCTTTCGTGATTTAGGTTAGGTTATGTTAGGTTAGGTTTAGTTAGATTTAATTAGATTTAGGTTGAGGATCCCTGATATCAATAATTGATTAATCAATGGCCAGAATCACTCGCAATCGTCTCCATAGAACGTACGGTTTCGTTCTAAATAACCACGAAAGGTTAAATCACAAAAAGGTAAATCACGAAAGGTTGTCGACCCCTGAATGACCGAATTCCGCGATAATTTTATTAATGAGAAACTGTAATGGTTAGATTGAATATTTCTCCTATTGGATTTTTTTCCAATTAGAATTTGGACATTTTTTCGCCTGGACATTTTTTCGCCTGGACATTTTTTCTCTGGGCATTTTTTCGCCTGGACATTTTTTCTCTGGACATTATTTCGTGGACATTTTTTCGTTTGGACATTTTTTCGTGGACATTATTTCGTACATTGTTATAAGACCGGGTCTTGTTATAAAAAAAAATAAAAACAAGAAGAGCTTTTTTATATTGTGACGTTATAATGACATACATTTATGATTTTCAGAACATTATTTTAATAAGAGATCTATATTTATCCTATTTTGTTCCATTATGTATCGTACTCCAAGTATTTTTTTAAATGATAATTCTTATTTAATATGATTCATATTGAAAAAAATAGGAATAAAATGCAGAGTCGTAATAAAATGGATCGAAAAAGTGATTATTCCAAATTCTCAAAATTGGATATGTTTACATGAAAGTACTCATTGAACTTAATAGAGACTTTTAGGCCTGAACTTTCAATCAAAAGATACTCAGCTCGAGGGACAGTAGCAAATCAAATGTACAGTAGATAATCTTCCAATAGTTAAATATTCAATCCAGGGATAGTAGCAAATCAAATGGACAGTAGATAATCTTTCAATATTTAAATACTCAACTGAAGGAACAGTATCAAGTTGAGTGGACAGTGAATAATTAACTGGACCAATGTACTAAACTTGACATCAAACTATTTCACATTGCCCAAGTTGAATACCAACTATCCTCTTATTATCTTTACTGTTTAGTAAATTTCGATTTAAAAAAGTATCCATTAGACGAAAACTTCAAAAATTCGCGATATATATATGAAAGTTTCCCATGTGGCATCATCTAAGCTCGCATAGTTTCATTGATATCTGTCTCCCCATTGAATTCGCCATAACTTACCCTCGTCGCAACAATAAAGGCCCAACTACAGGTAAGTGGAGCCAGTTCTCCCCGAGGACCTCGATTGTGATCAGCCATCACCGCTAGTCGTCGTCAGCAACTCTTCCCATAGGGTATAATGCGGCTTTTTTTCGTTTTTTCAAAAAGTCTCCCCCCTTTTCACGGTGCCCCCCTTTTAAATAGTGTCGTTGTCTACCCACTATCTACCTGAGGTATTGTGTCTCTCTTTGGTGGGTTAACGGATTCCTCTTTTTAGGTTCTCATCTTTGACGATGGGAGTTTTGTGGGTGGATGTGTGATTTGTTGTAGTTTTGTTGGGTTGGGTTTTGATTTAATGTTTTTTGATTGGATTTTGAAAATTTGGTCTTTTATATTGAGATATTTGGCTGTGAATTTCTGGGTGTGATTAAATGAAATAATAGATTTGGACCTGATTTTTAGACGATTTCTTTGATTTCTTAAATGCAGAAACAATTATAGAAAAATTAGTTTATGTAATATAGCATGAAACTTTTTCAGGTTCTATAAAATATTGAAAGTCTCAAAAAAATACTATGAATTGTCTTTTCAATGTAAAGGACAATGAGGAGCTTTCTATGGAGAGTGGACTATTCCTTCAACACATTTGAATCTGATAATAATTAATTCATTATGATTCTAAAATATTGCTATGATGAAAATCAAATCCTAAATCGATGTAGTTTTTAATAAAAAAAAAAATTTCATCCATAGTTAGCCTGTGAATGAAAATTAGTATGAAAATGGAACGATTTCATATCGATTTTCCATGAAATTCCTAAATTTACAGTGAATTTCGTTACATTCAAATATCATAAGATCACTTATTTGTATATTTAAAATCTGTCTGATATTACATATCTTCCTTTCAAGAATAGAGATAAAATTGAGCGAAAATTGATACAAATGCGATGAAAACGAATTAAATTTTCTTCCCATGGAAAACGATCGGTTTCTTAGTCTTGCTATTGACAAGTTTCCGATTGAATTATACATCAATGCTTATAAAATGATATAAATTATCCTTAGATAGAGATTGGCATGCTTCCCAGAATCCCAGGATATTATTCTATCTTAGAATGTATTGTTTATTCGCTGTCAATTATTTTCAATTCCGATATAGCCTTCGGATCACTTAAGTGTTAAATATTAGATACCTATCTACTTACGAAAAACTTTTCTTTCTCGAGAGGTGGAAAATATCACTTACATTTTTTCAATACTGAATTATTCAACTTCGAAAGCAGAATGTGCAAATATTTCAGAAGATATTGGATGTTTCAGCGACATTGTTTACTAGGTATTTTCAGCGTTCGACGAATGCTTCTGTCTAATATTAAATTAAATTCTTCATGCAGCTAATTTGCTAAGCGTACATGGAGAGAATTTGTGGCCGTTTACAATATATCGATATTATTGTATAATATATATTTATTTCAGTACAGATTTATTCAGAATGGGGTTAGGTTGAATAAGGGCAATAGAAAAATCAGCTAAATATCACATGGGAATGTGAATATGAATGAAAAATGAAACTATTGAGGTTTAACAAATCGAATTTATTGAATGACAAATATCAATTTTTCAACATGGATTTCTTCAAAAAGATTTTAAAATCAGATAAAAATGACATTGACAAAAAATCACAACTAAATGTAATTTTAATTGAAAAGCAATTACTTTCCAGGCTTTTCTTTTTTGAGTAACATCATTTCATCGATAATTTTCATTATGATTTTTTTCATCTGTGTCTTTAAAATGTTATCCACAATATCATTTATTGATTCAGGAATATTCTAAAATTAAAATAGAAATGATACATTAATATTTTTCTAGTAAAATATCATAAATATTAATATTTTTCCATCACCTTCCCATCTTCTGATACAACACAATCATCACAATGAGTATTGTCGGAATCGCCCTGTAATTAAAATATAAATGAATTCAAATTTATTTTCAATCAATCAAAAATTTTAATGATACTGAATGATTATATCAACGACTGAGTTAGGTTATGTTAGGTTATATTAGATTTTAGATTGACTAGAATAAGTTTTATTATCTTTTCATGGATTATGTTGAATTGAGATGCATTTTAACTTAAATGTACCGTTGATACGATCATTTAGTAATGAAAAAATATTATTCGATATACAAGAATAATTTCATATTTACTGTAGTTTTCTTAGTTTTCACTTCCTCCTCCAATTTTTCAATTTCCTTTTTAGCATCGTTAAGCTTGAAATGAAAAAAAAATCATAAAATCAAATTGATTCAATTGCATCGTTATTACATGAAAAAATAATACCTCTTGCTGCAATTTCTTACACTTTTCCTTGTAAAAAATTTCAGCATTAAATTTCCCAACATCCTTCTTATCTTTGTCTTTGAGCGACTTCTCATCTTTCGAAATCATAAACTCCCTTTCAGCCTCGGCCAGTCTGATGGAAAATACGATCTCCCTGTCTTCCATTTGGCGAATTTTTTCCTTCAAAGCCTCCGTTTGCCTCTTCATGCTTCTAATTTTATCATATTTTTCATTCTGCGAGAAATGTTCAGTGGAGTAATCGAGTGAATTACGAAGAAACAAGATCGATTAAAAGCTCTCACCTCTTCTTTCAGCTGGTGGGTGTACTTTTCCAAGAATGGAATTTTCTCGAGCAGAGACCTTTCAGAATGTTCTTTATCCATCGCTCTGAAGATGATATTATTCAGAGAAATAATATCGATCAATAACGAATGTTAATTTACTGTTAAATCGCTCGAAAATTAGATTTTATTGAAAGCCGATGAGAGCGAAACCGTTCGTGGGTGATTCTATTGGAAAATTTTCTCTGTTTGGTTTCACTTGTTTTCAGTGAAAAAAAAATTTAATCAACAGTTAAATTATCTAATTTGAAAATCTATTTTCTAATTTTAAAATAGTGATTAATTCAAATATATTTCCTTTCGGAATTTTATATTTTGAAGAGAATACTTTCAATATAGATCGAGGAAAATCGAAGACACTTGAAGCTTATAAAAAACTTGGATTACCTGAATCACAGAATTATCAAAAAAGTTACATTATTTTCAATTGACAGCACTGATAATCTATGACATCTGATAACTTTTTGTCAGTAATAATATTTTTCAGATTCGAAATGCAATTTAATATAAATGATTTAGACCTGGTATTTTTATTGCTTCAGTCAACTAACCAGAGAGCTACAGTCAGTTCTTCCACTATGAATTGTTAAATACCTACGCGAATTTTCAACAGTTCACAGAAGAAGATATCACTTAAACTTTCTGATAAGTTAACTAAAACAAAGAAAAAACAAACTCATAATTTTCGAAATGAAAAGTAAAAAAGTCTGCTTAACTAACGACAAATCGCACGACAAATCTCACAATGAATTCCTAACTTAAAACAAATCCCACGAAAAGCCTCAAACCTAAATTTTAAGCAAAAAATCCTGGCACTCGAAATTGCAAAATTTCGAAACAGAATCGACCGAACAAAAATATGATCTATACCTCGATGAATCGATCCATAGATCCGATCTAGAGATCCGAAGTACGCAGTTGTCCATATATGGCCTGGGGTTGGGCCTGTGCAAAAAAGCTCCCCTATAGGTGGAAATGAAAAGTGCATGTCGTATGTACGTGCATATAATTGCATGTGCAAATTGCACGTGTGTGCGACACATTTTATACACAGGGTGTTCGCGAATTGGGTACGAAGAGGATTTTTCCATTTAATATATTTAAAATGTATCTAAATCGATAGATATTTTAGTAATCTAATGATTTTTTTACTATGAAAACATTTTTTTTTTAGTTTTCAATGAAAATCGATTATAAATCATTGCATTTTCATACTGATTTTCGTTCACGGCGAACGAAACTTATGGATATGAACTAATTTTTTTCACGAATCACATTGATTTTGGGGTTGAATATGATCATAGAAATATTTTAGTATCATAATGAGTTATTTTTTATCTAATTCAAATGTTTTCAAGGGATGGTTTACTTGCCATAGAAAGTTGCGCATTGTTCTTTGAATTTTGATCAGTTTCGCGAAATCGAATTTATAGTGAAATTTTAATTGTCGGTTGAATCATGGTTTCGTTAGTGAAATCGTGACTATTGTCAGTGAAATTATACTTATTATCGATTTAATTATACATTCATTGATGAATCTGTGACTATTGTCGATTTATTTATATCGAACGATTACTATATTTTTTCAATTTCATTTAGGTACAACCTACGAAATTCTAATGTTAACGAATTGTTTAGGATGCTAATTTATTCAATATTATCAAATTATTTATTTTAATTTATCATGTTTTACTTTAAAGTCATACAGTTAACTTCGACTAGTGTGTAAGTGAAATGGAACTCTGTTAAATTGTTGCTGCAAACTGAAAACAATGTATGCAAGTTTAATATTCAATAAACTTCGCTTAATCCAACGATGAATTAGCGAAAGTTCAAGTCTTCGATAGTTGAATACAAAACTAATAACAGGGAATAGGCAGAGTTAGTTAAACTAAGAACTAATGAAAAGTTAGTTGAACAAAAAGGTATTTTTTTCATAGAAATGAACGTTTTCATATTTTTCTTTGATTATAAAATAATAAATATGTCTATAGCAATTTCTAAATCAACTCGAAAGTACAATTATAGTTGTTTACAAATAGAAAAGACCCATTCAAGCTCATTCGAACTCGAGCATGAATTTTGCCTAAAATTTTCTATTTGAATATAACCATTTGAATTCTCTTTCAATGCTACAACATTTTTGGACCGTTAATATTTTTTTCATAGCACAATAATGGATAATACAAGTTTCTATCTTTTATCCCGGGTTTATTATAATGGCGACTAGATTCATCATCAATTCGGAGATTGTCCGTTAAAAATACACATGTGAAAACATATTCAGCCATAAGTGCGATAGAAAAAGGAGGGTTTTCTAAAAGGGCTCATTTGAATTTGGCCCAGACATGTCTAGTCCAAAAAAAACTGGGGTTCGCAATAAATAGAACAGCCATATGATGTCTATGGACTTCCGAAAGTGAAATCGATTTTTTTTCCATCATATTTCGGTATCTAATTTGAAAACGAAAGGTTGTTGAAATCGTTAAAATTTATTGCAATCAGCAAATTGTTTTCTCGATATTTTCCTAACTCATAAATATATTGCAATTAGCAAATTGATTTCTCGATACTTTCCTAACTCATAAAATATGTATAATAAAAAGTTGGTGACTCTGGTTATAATTTTAATGATTCTGATTTGATCGAAAATTTTGATTTAGAGTTCATACACAGTTGAAAAATTGTCTTTTTTCTAAAAATGATTAATTTCATGATACAAAAAAAAGTAATAATTATCTAAATTATATGAAGTGTATTCGTGTGATTTGGTTGATTTAAAAAACATGTAAATGCATTTCAATTCAATTAGAATTCGAAAAACGTAAATTATTTCTGTAATTTCAATATTTTGAAATCATGGGACGCGTGTTAACATAACCTTAATTCGGAATGTTTTGAAGATTATCAATTTTTTTTTATAATGACATCTATAGTTTTATATATTTATTATAAAATTTTAACATTTGGCAAATGTATATGGAGACGTTCATATTATTATGAAAAATATATTCAATAACATGAAAATATTTATGAATAAATTGTGGATTTTGATTGATATTGACGATAATAACTAATTTGATAAATGTTTACTAAATTTTATTATTCAATAAATGTTTTATATTTTGACAAAAGATGATGTCAAAATATAAAAATTTATAATGACATCTGTATACGTTTTATACAACAAAAATGTTAAATTTTTTGTAACTCGTACAAAAAATTGGATATTTCGACAGAAGATGTCAATTAACAAAAAAATTTAGTGACATCTATAAATGCTTTCTAAAATAACAATGTTTAATTGTTTTGTAATTCGTTAAAGAAAGTTTGATATGTTGACGAAAGATTTAAATATTAAAATTCTTTATTTCACTCTTGTTCATTCATTCATTCGTTTATTTTTAAAATCACACCCCGTCCTCTCTTTTGTAAATACACAATGAATCGATACCATTGTGATAAAACCTATTTGCATTTGTGCACACTGTATCGAGCCTAGTGTGTCATGATGATGAATTTGAATCCTATCAGATTCTAGTGAGTCACATCACATTCTTCTTGGTCGATAAGAAAGCTCGATCTTTCCTTTCGAATGTTTATTTATTTTATTAAATAAAACTTAATAAAAGGCTTAGAACCCGATTACATGGTGTATGTACATCTACATACGACTCGCTTTTTTCATACAACGTGCGTTACGATTTCTATGGAACTCTTATCAAATGTTCGGGACCTCACATACATAACATTTCTTTTAATGGATTTTCCTAGTTTAGGTTATTTTAGTAGTCTGTAGTTCTTCCTCCATTCTTTTAGCTTTAAGCTGGTCTGCGCTACCGTTGTACTGCATACTTTTGTGTAAATAATTAGTTCGGAAAACTCGGATTAAAAAAAAACTTATTTTATTTTGCATAATCAACTTTTATAGATTGAAGTTCAGAGCTGAAAGCTCTGCGCAGAGGTTTAAGCAAACGCATTAATTATTTATTTTACTGAACGCATGAGAAGTACTAATTACGAAAAATGCGGAAAAAAAGGATTTATCTTCGGGAAAAAAATGAACTGGAGTCAGTATAAAAATTAATCATGCTCTATTGATTTGATATCTTATATGTTTCTTCCTAGAATTTCCTTAGAAATTTCAAAATGTAGCAAATTCGTTTTTTATAGACACAGGCAGTTATCTATCCCTTGTATAGCTTTTTAATTATTTTCGAAACCAACTTTCGATTCAATTCGAAGCTTTTGCAAATCGAAAGCTCTTCAATAATGATAATAGAATGTATGATTCAATTAAAGACCATAATTAGTAAATATTTACTTAAGGGGTTGAAGTTTTACGGCCAACATCCCTGAAGCTCTGAAACACTAAAACTTGTACCCAGGAAACCCTGTAATCTGAAACCTTCATCTCTGAAGCTTAAAAACTGAATTGAAAGAAGCTGAATTCTTGTAATCATACGTTCCTGAAGCCCTGAAGCTTTTTAGCTTACAGCCATGAACTTCGAATCTCTGCAGTCTTACTGTAACAACCTAATAACCTAGAAATCCTGGAGTTTATAGCGCTGATTGTAGTCCTGCAGACTGAAACCCTGCAGTCATACAGACTTGAAGCTTTTCAGCTTACAACCATAGACTTCAAAGCTCTAAAGTATTCCTATAACAATCTAATAACCCTAAAATCCTGGAGTCTACAGCGCTGATTATGAATCCTGCAGTTTGAACCCCTGCAAACTGAATCCCCGCACTCGTACAGTTTGCACCCCTGCAACCCTGCAACCAGTGTTGTAGTCGAGGGGGAGCGCATGGGAGCGCGCTCCCTTACCTCTTTCGGGCGTAGGAGCGCGCTCCCCCATGAAAATTTCAAATATCAAAATAGCATCAAAGTTTCAAACATATTGAATTCAAAAAATCTAGACAAAGGCAATGAAAGCACAAAAAATTCTAAACATTTGCTGCACATAACGAATTTTGTAACAACGTCCTTTGAATAGTCATCTCTTCATTCTCTCATTTCCGGTTGACAAAATTTATTGCATGTTATTGTTTGGTGAGTTCGAGAGCCATGTGCGTTTTCGCAAAAATTGAGCCCAATTCGATACGGTAGCAGGTAGAATTTCTAGGGCTGGCTACAAAAAAAATGACTTTGTTCGCTGAATTTGCGTAAAATAAGCAATTTGTGTCGACTATTTTTTTTTCATAAGTATTGAAAATATGGTTTCCATAAGGATGTGCAAGAAAAAGATGTATGGGGGGGGGGGGGGTGTTGAAAATCAAGCGCTCCCCCACCTCAAAATTTACCACTACACCACTGCCTGCAACCCTGCAACATTGCAACGCCGCATCCTCACATCATAGCATCCCTCAAAAACCACCTTAAATCCTCAAAAAAATAAAATCCACACCCACATCTAGCACCCGAAACATTATCACAGACGGAGCTTTCGCCATCGCAGAGCTTCGAATCGAATCGAAAGGCGCGCGCGCTCCCAGAGGCGTGGCTTGACGTCACGTGACGTCACCGGCGCATGCGCGTCGGCGCTCGGGCGCTTCAGTCGCGCGCCCGCCGCCATGCAGCGCTGCGGCCTGTGCGCGCTGCTCGCCGGCCTGCTGCGCCGCGCCATGTGCGCCGGCGGGCGCAGGCCCAGCGCCGACTCCTGCGCCCCCCAGGACGCGCCGGTGAGCCCCTCACTCATCTCCCGCTGCGTCCGCGCGCCGCCCCCCCCCGCCCCGCCCCGCTCCGCCGCTCCGTTGCGCGAGAGCCTCTAGTTTGTGTATTGACGGCCGTGCGGTGCACGCCGAATGACTTCGGACGGGGGGAGACTGGGGCGCGATCGCACCCCTTTTAACAATTTTTTTTTTTAATGAATTATTTTTATGTTTTGATGTTTTTTTTTTTGTATATGTATTTAGATGTATGTAGTTGGATTAGGTTAGGAAAAATTGGGATTGCAAATTTAAAAGTTTGAATAGGGTTAGGAAAATTTTTCGAAAATATTTTATTTGATTTATGTAGGTATCGATAATATTATCGATTTATGTAAATTAAAAAAAAAATGAATCCTATTTAATCATTGATATATGTAAATGTTAAATATTGGATTGGATTGGGAAAAATTAGGTTTTTTTAATTATCGTCGTATTTATTCATCGATATATGCAAATTTAAAAGTTTGGGTAGGGTTAGGAAAATTTGATTTATGTAGGTATCGACGATTTTATCGATGTATGTAAATGTAAAAAATTAATTAAAAAAAATTGATTCAATTTAATCATTAATGTATTTAAATGTAAAATATTGGTTTGGGATAAATTGGGATTTTTTTTTAATTAGCGTCATATTTATTCATCGATGTAAATAAAGGGAAAAAAATCGAAATATAGAAATGTTTATTTATCGATATACGAGAGTGTAAAAGATTGGGTAGGGTTAGGAAATTTTGGGATCATTTATTTGATTTATGTAGGTATTTGCAATATTATCGATATATGCAAATATAAAAAAAGATACATATATAAAAATTAAATAGATCCTTTCGTTAATTTGTGAAGCAATATATGTAAATGTTAAAATTGGATGGGATATAAAATATTTGAATTTGTATATCTAGGTTTGAAATTGGGATTAGTTGGATTTTTTTTATTTGACCACTGTCGCAATCGCACCCTTAAAATTTTATCAATGTTTAAAAATTGGCTTGAATTAGTATTTTTTCGGATCTTTCATATTTAAAAACTATTGCAACTATACATACAATAACAAATGTATAAGTCTGCATACAGAAAATTGGGACAGGCTTGAAAATATTTGAGTATTTCTTATTTGATCAACGCTATAATAGTATGTTTACAAACCAGGATTTGGATCAAACGCTTTTTAGAGTTTACTTACTCTGATTCGGGTTTCAGTTGTTTCAATAAGAATCATGTATGAATCACATACGATTCTTATTGAAATATCTCAGAATGTGGCTCAAACCCAAAGCAAAGAAATATTAGCTTTGGACTTCTGACGAGAATCCAATGAGAAATAACTAGAATTTTATTAGAATCAAATATGAATCTTATTGAATTTACTAGGACCTCGATTCAAAGCTGCGAAGTAGCTCAAAAATAATTTGCTCCAGATCCTTCATAATTTTTTTTTATGAAAATGGATATTGCCTAGTTTTCCAATTTGACTAAATTAAAGTCCGATCTTTTAAAATTGTTCATGAAAATGGATATTGCCTAAATTAAAGTCCGATCATCTGAAATTGAACAATTAATACATTCAATTAGACATGCAAAACTTATATTATACTAATCATCGGAAAAACTGAATTTATTTTATTAGTTGATTAATTTCATCGTTGTATGAAAATTCCTCACATTTTTCATATGAATTCAATATAGAAGCCTTGGAGACGAATATAAAAATTAAAAGGCTTTAACCACTTTTACCTAAAATTTATTACGACATTATTAAATCGACACTTGACATAAATTTCAGTATATTTACCTAAATTTCAACAACAATTCTACATTTCTCCTTGAATTTTGCTGTATATATACTTCAGAGCTATTCGAATCAACAGGTATCCTCAGGTGTGCGATTGTGGCGGTCGTCAAATAGGAAATGGGCGTCTAATCTTAGGTGCATCTCGAATGCAACTGTAACCGCACATTCACTTGATTGCGTCCATTTGGGAAATTGAACTTTCGGTTTTGGCGGGAAAATCGAGCTGCGCGCGCAATCTTCGTTTGCGGGGTACAATATTAATTTAGATCCTAATAATAATTGATTTATATTAGGGATTGTAGTTATGAATGCATATTAGTGTTCGTTTTGCTTTTCAAATGAATTTTTTTGCAGCTTTCAAATTGACGATTGAAAAGGTCAAGGGGTACAAGTATGAGAAAAGCGCGCTCAAAGTTTTACATGTATTAGGAGGAGGTTGATTGATTTGATGATATATTGAAGCACACGTTCCGAATTCGTTTATATCCTTTTGCCACCAAATTAATGAGCGTGCATAGAAATGATTCCTGTGCATGATTCGTTTTGGAAAAAATGTCATTTGTACCCCTTGGTCTTTTCGATCGTCAAATACAATCATGACTGTTGTGTATTGATTAATGTTTGTTTTTGAAACTTTGAATCATTTTTGAGAAAAAAATAGCATTTTTATGCAATAGGAATCTGTTGTTATCAGAGGGTGTACTGTATTTAAAGTTAATATACTTTTATAATAATCTTTTCAATGAGATTTTCTAGATAAATATATGAAATTGACTCATAAGCTTCAAATGTTGCTCATATTGTACATTTTTTTCAAATCAAGTTATATAAATTCAAAACATTCTACGCATACCTCATAAAATTTTTCCTAAAATGGTTCAATAAAATCTGCATATTTTCCAATCTTTGTTAAGTGTAATACTTTCAATTTTAAAAATTTTCTATATTAAATCGAATATTTCACCCGTTGGAATGTATATTTTTTCAATTCAAATTCAAATTCAGCTTTTTTTTTAAATTGAAACGAGAAAACAATCGAATTCGAAAATTATTCAAATTAAATAGCGAAGCCTACACAGTTATAGAATAAATTACGAATACTTTACATAAGATAAATATTTTTAATTATTAAAATTTAATTAATGTTCATCGTTCATACATTATTATATTTCTCGCTTTAATCCTCGCATCTAGAGCAAAAATTTCAATAATTTCCATCTAAATTCTAGCTAGAAAAGAAAAGCGTTCTCCATTGCATTACACATCAGCATTATAAAGCATCCAAAATCCACTTAAAAAATCGACAATTTAAAATCGGAAACGATTGAAAATCGCAATCTCCACACGGAAAACGACCGAAATCGATAATTTTTCCACCGTCCGTCGAACGGCCATTCTATTTTCCGTCCCATTATACAAACGTATGTATATACATACATATATAAAAATACACGCACAGAGTTCGGAAAAGCGCAGGTGAGCGGAAAATGCGAAAATTCGAAAATCCGCGCGGGAAAATTTTCGAATTTCCTCTTGCCGCGCGCGTCGGGAAAACTGCGACCGTCCGTTATGGGGTCGTAAAGCGTCCTTGTAGGGAAAAATTGTGTCGTAAATATGTCGTAACTTAAATCGGTCGTAAAGGAGTTTCGTGCTTAATGCACCCGAGGCCTTATCGTCGGATATTTCTCGAAATGCATTACGATCGATTCTTATTGGGGGGGATTCGAGTTTTGCGATCGCCTCGTTAATTACTCTGATCTTGCTAGTGTTTTTAATCGTCTGTGACGTTGGATTGTTGTCTCTTTTTTTATCTATGATGGTTGTTGATTGGATGTTGATGTGAGATTGAAAAATCGGGTGGAAATTTGTGTAGGTTGTGTGTGTTCGATTTTGGGATAGTTTGATTTGTAGTTATTCGGGTTAATGGTAGGAAAATTATATTTTGATTCGATTCTTTGTTTAGGTTTTTGGAAATAGGAAAAATTGTATTTTTTGGTTCGATCTTTTGAAATGAAATCTCTGTGAATATTGTAATTATACTTATTTAGAAAATTCGTCTGTGAAATAATGTTGTGCAGATTCAAATTCTTTAAAATGAGTAAAATTGTATGTATTCGATTTTTGGACAGTTTGATTTGTAGTGATTCCGGTTTATGATAGAAAAATTATATTTTGATTCGATTCTTTGTTTAGCCTTTTGGAAATAGGAAAAAATATTTTTCGGTTCCATCGTTTGAAATGAAATCTCTGTAAATATCGTTGTATTTTATACTTATTTAGAAAATTCGTCTTTGAAATAATGTTGCATAGATTCATATTCTTGAAAATGAGGAAAATTGTATATTTTTGAATAAATTTAGTAAAAACATTGTAAAAAATAACATATATTTTGATATCTTCAATAGCATTCGAATCAAATTTATAGATTCGTCTTCGTAATTATGTTAAAGCATAATTACGAAGACGAATATTCATAATGATTTTTATAATGAAACATACTATTCATAGAGATTTCATTCCAACAGTAATATTGATAGTATTTTGATCGATTTTTCATAATTTTTCACTTAAAATCGTGAACTGCGACATTTCAAATCAGATAAACTGAATGCATTTCAATTGATAATATATTAAATTAACATCACAAATAACAAAGAAAATACATATTTTCCTTTTGCACAAATCGACCCAGAAGATTTCTCTCAAAGAACAACTTGTTCCACGAACATTTAGAAGGCTTTACGGTTCTGATTTTGGAAATTTGAAAACAGTCAAAACGTACCCTTACTTTTCACATATTATACTACGCACTGAACGTTCAATTTGAAAATTGCGACGTTATGAAAATTACGTACGCGATACGCTGGTGCCCACATAGCGAGTACTATGTATGACCGCTGTGTTTTCAGCTGTGGCTCTAAAACAATGTGGACCGATCGTTTTTCGTCGTCTATTCAGCTTAGATGTCGATACTGCTAAGCAAGAGTGAGTTTGAGAGACGTTTCTCGCCATACTCAAAGTGGAATCGTCTCAAAATTATACAGTTCATTTCAAGTTTTTAAAATATATAATTGAAAGAATTTTTATTCTATGAATGGTTTTAAATTTTGATGAAATTTAATGTGATAGATCGAACATCTTGTAGCAAAAGAAACACGACTTAATCCATTATTATAAAGATTATCACACGCGACTGTCGATTGAACGCATTTCAATTGTAAATTGCAATTAGCTCGCATATAATGCGTTGTACAACTAGTAATCGATACGAATTCATTCAAAACATAAAATATATTAAATCGACGACGGTTCTATACGCGGAAAGTTTGAGAAGCGCCGATATAACGTTTCAATTCAATACAACAACTCGGCACACTTTAAAACAGCCAACCCACGAGAATACAAATTCGACTGAACGCGAGTCGTTTGACAAATCCGTTTGATTGAAGACGTCAAAGTGCGTGATGTCACATCCTAGATTGAAGATCGATCGATTATCAACCGATATCATTCATTATCATTTGATAATCGATAGTTCGTCACGAATCTAAATCGCGAAAAAAGTATGAGTTGTTCTTCGCTTTAGTGATCCTAGTTGGTACTGGTTATTGTCAGTTGAAATGCACGAAGGGTACAAGTTGTCTTTTTTCATCGAAATTGAAAACGGTTCTGTATCGTATGACGACTGAATTTTACAAAGGACACGAGTGATCTTTTTTATCGATATTGATTTAAGTACAAAAAATGGTTCTATATATGGTACAGTATTGAACTCAATTTCGATAAAAAAAAGGTCACTTGTGCCTTTTGTGAAATTCAGTCGTTATATTATATATAGTGCCATTTTCTTTAAGTCACTTGTATGTTTTGTGTAATTTAGTCGTCGAATATGCTCAGGTAATCCTTTTATAACTTGGATATAGGTTTCGAGTTTCAGGAAGAACGGAATCCATATAAGTTTTAGGGTTGTTTTAAGTTGATTGCACAAATTAGTGAAAAGTGAGGGTAAAAATAACGATTCGTATTGTAGAAGTAATTTAAAATATTTCGCACTATAGGAAGGATAACTATATTATCCGTGTAATTTTATATTCAAACGATTTAAGGCAAATCTTTTCACTGTTTTAGTTAACCAATAAGAGAGTTGTAGTCATCATTCGAAAATCCACCGAACTGACTTAATCTCTCTGGTTAGTTAACTAAAACAGTGAAAAGACCGGCCTCTAGTTTTCGTTTTGAACTTTTTTCGTCCATCCCTCGAAAAGTGTATTTAAATGCTTTTTATTTAGTTCACGACTCGTTCTGGTGGATTTTCCGCTCGGAAAACTCGATTAATCGGAAATTTACTTTTTCGACATCGTTTAAAACGTTTCGCTGTTTATCGAAGTGACAATAATTCATATCCTAGTATCATATAGAAAATTTGATTTACAATTATCGATCGATTCGCGTACGAGATAATATTTTATTATTTTGAGACAATCGAGAACAATAAATATTTTCACTATCGAAACCGACGCGACGTCAGTAAATTTTTAACACCCAAACAAAAATATCAATAAACCAGACGTTTTTAAATTCATATATTTTCAAATTGACATACTGTGCAAAAAATATATAACAAAACGTATCTACACCAAATTTTCTAATTAAATATCACGTTTTCATCGTAAACGCAATGATAATTGGATTAGCAACTTCAAAGACATATTTATAGGCATAACTTGCTTAAATGCTCATACGGTTCGTGATCATCTATTTAAGGAAAACTTCATTGCAAAACATATTCAGCCTCTTTCGAACTCTAGTTCAAATATCTTCGAATTCTAACCCCAATTTTCTATTGTAATATATTTCGAAATTGTATCGAATTATAGAAGATGACATCGGAATATCGTAACGAGGCCTTTACATTACGAAGCATCAAGTCATATTGCAATTGCAGTAACTCCCCAGGATACGACATCTATCTCTAAATAGCTTCTGAATAGAAAAAAATTCACCTTCGCATCCCAGGGAGTTACTGTAACTGCATATGCGTTCGCAACATAACGTGCAACCTTCATAATGTAAATATCGCATAAAAGTTAAACATTAATCAACCTTGGCTTCAGGCGCACCCTGCAGCTAGTAATTTGCTCGTCGATCCTATATTTGTAGCAATATCTTGTTTCTATGCTATCGAATGTAGAATCTGTTGTTTACTGTTAGCCAAGGCAAAGTTAAGCGACGCTATCGAGGCTCGAGATCGGATGGGTCATCGTTAAATGAGGATCGGTGAAATATCCCCTTTCATGACTCTTAAGCCACCGACAGATTTCAAATGTGTCATTTTTTTTACGATTATGAAACGTTCAGTGCATAAAATTATTAAGTGTACTTTAAAATAATGAGATTTAAATGTCAAAGTACTTGGTGCAGTAATAAAATTTCACGTGAGAAATATTTTTCCTGAATAGTAAAGGTAAACACCATTAAATAACAAAGTTTGCTAGGCTATCGAACAATAATTCGTTTATTTCAGAAGCGATTTTAATTAATTTTGTACTGTAATGTGAATTGACCACATCACTAGCGTATCATAAACGAAATTCGCATGTTCATATTTTCGAACAATGAAGGCAATTTCGGAAAACCCATCAAACACATTTCATATTTTTTTTCATTTTATCGAGTTAATTATGAATTGAACGACTCATATAATTTTCATATTAAAAATCATAATCGATCTCGAAACCACTTGTGTCCTAAGCAGGAACATATATTCATATATTTTGATATCCTGTATCCTCTTAGCGTTTCTTTGATCGCGATATCGTTCGTTATTTCTCATCTTCGACCTCGTTATCTTATGGCCGTTTGATAGAAATAAAAAGTGCGCTGCACGTGAAGCTGAAAGGCAATTTTGAAATTTAAATAGGATGCGAAGACGTCAGTCGAAGAATGAATACTTACTCGTTTTGCATATCTGAAAAGTGCAACGACGGAAAAAGTGTTTTGCCGTTACTGCGCAATTATGTATATTAAATGGAAAATTCTCTCTCGGAATTCAGTATCCGACATTTTCCTAATGAAGTTGTTTTTTTTTCCTCCATATAGATTCACTCGTCGATAGTGTTGACATCTTTGAATAATCGAGTCGATACATAATGATTTTTCAAATAAGACAACCGAGGGTCGTTTTATATCGAAAATAATAATACTGTACCGATTACATTGTCGTTTAGCATGCTTCGTTTTCCCATGAAAATAATAAAAACGAGACTCATTTCTTATCGCACGATTCTAAAATTTTCATGAAAAATATTTTCTTCGAGTAAAAATTAGAAAGTCAATTTTCGTACATCGATTGCTCGAAACAATAATTGCATGAACGAGTACAGTAGTGAAAATTGATAAATAGTGCACGAAAGACACTATTATATTACAGAAACTAACTGACGATCGAAAAGGCCAAAGGGTGCAAGTCTTTGTCGAAATTGAGTTATTTACAGGAATCGCTTCGGGCAAAAGGATATAAACGAGTTTGGAACGTGTGTCGAGACACATCATCGAATTACTCGGCGTCCTTCTAATACGTGTAGGTACGTGCTCAACCTTGAGAACGCTTTTCTCGAAATCGCCTTAAAGCCATTTGTGCCCTTCGGCTTTTTCCGTCGTCAACTGTAATCACATTCGAATGCAGTCTGAAGCATCTCGACAAATACCATGCACTCTCGAGAAATCACAAAGTTTAACCTCACATTTTCCATTTCTTCGGAATTCCAAGCAATCATTCGTAGATATATACAACACATTCGAAGTTAGATTAAATATTTTTTTCATCGAAATATGGTTTTCTTCGTCGACATCGGTTTTTCGATCGATATATAAAATTGTCAGTGCTTTTCTCGGTAAACAGCCTTTTCGAATTGGCTCCGCTATTAATAAGTTTGCGGTAAAGCAGATGAGGTTGAGATTTCGCGTACAGCGGCGCCCAACCTTTTTCAGATTCCAATTATAGAACTCGAGAGCCCGAGGGTCTAGAGCGAATCTGGATATAAATTATATTTGCGAAATGCGACCTTTTTTCATTACCTCGTCGCTTGATTATTTAAATTAATTTTCAATTATTTCCGCATTACGCCGTTTCGAATTATATCCTTACAACCTTAATTTTAATAACAAAAAAATTTTTATCAATTCTCATTGTATTTAGAATAGAAAAGTGTTATTAATATCTTAAAATTTTTATTTTCTTCAATTATCGAAAGATTTTATCTCACTATCTATTCATAAATCGTAACTGAATAATATTATATATCGTATCTAGAATCGTTCGAGTGTTTAATCCTCTCCAATGACTCGTACTCGGAACGTAATTATGTCTTCCGAAATATTTTGATTTCAAAGCACACAACGGATTCGATTTAATGCTATTTGCTATAAATCAATATTTTAGAATGCTTCACCTTCATCTTTGTTATAATTGGTCGATATAAACATATTCGAGGTAGTGAGAATAGAGAACCAATTGGAAATAATGAAAATAAACAAACTATTAAACCTATGAAACATTAAACTTCTCATCTATATTTATCGATTTATAAATCATATTTATATATTTTCTTCTTTGTTGCAATCGGTTGATATGAACATTGTCGAAGCAATACGAATAGAAAACCGATTGGAAATATTGAAAATAAACAAAATTATTCAATCTTTGAAACATTTAACTTCTCATCTGAGTTTATCGATTTAGCTATAAATTTTGTTTATAGATTTTACAATGAACATTTGCAAATAAAATTCTTCGCTCAATTGTATTACCGATGCAGACTTTTGTGCAGAAACGTTTTTCAACATTTGAAACCGACGAAAATATTGTTTAGGAATATCTTTTGAATAGTTAATTCAATGATCGATTTCAAAAAATATGTACTTGAGATATTTTTTTATAAATGAACTACTTATTGTTTTCCCTAAAATAAAATTCCTCTAATGATGCTACATTTAATTGATTTTGGGTGGAATTTTGCGAAAATATTAGCAATGCGAAATATTTATAGTGTGAAAAATCGACTGAAAATTTTCATTAAATAACATAAAATTGTTGAAATTAAGCGCCACTGAAGGGACCTTATTTTAGAAAAAACTAAAAGAGGTAATCGACTATCATTTTCTAAGGTTAATTTCGAGGATATTAATTACTCAGATTTTCTTAAAATCGAATAAATTAAGCAATCTCGCAATGTTTTTCGATTCAAAATGTCAGTTTTGAGGCAATAAAAAGTAAAAAATAAAACATTTAAATGTTTCGATCTCTTTTGATTTACATATATTATGAATTTTTTATTGTTCTATTATATCTTCTAATTGAAATTATTATAGTCAACACATGCGAAATCTCAATTTCTGATAAACTAACACACACAAAATCGTATACTTCAACATTAAAAAATATAAGACAATAGGAAGTAAACCCTCCACGATCAAAACGACTTCCCTTCATTGATGGAGACGAGCACTTTTCAATTTCGAAAATCGCACTCCTCAAAACTCCTCGTCGGAGACAATGGACTCGAGGCGCCTCAACATAACACTTTTACCGTTAACCGTTTATTGGCGTCGCACTGTTGTTCCGCAAACGACCGGTTAACGATTACGATAACGACCGTTCCAATTTCGACGAGGCGCTCGAGGAAGAGAGCTCTCGATCTTTTTCGACAGTTCGGAGGGTTTTTTTGAATTTTTAGAATATTCCCAATCGGGCTTTTTCTATGTGAGATTTGAGTTAGGGCGGTTTTTGAGCCGATTTCGATGGGGGATTGTGGGTGGGAATGTTTCGATATGAAGTCGGTTTTTGGGGAAATTAGAATTTTATCGTTTGATAAGTCGTATGTATGACGATTGAAAAGGTCGAGGGGTTTAAGTGATTTAGAGAAAAGCGCGTTCAAAGTTGACTATGTATTAGGAGGAGGTCGAGTGATTTGATGATGTATTGAGGCACACGTTTTGAATTCGTTTATATCCTTTTGTCACCAAATAAACGAGTGTGCATAGAGGCATTTCCTGTGCATGACTCAATTTTGGCAAAAATGTCACTTGTACATCTTGGCCTTTTCGATAGTCATATGCAGGTACGCTCTATTGACTATTTTTTATGAATCTCGATAGTTTTGGGGTCGTATTTGATTTTTAATTTTGATATGATAAACTCGAGATTCATTTGTGTTTGATGGTGTTTATAGTATGAATTTTTGATTATTTTCATTTGTTCTTTATTCGAATATATTCTCTCGGAAGCCCCATTAGATGACAATTCACGGTATAATAAAATTAAACATTAAAAGAGTATTCAATCATCGATTAAGTTTTATTAGTTTATATTTATTTCAAACCGAAAATGGCACAATATAGTCAGAGCGCATTCATTATTCTTCGATATTATCTATTAAAAGGATTATTTTACCTTCGAGTTTATCTCCTAGGGAAAATAGACTTATCTGAAAACAAAATTAAATCTACAGTCACGATATACAATATTGTAGTTATAAAATATTATACAATGTACTGATCGCAAATATAACGAGTAATTAGCATTATTAGCGCATCGTTTAAAATGTATCAGACTCATGTATGTGTTTATTCCACTGTTTAATATTTTATTATTTATCGTCTATATGATATAATCAAGGAAATGTAAAAGATCTTGGATCACTTAACACTTTATATATATATTTTTTATCGGGTTCTTTATCAGATTTTATAAAAGATTTGGCAATTAATTATATTCGTCATTTGTTTGATTTCATTATGTAATTTGTAGAAGTATTTTTAACGAAATAGATTAACTAATATGTTTCATAATTTCTTTGAAAAATATCCTTTCGTACCATTTTTTGAAAAATTATAAATACGAATTAATCCTATTATGTTTCGAAACCACTTATCAGTCTTTCAATCGACTTAGATAATTAATGATTTAACGATTTCCCATTATTTCAATAAGAGGGAAAATTTTATTTGTACGAGCTGCACCTACACGTTCATAACCAATTAGCTATGATTTTCTCTGCAAACGATGGTTAATTGTTCATATTTGATTTTATATTACCCTTACAAAGTGGTACATAGTGAAGTAGCAAAAATATTCAAGCTGATTATGTTTTATTCGTAAGAAGATTTTGTACATAAATAGCTTTAAAGAAGTACAATGATTTTAACGAGCTTCAACATATTTTGAAATTCTTGTTTATCTGAATCGTCGATTCATATTCGTAATGTGCAGACTATTCTTTCAGTACTTTATTTTCATACTATAAAGACCATTCTTTTCACGTCTATTTTGAGAATAAAATGAATTTAAACTATACACGATCCTCCAACTACTGACTGTCATAATCTAGGGGAAAGAGATGGATGTGTTATTGTCATACGAACTGTTGTGAGTCTGTCTCTTACAGTGGATGTTTTGACAGCTTATAGTTGGAGGAACCTTGTCTAGGTTGAATTCATTCAATTTTCAAACCAGAGGTGTAAAGATCTACTCTAAATGTATTAAATATTATCACCATACGAAAACAACTGGATAGAAAGTGTTTCTCAAATGTAGAATAATATTAGCTAATTTCATATTTATTTTCAAAATTCGTATTGTTTTCCTCTCTCCGTATATATTATTTTGTAATTCGTAGATTGCTTTGTTACTGTTTACGTCACAAGGTTCCATTATCCTAACGATATTTGTTTCATGTATAAATAAGTAGCGTTTCATATTATTTAAATAGACAATCGCACGAAACATAAAGTAATTTATTAAAATGAGATTTCCTTGTGGAGCGAATTGAAATTTTCGACGATAAAAACACCGAAAAATAAAAACGTTTTCACAATTACGTTCATAATTGAGTTTCGAAATTTTGACAATTCTTTTTCACGTCCATTGTAAACGACACGTTTCTCGGCTTGTTTTTTGAAAGCTTATAAAATTCTAATGAAAATTTTAAAACAATTACCTATAGCTACTTGAACAAAAGCCCGCACTGAGAAGCCTTTGCTTTGTGTCGCCACTAACCGAAAAGTTGAATTTCCAAGCGAAATATCACCATCAACGATGTATTATGCAATGATTCAATTTTCGTTGAAAAAAGTACAAAGCTATTCTTTTCTCAAAGTTGGTTTGAAAACATAATAACGCATTGTCCTTTTGATCAATTGAAACTCACCGTTGCGTTGGTTTGACGTATTTCGAAAACATTTGAACTTTACCACTCAGAATGTTTTTGGTTGTAGAACCAATTTTTTGGGATGCTAGAGAATTTTTTATCTTTTGAATGTATTTAGTATTGAATTTATTTTACTGTCTATTGTATATAATCAAATAAAAAATAAGAAACAGATACGTATCGATATTTCCTTCACGAATATAGGTAATAGAACGTAGCTTAGGGAGTGTTTCCATTCTTTGCACGTGGAGATGCAACTACTAAATAAAAAAAATATGTCAGGGACGTTGAAAAAACGAAAAAACTGTGACCGTTTCGAATTTTACACGAGAAAAACTTTCATCAAACGTGCAGCAATATTTTTTATAACACGATTTCACACAGCAAAACCTTTCGTAGCCATCTGTATTACATGCATTTCACAATTTTCGATATATGCATTAGGTTTTCCGTTTGAAAATGGCGCACGTTATTTGCACGAAATTGAGTTTTATTGCCGAACTTCTATTTAATACCTATTACTTATATTAAACGAAAAATTTCCCTTTGTTAAATAAAAGGGTCGTCCGCATTTATATTATGCATTTGCATGGCTATGACTCGGATTTTTCATGCAAATTTTTCAATTCCGATCTCGCTTTTTTTCATCAAACTATCACAGAACACTTTTTCGATATCAGATCGAAGCACTGATGTCAATTTGTTCAATCGAAACAACCAATCTCGTCTTTCGCGCGAAAAAAAAATTGGCCGCGTTTCATCGAATAACTAGAATTCGCTGCAGTATTTTAACGAAATCGTTCGGTGAACAGTAATCACCATTGTTTCTGTGGTTTTCAGTCGAATCAAATCGACATGTTACATGTTACAATTTCAACCCTCGAACCTCATCGCATCGTTGCATCGAATGTACGCAATATCCACTAGATGCGATGGGAAAATTGCAGTGCAAATTCCTATCCACTCGTATGTGGATATCGATTGCTTTTCAACATATGTGTGTGATCTGTTCGTGATTTTTTATATGTTTTGGAATTTTGATGCATCGAATTCTGCGAGTTTCAGCATGCTCTGGATAGTCTTGATAGATATTTGACGTGTTTGATCGATTTAGTAGGAAAATTTGGAATATAACTAGAATTCGTTGAAAAATCTGTGCATAAAGTGATTAACTTGGTCAAAGCACTTGGTATATGTAGTCATAAATTTTTGTGTGTGAAATATAAATTTCGAATTATTGATATGAATTCGGGATAAATTAAATTAATTAAGTGAATTTCGAAAAACGCATCAAACAAGTTTCATCGTTTTTTCGACTCATTAGAAGTTTATCATAAACGATTCATTGAGTATAATCTGATTTTTTTATGTCTCCGAATTCTTACAAATATTAATCCGATTCAATACTTTTTCTCTTAAATAATGAATTATTTTTCTCCGGAAAATAATTAAAGCCTTTTCGGTGAAATGTTTGTAAGCGTTATTCGAAATTGGAATCGTAATTACGGCTACAAATGTATAATTTCTGCTGAAATTTTATGAATGGAAATTTCTTAATTTATTATTAACGAATAACGCGAAAAAGAAAACTCGATTAACGAGCGCTTAAAAATAGTCGAGTATTTTCATTGGGGACCCTCGTTATTGTGAAACGTATCGATCGATAGTTGTTTATGTAATTTAGTTTAATTTAATATCGCTTTGGTATGGATTGATTTTAGCGACGCTTTGAATTTTAATTGAGGTGTATTTAAAGTTTTATTGCTCGCGATGAGATTTGTTTAATTTCGTCGTTCGGAGACCTTGATTTTTATCATATGCTAGAAGAAGAATTCGTTGAAAAATATTCATGTTTCGTATATGATGTTGGGAAAAGCAGGTGAAAATTCTTAATTTTTATTGTCGCATGATAAATTATTTCCATCATAAAATTGCACTTTCGTGCATGTTTTGCATTTCAATTTGCATTGTGATGAAACTTCATTTAGTAAAAGCGTCTCTATCTGTGATTAATTTAACGCACCCATAATATTCTCATTATTCTATTGAAATCTGATCAATAATCCATAAACACAATAATGCATCGACGCAAAATACAAAATTCAAACGAAAATCAGATTTTCCTGTCGAACCGTCAAAAACTTCAGGCTAAATAAATATCCACGAGCAGCAATATAATACAATCGCTCGCAATCGGATTTACTACTGCTGATAAATTCAACGTTTTATTGCCGATATATGAATCGGTTAGAATTAAAGGTGCAAAAATTTTCGCTTATAATTTCAGAGGATTTGCCTATCGCTCGTGTCATATTCGAGATGCTAAGTGGCATCGTAAATTTCATAATAAAAAAATGCGTTGCATGTGGTTAAAACTCATCGTAATTAAGTGTGAAAGTATCGATGATTTGTATTTTTGAGTGAAGTGCTCTTTAAGTGTTGAATGATATTTGAATTGTAGTGAATTTGAGATTTTGAAAAGCAGTAGCGTAGTCGACTTGTATAAGAAAGATAAATCTAAATTGAATGAAAATAGCTTAATTTTTTAAATATTCGATGTGAGAATATATAACAAAGTGAAAATTAATTATAACATCGGTAGATAATTCTATTAGAATTACAATTTTCTTTTAAGAGACATAAAATATACTAAAAATAATTGTTAACTTATATATTTTATAAACGAAATGATGGAATTTTTGTTCAATTTCGCATCAGAGCACCTTTCTAGATACGCAACTGAAAAATATTTTCTTCTTCATACTGCATCAATAAATTAGTCTGAAGAGATACTTAAAGATACATCGAAATATTGTCAAGTGACTTTGAATGGATTTATGTAAAATTTCAGAGACAATGTCTCAACCGACTCGAACTCGTCGCTTACACCCTCTGTTTTCGATTAGAGTCATAGAAATGAATTATTATCATAATTAGAGAATGCAGTGAAATTCTAAAGCGTTTCATAGTGCAACTAGGTCAAAGTCGTTCGCGGAAAATTCTGCTCCCTAGGGAATTGTTCGCGGAAAATTTCCCGTTTGTCGAATTCGTCTTTTGAGCTGTAACAGTTTGCATCGGAAGTGTCGCTCGTGTTGCATCGCGATAACAACGGCGATTACCGCCGCAAATTCATAAATCCGAAAGCACACAAAGTCTTGTCGATAACGAAAATAAATATCAACACTGTGTGGTAATTCCGTTCCGAACTGTGAAGCTGTGAAATTGTACTCGATTGTGTGCATTTTCATCGTCTCGATGTTAATTTTATTGAAACTTTTCGATAGATTCTCGTTTCGTGTAAAACGAATCCCAACGTTTGTGTCGTTCATAGTTATAATCCGCTTTTTGCTGAAAATGAGATTTAAATGTCGAAACACTTGATATGATCGTAACTTTTTATATTTCTTGAATAGTAAAGATAAATACGACAAAAATCATTTGGCCTCTTTCAAAAACCGTTTTAATTAATTTTCCATTCTAATGAAAATAAACCATATCCGTAGCTCATTATAAACGAAATTTGTAAGTATATAGTTTAAGAAAAATGAAGGAATTTTGAAATATGCATCAAACATGTTTGATTGTTTTTCTTGCATAATCTTGTTTACCTTTCAAACGTTCAATTATTGTTCAGATTGTCATAAAAATCGCGAAGTGTTTTTTTATTATTTTGTATTAAGGCATTGTTGCTTATCTGAGGTTGCTAATGGTTGTTTGCATTCATAATAAATGGGAGGAATTTTCAGCGAAACAATTCATGTTCAATTTCTATGCTATGAAAGAAATCCATTTGCTTTTTAAAACACGTATGACATTTACATGGGTAAAAGCATTTTGTTTGAAACACGTGTATCGACACAATGAACTTGAAAAATAGAGAGTTTGCATACTGACATTGATTTTTTTCGAATTGAAAATGTTTTGCGTGTTCATAACACGATAACAAATGTATTGTAGAAAATTCTGAAAATTTTAACACTGTAAATTGTAAAAAGAAAAATTAATTCAATATGCTTTTCGAAAAACTCACATGACAGGTTCAATTGCAGCGATACTAGAACTCGACTTGTATCGGAACTGAAAAACGACAACGATAACAACATCCAATCACACGATTATACATATTATCCACAAAAATGATAAATCAGCATTGTGTAAAGATCAGTCGTTATAGGACATGTAATTGAAACGCTCGTATCGCTCGGAAAACTCTGATCGAACTCATCAATATTACATATTTTTAAATTGCTAATTTACGAAATCCGCGCCAAAATTCAATTATCGAATGAGCGATGGTTTATTTCGAACTTGCATACAAATATTGATGCTCTAGTAAATTGTTCTGAAGTGTGAATCATTAGTGCAGCGCGGTTTTTCGAAAAATTCAAAACTTCCCGGTGAAATTGTGTCGTTGCAGCTGAAAGCTTTAAAAAATAAAATAAGGGAAGATGCATGAATAATGCATCTGTGTCGTGTTTACGTTCGTCGCCTTATGTAAGTTTGTTGATGCAACTATTATTCGTTGTGTTCTTTCTCTGTTTTTCAGTATTGATCAATACGTGCGAATTGCGATTTTGATGGACTCGTTTGTAGCCTTGGTTCGGTCCGTTTATGTATTGTTTTCGCAGTAACAACCCGAGGAATACGTTATTGTGTAAATTCAGCGATACATTTTATTATCTTTCATTTGTTTGTTCGAACGAAAATCGCATTTTGTAATTGCGTAATTTCAATATTCACAAGCGATGTTTGTATATAACGAAAAAAATGATATGCATAAATGATCGTGACTCACTAAAACTGATAATACTTTGATTAAACAAATGTGTACATATAAACTTCTGAAATTATATTACTTGCATTACGGATGTAATCCTTTTAAAATATTTGAATGATTTTCTTAGCAATCTTATCTTTAAAACCATGTTAAAGCATTAGTTTATAAGCAAGTATTAGTAGTTACCGACGTCGGTTAAGTCTTAGATAAAAATATTAAGTCACAACCTCATTAAATTAATAACCTAATAGGTATTTCAGTTTTTTTTTCAATCTCATTGTTATAATCATGTTTGAATATTGATAAAATTCGACCTTTAATTTAAGTAACGTAAAAATGAAAGCAATAGAATAAATATAAAAGTATCGTTCTATTTCCATAAAAAGGCTTTACTTTATTTTATGTACTATTTGGATTTTTTTTATTATTCAATGTTTCGAATAATATGCATACAAAATGATGTTACTTAGACGTGTCTTACATATTTATAAAAATATCAACTGGCACGTTCCACAACCAATTTGAATAAGACAAAAGTTTATTTCTCATTTTAGTCACATTAGTTTGCAAAAATATTATTCCCAGACAGAAATCCTACCATATAGATTGAATTTTCAAAAAAATATGTATAAATCGTATCATAACACTTAAATTAATAATTATTTTTCTGAGGAACTGCTCTTTAATATTGCTGTTGTACGATGATATTATACAATATTCATTTGCGTCATAGCTTCTATCGCTGAAACGAATGTTGCGATAACAAAGGCTTGTGAAGAAAATGTAGGGTTTCTAGTGAAAATTTTTCAGTTGTATACGAAATAGTGAAATGCGAATTTGATTTTTTTATGAAAAACATGGCTTTCATTTTGTTTCCGAATCGTTTAATCAAAACTGCCTTGAAACAGTAGTACTTCCAATAGTATTATTTTTGATTAAACAATGAGTATTTCAGAATTTTTTCATCTAATTTTCAGATTAAAATTTAATAATTTTGATGCTTACAAAACGTTCTTTGAATGCTCGCTTAAATTATGTATCTAGAATATTTTCACGATAAAAATATCTGAAAAATATGAACTACAATACAAGTAAATAAGCACGGAAAGAAGGAAGGAAAGATTCAAAAATTTATACAATTCTAAATATGTTCCTATCTCTTCGGCTACATTTTTATTGCAACTTTCCCGTGTTATATACACTGAATGCATTTTCCGGATGAAATCCGACACTATCTAATAATAATACTGATCGGCAGAGTGCATTTATCTTATAGTCAGTATATTTACTTGGACAATTTCGAATTTTTATGATTATGATTCTCTTGATTTCTCACGGAAAAGCTCTCATTAGAAATCGTATAACCGTTCGTTTTACTATTGCAGATTTTCTACGAATGCATATCGATTCATTGTTTAAACTGTTGCTTTTACGATCTTCGTTTATTGTTTTCTCAACTGAAGATTCATAAGAGGTTATTCCTTTCTAAAAGCGAATATAAACAAGCGTTTCGACACTTATTGTTAAAATACCCGATTCAATCAGCAATAATCCAAACAGTTATTAATCTTTGCATTAGAAAGGAATAACCTCATACGAACGACTTTACGAAACGGAATCTTTTTACGACAATATGAATATGTACCTTTAACATTTTCCTAGACGATCGAACGAAACAATTAATTAATTGTTTCGACTTAACGACGACGATATGTAAACTTCGTACTGTAGGTACTCGATGATATTAATTAACGAAAAAACATTCGCAAGCGACATTTTCCTTTTGTGCGAAGGGAATTCCCTAGAATCTCCAATTGTAACGTCGCTAATTAACGCGACGCATTGTCGTCGAATTTCCCCCCGAAATATCGAAGAAATTCGACACTAGAATGTATCGAAACGAGCGCATTATCCCCTTTAGTATTTCGAATTAGGAATAGCTAACATTCGCCAAATTAATTGTTCCAATAATAGAATATCGCAATATTGATATATTGGAACGTTCTGAAATCGTTTATGATTGAATATTTTATTGAATTTGTAAATGAGGACACGCGAAGTTTACACAGTAAAAATAGTCTTAATATGGGTCATTCGGATGTTCATTTGGAATCGCTGATCATCGGGGAACTCTGATCGTGACAAATCTCCTTCTGGTCACTCTGGGTGTTTGAATAAGCCCTACAAAGCCCATAGTCTATTAGCATCGCGCGTTTGTGCCGTTTTGCTCGTTGAGCGATCACGGAAAGGGATTATTTGCTATCGTGTTTCGATACGATTGTAGAGATGTAGCGGAAATTAATCCGATGTTGTGGCGTTTTAAGTGTTTCATAAAACTATCGATGTTGTTTGTGCGTTGCATCAGTAATAATAGAAGGTTGCGTCTGTTTGCGTTGCGTGCAATGAAGCTTTTCATCGATGTTTGTTTTTTGAAATACGGTGTAACGAGACATTTTAAGCCTGCTTTTAATAAGCACGGAGTGCATAGCGTTGTGACACTGTTTTGATTGTATTGGTTCAATGTAGACTTTTCATTAATTACAATTACATTTTTAATTGAAAGGATTTGTTTCAGTGTTTATTTGCATTTTTATCGGTATCGTTGTTTGAAATTCAATACCGAATCTGAAAATATTCCGTAACATCTTTGATAGCAATGCAATATTGATATTCGCAGAATTAATATTGGTTGCAATATTGGTGATTTTCGATGTATTTGATGTACATATTCCTTGTATATGATGAAAATTTAATTTAATTCAAAAATGTTATTTTGAAAAATATCCTGTTTTCTCGTGGACATGAATTTTATTCATTTTCAATGAATATCAATATCGTGAATATTCTACAAATGTATAATAACCTAGTATGCTGTAACTGGAGGAAAATATTATTTACGAAATGCGCAAAAATTTGTTTCTATTGAAACTTTATTCAAAATATTCAAAACCACGCAGTATTTCGAATTGGATCGAAGCTTTCATAAAGTTTTGCAAAAAAAATCATAGTATTTATATCATTTTTAGATCAAACAACCGAAAAAAAACTCAATTATCCATAATTCGTACATAAATCATTATCATAATAGAAATTCTCAAAAAAAAAGCTGCATTCAAATTCGACGAAATTTCAACGACAATCACCTCTTTCAAAACCAACGAACCGTATATCGAAGAAAAAAGCTCGAAGATGAGAAATATGATTTTTAACCACTTGTTGCTTGACATTAAACTTGAAACGTGGAAAGGTTTTCAAGGGCTTTCGAAGATCCCATTCCGGCCGGCAGCGGAATAAGAGTGCATCGGGACGATCGATCGATTCCACTGGACGAAGGTGGTGGGTGGTGGGTGGTGGGTGGTGGGTGGTGGGTGGTGGGTGGAAACGCGTATAAAAGGAGATGCATCGCTCGGTGCATGGCAATTGTATCGGAGTCGTCGCAGAGGAAACTCGGGTCGACCTGATCATCGATTGCAGTTGTTACTTTTCGCTCTCAACATGAAGCCGAACGACTCTGACGGATTCGCTGATGCGGCTCAGAAAAATTTCGAAGGAGTGCTGCCTGAAGGATCTCCTGACGTGCCTCAAGAAAACTTCGATGACGTGCTGCCGGAAGAATCTGCTGAAGAGGCTCAAGAAGGCTCTGAAGGCGCGCTGCCGGAAGAATCTGCTGAAGAGGCTCAAGAAAATTCCGAAGACGTGCTCCCGGAAGGATCTGCTGAAGAGGCTCAAGAAGGCTCTGAAGGCGTGCTGCCGGAAGGATCTGCTGACGAGGCTGAGGAAAGCTCCGAAGGCGTGCTCGAGCTAGGATCTCCTGATGAGATTCAAGAAAACTCCGAAGGCGTGTTCAATATAGGATTTGCTGACGAGGCTGAGGAAAACTCCGAAGGCGTGTTCCAGATAGGATTTTTTGACGAAGATGAGGAAAGCTCTGACGGCGTGGTCGAGTTTGGATCTCCTGGTTTGTCTCAAGAAAACTCTGTAGGCGTGTTCAATATAGGATTTGCTGACGAAGATGAGGAAAGCTCTGACGGCGTGGTCGAGTTTGGATCTCCTGGTATGTCTCAAGAAAACTCCGAAGGCGTGTTCCAGATAGGATTTGCTGACGAGGCCGAGGAAAGCTCTGACGGCGTGGTCGAGTTTGGATCTCCTGACGAAGTTCAAGAAAACTCCGAAGGCGTGTTCCAGGTAGGATCTGCTGACGAGGCTGAGGAAAGCTCTGACGGCGCGCTCGAGTTTGGATTTCCTGGTGTGACCCAAGAAAACTCCGAAGGCGTGTTCCAGGTAGGATCTGCTGACGAGGCTGAGGAAAGTTCTGACGGCGTGCTCGAGTTTGGATTTCCCGGTGTGACCCAAGAAAACTTTGAAGGCGTGTTCCAGCTAGGATTTGCTTACGAAGCTGAGGGAATCTCTTACGGCGAGCTCGAGTTTGGATATCCTTGTATGACTCTAGAAAGCTCCGCTGATGTGTCCCAAGAAAGCTCTGTTGATGGATCCCTGGAAGATTTTTCTGATATGATCCTAGATATGTCTTTCGATTCAACCCAAGAAGGGTCCGTTGATGTGGCTCGCGAAGTCTCTTTTGATGGTTTCGCTTATATATCGCTTGAAGATTCTTCTAATATAGCACAGGAAGTCTCTTTTGATGTGAACGTAGAAGGGTCCGCTGAAGTGGCTCAGGAAAGCTCTGGCGATTTGATTGAAAAAATCTCCTTTCATGTATCCTTGGAAGGTTCTTTGAATATAGCTCCGGGAGTCTCTTTTAATATAAATGAGAAAGGAACCCCCGATGTGTCTTCGGAAAGCTCTGGAGATGTACTCTACGAAGTCTCCACAGATTTGTCCCAGGAAAATCCTTCTGATATGGTTCAGGAAGAATCTTCTGATAAAACATCTCAGGAGCCTTTCTCTGATCTACTTCAATCAGATTTTGTTTATGTATTCCAGGAAAACTCTACCGTTGCGTCCCTGGAAAACTCCGGCGATGAAGTCCAGAAAGACCCCATCGATGTAGTCCAGGAAGGTTCCGCTGATGAGACTCAAGATTCCGCCAGTGTGGCCCAAGAAGACTTCTGCGACGTGATTCAAGAAATCGTTACCGAAATAGTCCTGGAGATATCTACCGATGTAATCCAGGAAGTAGTCGCTGAAATGGTTACAGTCAAATCTTCCTATGTGGGCCAAGAAGAAGTCATTGAAGCGGTTCAAGTCATATCGGAAGTCGAAGGAGTTCCAGGAACTTCCTCAGAAATAAACCCAGAAGATTTGGACGAGAAGGCTCAGAAAGACGTCGTTCAGGTGGATCAGGAAAAAGCTACGGAAGTGGAGTTGAAAATATACGCCAAAAAACTTCTGGGAAACTTCGCTGCTTTGGTGAGATTTTCATTTTCTTTTTCGATATATGTTGTTCGTTATTGATTCGTCGGGGTTTTGCCAAAATATCGACAGCGTTTGAATTTTTCATAAATTCAGAATCGAAATGTTTCGAAAATCATCATGGTTAAGTTTATGCGTTGAATTTCAAATTTCCCGAACTCGTCCAATTCAATATCAATTATTATTTTCATTGCGTGTTCTGTATTAATGAAATTTCTAGTGTTTCAAATGGTTTCGTAAAATTTAATTTTTCTCTCAGGAAATAAATAACATGAAATAATCGAATTTAATTATGTAGATATTTATCGAAATTGATATCTCGAAAAAAAAATTTATTAAAAATCTATATATGTATATTTACGTGCTATATTTTATGCGTTATAGAAAAAAATGTAATTGTGAATTTAAAAAAAAAACGGCCTTTTTATTTGCTCGATTTCTATATTTCGATAATGTATTAAGAGAAAAACTATTTTCCTCTCAATTTTCTTTCAATTATACAAAAACATTGCGTTGCTATGACAAATTTTATCGACAGCTTAACATTTTTACTTATTTTATAATTCATGTATGCATTTGCGATATAATTTTTCCCGAATTGTGCACATCCCTAGTAAACTTGCGATCACCATTGACTTTTCCACGGCGATTTTCGCTCATTTCGATTATCAAATTTCGACGAATTTCGTGAATAGTCACGTTTGTAACGTGTATTTTCGTTTCGATGTTCACATGTTGCGATACGTGTTCGTTTCGTGTTAATTCATTAATTGATAACCGCGTTAAACGAGGCACGTCGGTACACCTGTTGCAGCTAGATCGATACGTTTAAGCCTTTTCCTCAAATTAATACGTTTCACGGCTATTTTCGAAAGATTTTTCCGTTCGCAATGTCATTATCACTTTTCTTTGCATGTATTATATTATATGTCGATTTTGTGTTGTGTGAGGATTTTCCGCTTTCGAGCAACATTCGAAACGAAATAAGGGCTAAACGCGTTTCGTAAGCGCGTTTGTTCTTATTTATTTATATTCCTACGCAGAATTTTCTCTTGAGTTACCTTTTACATGTAATATTATGAAAGCAAATAATTTCATTGGGAAAATTCGAGAAATCGCGAAATCACAACGCGGCGCTAACTTTTCCGAGCGATCTTGCCATAGCGACTGTTTATTACATTTCATCAATAAAATAAAGCATTTGTATGATTCTAAATCGAATATTATTGTATAATACATTTGAATCTGTTCGAAAATGTTCTAGCGCATATTTCACGAGTTATCACTTTTATCCGAAATATATGTCGATTGTACTTGCAGTTAGACATATTTTAGATTATTATTATATTAAAAGATGTAAATGTATGAAAATAATCGTTGAAAAGCACACTGTAAAAAGTAAATCTTAAATCCCGACATGATCTTAAATTTGAACGGTCTTAAAAATCGATTGTCGTCGTCGTCGTCGAAATTTCGTCGAAATTTCGAAATCGTCGAAATTAAATTGCTTAAAAATTACATAAACATGTTTATACTGTATTTAATATATCAAATATATGGAATAAAATATAATTTTAATTTTAAATATAGCTAACATAATTTTTAAGCAATTTCATTTCGACGCAAATCGATTTTTAATACCGTTCAAATTTAAGATCGTATCGTGATTTAAGATTTACTTTTTACAGTGCAGCAATCCTTTCATAATTCGCGCTCATCGTATGAATAAAGTTATAAGTACTTGTAATCGAGGTGTAAATATTTTCTCATATGTTGAACGAATAAATCACTGCAACAATGTAACTCAGTTAACACTTAATTATAATAACCGCATCTATGTGATAATTAATACAAATAGTTTCGTCATAGTTTGCATTAAGATCGTATTATCTCTTACGTACATATGTATAATTCAATTTCTTCGAAGATGTGATATTATCACACTAGATCGAATTCAAAACGAGAATTTTCCTTAAGCACAACACCCATTAGAAAGCGCGTTGTTTTTCGTAAACTCGACATCGTTAGCATGAGGAACGCCGCTCTAGTGAATAATCTCTTTTCCCGGGATCCCGGGATCGGATTCCGTAGTCAGCACACGCGCAGATGAACTGAGCGATGAGCATCCGATCAATTATATCGTCAGGAGAAGGCTATACGTCCACGGATAGTCCGGATGAGCCGGTGACCCGAAGGCTTCGAAGGAATCGAATTACCGGCAATGCGAATTTGAATAATTCGGTTTGCTCGTCTCGTTCGGACCGAGTTACGTTTCGCTTTCGGTTCTTCTTTTTTCGACTTATTTCCACGACGCGAATCTTCATGTCGGTGAATGCGAATGGTATTTGCGAGTTTTCGATGTGTTGCATGTGAAATAATATCGTATTTTTATAGTGTTGGAAAATAGTCGAATCTTGTCGTGTTTTATACATATATGAGGATTTTTGATTCATGAACTTATTGTTGATTAGTATTCGTGATGATTGATTCGATTTATTAATCAAAATTATCTTGAGTAAATAACGTGAGGATCCTAGAAATCAAAGGAGAACAAATGCATCCGATCAAATTTTGAGAAAAGTATTTTTAAAGTTAAATATTTTAACTATTGAAATGTCGTTCATTAATCTAATAATAAAATTCCATTCCAAAAAATCATTCCTTAATTTAAGAATTGTCAAACATTCGCATAGGTAACGAAAGGAGATAAATATATGACGACTGAATTTCACAATGGGTACAAGTCATCTATTTCATCTATATTGAGTTAAATACATAAAATGGTTCTGTATCATAAATAGAGACATTTTTTGTACTTAATTTAATTTCGATGAAAAAAGTCACTTGTTACCTTCATGAAATTCAGTCGCCATATGTATTGTACACACAACTGGATACATGAGAATGTTAATACAGATCCTGAAACACTTTTGATGCTAATTTTACTTTATATCACAATTCGTCACACATATCCTTTGATTTCTACGATCTTCGTGTATTTATATATTTTTTCGAATCCGCAAACAAACAAACGATCGAATTCGGAAGTCGAGTATAGCGATCCATCTCTGAACAACTAAATCCGGAGGAAAATTGGTTCGAAATCGATCGGACGACCTCACGCAGTTGGAGACCATTACCATCGATAGTCTAAGATCATTAGTTGCCAATTGGGGTCATCTCGTCATTGACTATTTATTTCTTTGGCGCTAATCGTCACCGACGACGATTAATTACCGCTTCGATGGCGAAAATTTTTTTGATTGTCGACCGACGGAGATAGCCAACCCTTTTCTCCTCGAAATCGTTGAATTGCCGATGTGCGTTACGAATTATTATTATATATTGGAAAAAAAATCATAAATAAGTAATCATCCTAAAAATGTGTTTGAAATTAAAAAAAATCTAATTTAACCCAATTTGCATATTGATCGATTTATTCGTGTACAATTTTTGCGGTGTCAATTAGCAAAGTCTCAATTCGATACTTTTATACATTATAATTTGCATTATTTATTTGATGGAGAATAGCATTTCTATCTGCAGTAAAATATTAAACTTCATAAATGTACATTTTCACTAAAGAGTAAGGATTATAAAAGCGCATCCCGAAACAGTGCAGAGACAAATCCACCTATACTTGTTTATGTCACGTACATACATTTAATATTTTTTTGTATTTGAAATCTTTCAATAAAATGATTTTTTTTTGTATTGAATACTAATTATGTTATCTATCTTAGCTTGATATTTATATTACGTTTTAATATAAACACACGATTTTAAAGCGAAGTAAAATTTAAAATCTAAGCTTCTGTTTAATTTTTTTTTATATATCAGGTTTCGATGAATTTGCACCTTGATTGCACTAAATAATCAAAATCGTGCCTTTTTTTTGCATCGCGCTCCTATTGGTTGCGCTTATTCCGACCCCACTCTTTAGGTGCGGCACCGCATTTTCTTCGAATTGTCAATCCGCATATGAATTAGTTAGCTCGAAGACATCGACTCAATCGGTTGGCGATCGCTGATTATGGTGTGTACACTTATTTTGATTGCTCTTTTGACGATTTGAATACGCGAAACAAATCGTATGTATCGTTTATTGCTTTACAATCGTTTCGTTGTTTGATTAATTAATATTTGATTTAAAATTTGCGAAATATATTCATTTTTTCAGCGTTTCAATTGCATTTTTTGTCATAATTGAAATTTTATTTGTGATGAAACTATACATATTGGTTCAATATGATCGTGTTCCAATAAATGTGTCACACAATAGGTGGGTCACTATTTAAAGGTTTATATTTCAATTGTATAGTTGTTAAATATGAATTATCGGGATCTTTATTTTAAGCATTCTTGTTTTAAAATGATTTTTCATCATACATAATCGATTTTTTTTCAATAATGAGGTAATTGTTTTGTATCTACATATATTTTTACTCATAATATTTTATTTTATATGCTTGTGTTTTCTACTATATAATAGATTATCGACATTTTAAATATCCAATGTCAACATATCAATAAACTAAATAATAACGTTTTGCTATTGTATTTGCGTTTTAATGAACGTTGCATTGTAATAATGATATAAAAACTCTTACATTAATCGTCGTCTTTGTATTGAAAACTTTCAATTTAATCACCTTCATGAATTATTATGAAAGAAATCAGTTCTTAGGATTTTTTTTAATTAACTAATAAATTCGATTCGAATTAGGAAAAAAATCTAGCATTTCTATCATTGTTAATTTTCTTCCTCAATATGAGTCGTTTAGTGCATATTTTGATAAATTCCATAAAAGGACAAGCTATGAAATATCTTTGATGCATTTTTCGAAATTTAATTTATTCCTTTTTGTTCCATTTATCAGTAATTATAAACGTGACTTTTGCGATTTTATATTTCGTACGTATCTCAAACGAAATCTGTTAGAATTGTAATTACGTATTAATGAAACCGAGTCTCTTCAGATCAATTTAAAGTTCAAACGTCACACTGAAGATTTCCAAACTAGTATATTTTTGGTATTTCAAATACATATCACGATTCTAAAGACAAATTTTCCTTGGAGACGTATCTCGCTTCTGAAGACAAATTTTCCTTGAAGACGTATCTCGCTTCGGATGGGAGTATTTTTAAATCTATAAGATCGGTGGGAAAAACGAATCGGAAGTCAAAATCAATTAACGAAGTTTTCCTCGGCAAGGTGATGAAGAGAGGTTTTCGTTACGAATCATTTTCTCGTTTCGACGTCTTGTTTAAAATATTTTTAACGTCCTTAGTCCAGAATAGCGAATGTCCGTTCGCCGTATTTGATGATTGGGCGTAATTGGAATCGTATCGAAGCGGTAGTGACATTAGAAACTTTTAATTGAATCGGTGCGCTTTTAATTTTGCTAATTATAGCATTTCATTCCGACATGATACCGAGAAAATGTACAATTATGAGAAATATATCCAATTACTTCGATGAAAAGCTACATTATATACGAATACAATCATTGTTTATTTATCACGAAGAATCTTCGCATTATGTAGACTTGAGGAATTATCGTTTATTCTCGTCACTTGTCCTATTACAAGAGAGATTAGAAGGATTTTTAGCGCGTGTTTCCGATCGACAAATGCGATTTTTCACCTTTTTCCCATTTCTTGCTCGGCTCGTTTCCTTCATTGATCTTTTCTGATTTCCCCCTCGAGATTGGAAAAGCCAGACGTTCGAAAGCGTTGTTTTTTCGACACGTTTCCTCATAAATTTCATAGCTTGTCTCAAACTCAAAAATTAAAATTATTCATATGATTTCAACCCCCGGGCAATTAGAGGTGCAATCGATTCTCTGACTCGGAATTCTATTCTCGAACAAACCGGACACATATTCATATGTGGTGTCGTTACAGTGTTGTAGTCAAGCTCGAATGCGTTCCTGTTCTTGTTTTCGTTGCCGGAACGCGCTCCGGCTTAAAAATTTCGAATATCGAAGTTTAAAACGTATTCATTTCAACAAACCTAGAAAAATTTGATAACCATAATGAATTTTCAAACAACATAAAACCATTTTTGTCATTTTTTTTCGCTCTCTCATTTCCAGCTAGTATTTTTTGATTAGTTCGAAAACCACCTGCATTTGCGCAAAAGAAGGGAAATTCTACACAATAGCAGGTAGAATTTCTATGGGAACGGTGAAACAAAACTTGATTCATTTATTACTCAGTTTGAATTTTTCTAAGAAAACAAATTTGTGGCGACATTTTTTTACATAAATTTGTAAACAAGAATATGCAGGAAAAAAATCGATTATCAGACCTCACAATAAGTTCATTAATGGTTTGGTCATTAGTGTAATTATGTTGAGTCGAAATTAGTTATGTTATCAATAGAATATGGAGGGGGAGGGGGGGGGGAGGTAAAAATCAAGCCCTTCGTTATCTCAATATTAACCACTACACCACTGGTGTCGTATTATAAAATTCGACGTTAATACAACCAGCGGCGCATCGATAATTCGCCAAGGGCTCGTATGCGTCGATGTGTTAATAACGTACGACACAAAATCCCATGTCCACTGTCCGGTGAAATAATTTATCTCGGATATATTATGATATTGTGTGTTATCGATTTTAGACGTTTTTCGTCTTCGAGGGTCCGTTTTGGATGCTGCTGATCGAATGCTTTAGAAAATCTATATATGGGATATATCTGATTCAAATCGCGTCGTTGTAAATTAAATGGATGTGTAATAATGGATTATTTTCATTTAACAGATTTAGAATATATTTCAATCGATAGATGTTAGTAATGTCATATTTTTTATTGTTACGACATTTGTCTTAGATTTAGGGTTTTCATGGAAAATCGGTTTTAAATTATTCCATTTTCATACTAATTTTCGATTTGAACTATTTTTTTTCATGAAATACATTGATTTTGAGGTTGAATATAATCATAGCAATATTTCAGAATCATAAAGAGTTAATTATTATCAAATTAAATTGTGTTGAAGGGTTGGTCTACTCGCTATTGAAACCTGCGCATTGCCCTTTATATACCTATTTGTTTATAATAAGCGACAGAAAACTAATTAATATAGCAGCAATACTGTAATTAAAAACTGATGTAAAATAAACAGTAATTTGAGTTTACTTTAAGTTGTTTATTGCGTATTTTCGTCATAAGTCAGGTTTCAATATCGTGTTGGTTTTATGTACGAAACAGGGGGCCACTTAACGAATGTTTTTCACATAAAGTTCTATTGGTGTTTGTTATTCATAGTACAGTTGAATTTCATTTTTTGATAAACATAGAAATGTATGAATATAGAAAAAAATAATAATTAGAAAAACGCATAATTTAAAATCAAACGATACCGAAAACATAAGCTTTAACTTTAAACCTAATCGTTAATTTTGTAAACGTACACGTGCGAATATTACTTTCAGATTTTTAAAGTTTCATGAAAAATTTCACCATTATAATTAGCAATAAAGTAACGATTCTTTGCGATTTGCCGATATCCGTATTAGTGATTCGAATCAGAATATCGCGAATTTTCTTCGATACAACGTAAGACACTTTATATGCGGTTAAATCGAATTTCTGCGTATTTCATGAATACTTCAATGATAATTCAATTCTGTGATATCTGGTTTGGAAATTAATTCTATTCATACAATAATACTTCGATAATAATAATACTACACGTCCTTGTGAATCGAGAGTTCATCGGATCTCATTTGATGTATGTCCATAAAAATATATCATACATAACATAATTCAAGTTTTTGTTCAGTAGTAGTTTATTATGAAAATCGCTTCCTTATTTTACTTGAATCTCGAAATATTTACCAATATTTTAGAAGCTAATATTTTCCCTAGTAGAAAATGCATATTATCATTATATTGTATTAGCAAGGCATCGCTAATAGAACCTCTCAACTTACTTGAAATGCATCCCCTCGTGAATTCAAAGCTCGCATTTATAAAGCTATTGAAATTGTAATACGAATGCACATATCGATAGGAACATACACTCATTAAAGCGTATTTTCTATAAAATATTTCGAAGTGAGCTTTTCCGGAAAGCGGATTCGAATTTTCCGTCTTCGGGAAATTTCATAAAAATTTCACACAATGCTCTAGAATGATTCGGACAAGTTTTCTATTAAGCCTTTGAAGTTTTTTTTTCCTTTTTGATATTTTTCGAACATTTTTGCCTTCTACGTTTCTAAATCCCGACTTACATGCTTTATTTGGAACTCTAGTTTTTTTTTCATATATAAATCAGTATTGTATATTATAAATGTTCGTGCTTGTTGATGATACTTCGAAAGGAAAATAACTAGGGATATTGTAAAGAAACCGTTTAAACACCATATTTTATAATGCTTTTAACGAGATTGTCACATTGAAAAATGTCGGAAAACGCCATTATTTCATCAAGTTTTTCATATTTTATGATTTGAAAATTAAATTGCTTGTCACATCTCAGCTCACATCGCGAGCTTTTGAAGCGTTAAAATTTCAATTCAAATTCGATCATAATGTATGCGTCGTTTCAAAACTCGATGTAAATTACACGTATTGATTTAAACGAAAAATAAATTTTCCAACACAAATACAATTTTTCACACGATGCGCATATCGTTTGCACCTATTCAATTCGAATATTATGTTACGTCCAGCACTTTCAGTTCTTCACGATTTTCTCGGAATAGAAACGCGCATTTGAAATTTTACGAAACGATCCAAAAGGGGAATGGGCAATGATAAATATATGAGACGAGTTGAGACTTACCCCCGTAATAACATGTGAATTTGCGAAAAGACTTTTCTAACGACATTCTTAGCCATAATCGATTTTTGGGTACGTTTCGTCCATTCTCTTTTCACTTTCATCTTCGCACAATTGAGCATTTCAATCGTGACACACTCGAACGACTAATTTAGCCGAAATGAAAAACAATTCATAAAGCTAATGCCGAATTTCCCGAGCGCTTTTCCACTTTAAAAATTATCGAAGTACGTACATAATCCTCTTACGTTCGTCATACGTTCGTGCTCACATATTACTTAAACTGTTCAGAACTAAATGTGATTAATTCCACAAAAAAAGAGTTTTAAATTTCAAAGCTTTAGGTATAGTCATAAATTTCAATATGTGATAATAATGAAATACAATGCACAGCTTTCTATGGCGATTGGACCATCCCTTCAACACATTTGAATTTAATAATAATTAACTTATTATGATTTTAAAATATTAATATGATCACATTCAACTTTGAAATCAATGTGTTTCGTGAAAAAATTAGTTCGCATCCATGTTTCGTTCACTTGTAAATAAAAATTAGTATAAAAATGGAATGATTTAAAATCGATTTTCCATGAAAACTCTCTTCGTAAAAACTTCTCTTCTGAAAAGTCTTCAGTGAATGTCTTCCTAGTAAAAAATCATAAGATTTCTAATATCAATCGATTAAGATATATTTTAAATGTTGATAAGAATGGTCCATTATTACGCATCATCCTTTATAATTTCAAAAAAAAATGCAATAGTGGATTGAATTAAGGAAAATTCATGAAATACAGACACGTTTAGTATTTTGTTTCGACCAATTGCTTTATAGAGTTAGTCACGTTTAATTACGAACGGCTCATATTACAATATATAATATTCGCTTCGACGAAAAGCGATAAAACAAAATGAAACGGAATACGCACATTCGACGAGCTCTTAAGGAAAGGGAATCAAGTGCGAAAGCGCCTTTTGTGAGCGGAACTCTTGTGTGTCGAATTGGGGTGAGTTCGAAATCGATTCGAACCCATGTCTAAGGATTATGTTGTGATGTTTATCGTCTCGTTTATCGGTTATTTATTTATTTATTTATAACTAGTTTCGGTTACCGGGATTCGCTCGAGAGTCTTTGGATTTTGAGCTGATTGTGAACTGTTGAATATTAGGTTATGAAAATGCCATTTCGAGAACTGTCAAATGATAGATTTCTCTTTGAGTGTGTATGCCGTTTATATTTGTTATGATTGGGCTGTAAAAAGGTCCTCGTGTGAACTGTCAAATAGAATTTTCAATGTTTGTTAATTTAATGAAGTATAAACCTTTTTAGATGTGCATATCTGGAAAGTTTTACCCGGAAACTTTCCCAGATGTGTACGATGACTGAAAAGTTTGATTGTGAAAGAATGAAAGTTATGCTGTCTATAAAGCATAAATTTGTATTTATTTTTATTTATGTACAGAGATTTTGAAGTTAATCTTCCTTCAACACAAAGGGATGGAATCCATATTACAGCAGTTTCCTTCAGAATTTTTCTCAATCAGACTTTTTTCAGTTGCATTTATTGTCATTTTCCGCTTTATAACTCTGTCGTTTATCGGAAATTATTATTTTTCGTAGATTCAATTTGTCGTCTGTCACAATTATATAGCTTAGGGCGATCAATTTTCATCCGCAAGTATTATCCAATTGAAGAAACGTTGACGTCTAATATGATTCAACCGATCGACGTTTGCCAACAAATAACGAAATCTAATTAAAATATCTTAACATTTTCAATTTTAATACTGTGCATTTCGCTCGACTTCATTTTAGTAAATATTTTGAATAATCTTTACGTTGAACAATCGACAAAGGAACGCGATTAGAATTCGATATAAACATTGAATCGAAGGAAAAATAAATGAAGCTGCCTTTGATCGTAGTTTTAGAATATTTCAATTAAATTCTTTTGTGAAAAAAATGTATGTGAATTATCAAATAAACGCAGCTTTTTCGTCGAAAAATTGATTAGGTATTGACGTACATAGTTTGAAAATTTCATCTGATTATCGTAAATTTCCCTTAAAAAATCAAATTCAAATAATCGATTCGAAACTTTTCATATATCAAAAGTTTAAATTTTCTTCTTTTTTCTTAGAACGTTTAATATCAGAACAATATTGCGGTTCGACTATAATATTTTATTTTAAAGTAGCCTTCACCGCGTACATATAATATTATAAGTTTGCATTGAAAAATACGTAATTCAGAATGCCGCAAACGGTTATATTCGGAAAAATCAACATGGCAACGATCGTTTGTTTAGAACGTTCATATTTACATATTCGTCGTTCTAGTTCGGCACATATGCCGCTTTGAAAATTCGCGAAAATTCGAAAATAAACACGAAAAGCCCGCCAAAATGCCGAGAGTTTCGAAAAAGTTCCGCTTTGTTGTAGAGAAAGCTCGGAAGCTTTGAATCGTACCGAATTGATTTCATATTTTAAATTTACGAGAATTTATACCGACTATTGTATTCTGTTTTATCTCAAATTGCCAACGTTAGACTCATATTTATATCATTACTGGCGATCAACCTGTTGAATATATCAACGCAGCTTTATAGCTTTACACGGACACACAAAGAATAGCGTTATTATATAGTTAGATATGAGTTATTCAGTGCAAATAGTCATTAGCTCCACTTTGAAAACGTCATATGTATTTTTTTCCTGAATAATGAAGCAAATTTAATTAATTCTGCACTTTAATGTGAACTGACCACACATAAAGCTTTATAATTTCGAGTTAATTGAGGTCCTGGGGAGTTACTGTAATATGCAACTGCAATATGACTCGCAAACATCATAATGTAAATATCGCTTCATGTATATTAGTTAATTATTTATGCACTAAATATGTAGCTCGTATGTTGATAAATACTCGTATTTCAAAATACAGCTTATTAGAATATTGAATATATTTATTATCATAAAATACGTCACTACGAAAATTTTCAGATATACACACTCGAGGGTAGTTTCATCTGAAAATTCAATACTTGATCGGGTTTTTTAATGAAAATTACATTTCGTATTACCAATCAAACTCTTATATGTTAAAAAAAAAGTACACATTATTGAAAAGTGCATCGATAATTAAGAACGTGAGTGTCTCACCTCGACTGATAATATAAATTGAGCTTCATGGGCGTGGTGATGATCGATCGAGGACACATCAGTATTTTTTCCCAGCTTATATAATATAATGTCATATTATATAAGTGTCAGTATTTAATGGTCGTTATAAATATTCTCGGTCTGCACGTGTTTTTATTACTGGACTTATTTGTCGCTCGTTTTCATCAATTGGTTTGTCATACATCTCATGTACACGATATACCAATTATATCAATCGTTACTCCTTATCGAATTAGCGGTACACAAATTATACGATGTTGATCTTTCGTTCGTCGATTGTCGTAATTTCTGATGTTTCGATGCGGATTAAATATTATTTTAGGGAAAAGGCCAAGGGGTACAGGTGACTTCGAGAAAAATGCACTTAAAGTTGAACATATATTAGGATGTTAAATGATTTGATGATATATTTCGACACACGTTCTGAATCAGTTTATATCCTTTTACCATCAAATGTATGAGCGTAAATAGAAGCAATTCTTGTACTTAACTCAATTTCAGCAAAATTTTCACTTGTACCCTCTAGCGTTTTCAGTCGTGATACATTTTTTTTTTCGGTAACGCGCTGAAAACCTTGAAACTCAATACTCGCTGTTTGCACAATTATTCTACAATACACATTTTTCCATTCTTCGAACTCAAACGAACGTCAATCCATCGAGTTGTGCATACAGTGCAGATAGATAGTGTTTACTGTGGTAATACATTAACCTTTCAGCTAGTTCCATTTTCAACTAATTAACATACCACCTTCTTTTCGCTGAATGACTATTTTGCATTACACAAACTCAATTTTGGCACGCATACATTACACATACTTAAATCGTGGAACTTATAACTCACAGTGCGATCGAAATCTTATGCAATACTAATAGGTTTAACATGAACTGGAATTAGATTCGAAATTTAATACTTAGATAGATTCGTGATTGTGATTCTATTCATAATATTCGATTGAGTTAAATGATCAATTTTTTTACATGGATTGATTGTGGACACTATAAATTTTAGGACTTTCCATCTTTTAGTATTTTTCATATAATAATATATTTTATATTTTAAGTATCGTTCTTAATATTGCATTCTATAACAAATTCGAAATGATTTTATTGAAAAAATACTATACTTATACCATTAATACTAGTTTATTATGCAATATTGATGCTTGAAATGGAAAACTTGGGAATTTTCAATGAAACTGAAAATAATGTATTTAAAAAATGTTAATCTAATACTTCCATATTTTTTTGATTCAAATTGAAACTTCGATTCATAATGGAAAATGTATATCTTTAAAGTATATAATAGTGCTATTCTATGTGTCTGTGCGTCATATATTCAACGGGTTGATTGCTAGTTATATTATATTAGGTATACAAGATTGAAATGACATTCGAATACAAGCAAAAAACCATTCAAATGTTTCAAAAATAAACAAACTTACGCAATTGAATATTCAAATTTAAACGACAGATTAAACCGTTTGTTTTCACGTTGAAAAAGCTTTATGCGATAAACCAATCGAACCATAATCCCTAGTTAACGCGAAAACGCACGGTAAAAGCTACCGCGCTTTATTATTATTCAATCTGCGTAGTTTTCCGGAAATATCCGCGGCTTTTCTATACTTTTCATACTTTTTCCTGGCGGGTTATATTTTGTTTTTCCATACAAAATAGGTGAAGTGATGCTGGAGAGGCTCTCGCGTTATGAGAGTGAAAACGAGTGTGCGGCCGATGTCTGCTTATTGTGTGACCGAAATACTTTCACTAGTGCATATCATTATGCGTGATTTTTTTTTGGATGAAAAAAGTAACGATTTTCATCTTCGAAATAAGTTTTTTTTGTCAAAATCGAAAATCGGATGCAATTTGTTAACGTACGATTGGAGAGTTCGTGCAGTTTTTCGATTTTTCGCAATCGACGTCGATTGATCTCTCGATGAGGTTTTTTTTTCAATTGTTTGAATGATGTATGAAAATATAACTAGATATATTTGACTAATATTTTAAATATATTTCTTGAAAATTTAGTCTGAAAATAATGATTTTGAACTAATTTTGTTCTTCGAAATTATTCCATGTGACTTTTCCATATTATCAAAGATAAAATCATCGAATTAGTAGTCGAATTGTTTATGTTAATATAATATTTAGGTCTTTGTAGACTTTTTTTTCGAATAGAAGAAAACTCAGCTCTCGTTTGCTCTGACATAAATACATACATTTTCATTTCTAAAAAAAGCAATGTCACGTGTATAATCATCAGAAAATTATATTTATTGAAGCAAATGGTAACGTCGTTTTTTCTTAATTTTCACACTATAATTTCTCCATCTGTAAAAATGATAATATTTTTATATCATACATCTATGCATATGTATTATTTGAGACAAAATTAACGAAAGAAATTTCAGTGAGAGAAAAAACTACTTTTTCTTGTAGACGACCTGACAATTAAAGGTCCGAATTATTCGGGATATTTGAATGATCAAACGAAAACTAACAATTAATTATTTAAACAATCGTATATTCCGTAAAGAAATAAATCGAAAATTTAAAATTACGTAAACATTTGAAAAGTTATATATTTTTCACTTCTAAAAAGTTGTGACTATACCAAGTATATTGGTATAATTTAAAATCATTTTTTTCTCAAAAAGTTAAATTAATCACTTAATGCACTGAACATCTCACACATCGCCCGCGCTATAAAAGGTCGTGCTATACCAGGGATGACTGTAATCTTAAATTTTCGAATAATTTTCCTAATATTTCAGTTCTGCAATGAACGGTGTTGAAAAGTAAACTGCTAGCTAATGAAAAATATGTCACATTATTGCGCATTGCCTATCTACATGTACAAGCATCCGCTCAGTATGGTGATAATAGCGAATTATCGCCTAAAACAATTCGCACTCGCTCTTCAGTCACGAAACAGCATTTAGCTGTCATATATACGCATATACATATATTTTTTATTGTAGTATTTGTTCGCTTGTAAAAATTCCTAGCCGTTCGGATTATTTGTATCTGTTTCCCTTTCGCGATAACGAAGATCGATCGCGTTATTGAAGTCGAACTCGCGTTCAGTACTTGTATTCGTCGTTTCGAAGCTCGAGAAATTTTCTTATGCGAATTGTTTCCTTTGATTTGTATGAAAATGTTGTGTTTCGATTATATTGTAGCACTTGGAGATGGTGATTTTCTCGTTTCGTCGTCGTTGAGAGTTCTCGTCTCTCTTTCATTTTTCATGTGTTGTTTTGTATTATTGTATTAAATTTGTATGTTATAATGATCGAATTTGAATTTGTCTTTGTGAAGTTTTCCGATTTTGTATTTGTAGGTCGATTTAATAATATAAAAGTGTGCCTGATCGGAGTGTCGTTTTTCTTATGTTCTATCGTTCGCGAGATAAATAAGAATCAGTTTGAAGTTTGTTTGCAAATGGGTGAATTATAATTTAAAAGAAATGGCATAGTTTCAAATGAGATGAAAATTGAACGAAGATTTATTGAAATGTTGCCGAAAAGTGAGTTAAGGATTCATCCCGTTTAATTAACATGTTTCAAAATCCATTTGAAATTAGAGTTTCAAAAATAACAATCGAAACAGATTGGTCACAATGATGTTGGAAATTCATTCTTTTTCATATTATTATATTTCGGAAGCCTTTAAATAAATCTGTAATTAGTTTCAATCATAATTAGTTATGTCAATTCAAAATGCTTCCACTTAAAATTATTTTGTAACGACTGAATCCAAAATTTCCCAGATATGAATTCTAATAATTCCAATTAAATCGTTTCAAAAATTAAATGGAAATATTATTATTAAACTGGGCGAATCTTTCGCAACCTTTTCAACTTAAAACCGACAAATATTCTAAATTTATTCGATAATTTTTAAATATCCATCATGTACCTCATTAAATTTTCCCTATGAACGTGTTCGAAGGAAATCGTTAGAAAATTTTCAGTGCGGCACACAACCTTTATCTAGATGAGTCCGTACAATGCAACATTGAATCGATAACGCTTTCGTCATTGTGCCAGCACGTTTCAGTACTTCATCTGTTTGTTCCCATGGTTAGAAAAAAGTTATTTGACGATTGAAAAGGCCAAGGGGCACGAGTGACTTTGCGGCGATTTCCCGAAAAGCGCGAATCATGTGTATGTAGGATGTGAGGTTGATTATCAAGTGTATTCCTTTACAAGATTTAAGATTTTTTCAAGTCGCAGTTAAGACTTGCTCCGATGTATGTTAGTTGGTCTTTTATTCAGTTCATATGATGGACTTTATCTAGTGACACAAATATGACTAATCATAGATCGTGGGAACAATGGTTGGAATGTTATAATTATATTAGGTTAAATTTTTATTATCGATTGCAAATCGATCAGGTATATATTTGGTCCTTGGAATTTTTATAATGGAAAATGTTTATGAGTGTCTTCATACGAATATTGAGTTATCTATGAGTAATTGTCAAAGACTAATTGAATTGTGAATATGAAACCCATAACTCAAAATTAACCATATGTGTATTGGAATGATTTCATATTATATTTCGACACACGTTCCAAATTCATTCATATCCTTTTACCTCCAAATATATAAATGTACATACTAGCGATTCCTGTACATAACTCAATTTCTGGAATAGTGTCACACGTACCCCTTGGCCTTTTCAGTCTTCGTAGGATTTTAAAACTTTCCATTGTGAAACGTTGCCATGTGCTGCATTGTGTTTTATGATATTTTACGATCGACAATCGATGCTGTCGGTGTCCGTTATGTTTGAAAAATATAAAGGAAATGGGTACGTTTTGACCATCCTCCTTTCTTCTGCCATAAAATTGTGCTTTTTGTTTAAGTTCATTTGTTTTCATAGCTCGTTTGATATTTACCATTTTCATATTCGACTATTAACGATAGAAATAAATTTTACATTCGACATTTAATCGCTTGTTTTTATAGCAAAAAAAAAATGCAACTGCATCTCATACTCATCTAAACACGTTTCGATGAATTCTCAAACGCGCAACATTCTATGAACCATCAGCTTCGTTGACCTGAAGTTGTTCGATACTCTTTGGACTTTAAGCCGATTGTGAACTGTTGTATAGTATTTCCCGTTAACGTAGTGAATCCCATCACTGGTGTAAGCCGTGCATAATGTTTACTGTGGCCGAAGACCCTTTGAAGCTGTCGAACGATAGAAATCCTTTTGTTTGCAAAATATCAAATATAAAATGTCACGATGCAGAAACCTTCCCCGGGCGTGCATTATAACCCTGGAACGCTTCGCTGTCGAAGGATCTTCCGTTAAATAATTTATAAATAACATACAAGCATTCATTTTTATATTATCTATATGACGACTGAAAAGGTCAAGTGACATATTGTACGTTTTGTACGTTAATATATTTGGTGGCAAAAGGATATAAACGAATTCGGAACTTATGCCGAGATACAACATCAAATCACTCGACCTCCTAATACGTGTAGATAAATGTTCAACTATGAGTGCGCTTTTCTCGAATTCACCGTAAAGTCACTTGTGCTCCTTGGCCTTTTCAGTCGTCATATAGAAGATACAAATGAATATTAAATTCTTTTTTTATTTTTAAATACATCATTTGCGACCGAGAAAAGCCTTCGCTCATGTTTCTTTGATCTCGTTAGACGTTTTCCGAGTACGTATCGAGGACACATGTACAATAGGTACTTTTATCGACATTTTTCCAGAGTACACGACATGTTTGGATTAAAAACGATTTTTTCATATTATCATCGTGTCAGAGGGTCGACATTCGATTTTTCCCACCAGATAATACTGACCTGACACGTTAACGCGCTGTGGCATTTCCCGAGAAAATATTAAGGATACGTCCCGAGATTTTCCGCTCATAGATTTTCACCGATTTGATCTCTTTTCACGAAATCTATTATAAGCGTAGCAGATAAATCGCATTATGTTAATTTCCGCAAAGTTGCGAATTTGTGATTTTTTTCATTGCTGAAATTCACATATAGCGTGTATAATTTAATTAATTTGTGCGTCTGTGACAATGATGCTATGTGTACATTATATTATTTGGGAGAGAAATAATTGGATTTAAACTTATATTATGAGAGAAAAATTTTTGAAATCTTACCTGGTTTATCACGAAATTTGTTTTTTGGTTTTGATTTGTTGTTAAAATCGGTTTTATCGTTTTTATCGCCTTTTTGTTTCATGAAGTTAATCACCTTGTGCAATGATTGGCTCATTTGATCAACAGTATTAATTTTCTAAACAATTTATTCGTATTTAGGCATAGAAAGTCTTCACTACTCCACAGTCTATACGCAACATAACTATGTCACACATGACATACAAATATTAGCACTGTCATAAACAATTTCTACGCTAGGATTCTGGTTATTTCCTATGAAAATCTAGATTTTTTATTCATCTTTAATGAATTTCATAATAATAATAACGTACATATAACGCCATTTGCGACTTGGCTCACGATGATTTATTTTTTCGACATTTGCATGTTTTATTGAGCGTGCGAATCGATCGAAGAACCTGTTGGTGAACAACTTCGACACCATCTTCAATCTACGTTCATAAATATCTCGTTGGAATTTTTCATAGATGAATTCGAAACTTGGAGATGTGCGACGTTTGTTTTGCGCTTCGTTGGGAAAAATATCGTTTTGAAAAATCGCTGACGATAAATAATATTGTCGGATATTTTTTCAACCTTGGTTTTTGAACGAGCCGTGGAAAAAAATTGACAAAACATGCCAAAATGTATTAAAAATATAAATTGTTTTATCTAATATTCATACTATTGAAGTTTTTGATGATAATCTGAAAGCATTTCATTGGTATCCTGAAACTATTTAACTCGGCGAAACTTTTAATAGATTTTGCGCTGTACTCTCAATTGATTTTTAGCTTGAATAATGTGCTAATTTTCGAAATTATTTCGCGATATACATATATTAAATAATGCAGTTCATTAACATCGTTGTTTCTACGTTTTAATTCATTCATACGTTTGAATCTGCGTTTTTTTTCCACACATGTACGTAAATATAATTTATGGTCAACGTTGAGTTGTACACGCGAGTGTAAACACAGAAACTCATTACAATGAATAATAATGCAAATAAATGAAACGTATGTAAACATTTATGCACAGTGCATCAGATATGGTCTTATAATACAAAGGTAAACTGAAATTTTCGCGAATTCTTATCTATTCAAAGCATCTTATCGCAGTGAACTGAATTCGATTCTGCAACGTTTATTGTTTATCTGGTCTCATTTCAAACTTTGGTGAAAAATACCTTTTGAACAATTCGATCTAATTTGTGAGATTCGTATTTAGGACTAACTTAACTCACAATATAATTTTATTTACTCACATATAAAACGGATTTATGAAAGTTCCTCAAATTCAAATGCACATGAAAAATGTTTCATCCTCAAGCTGTCACAACTCCATGTAATATTTTTCCCGTGTATTTTCGTTCAATTTTTCACAGTGTCCACCGGTTCTCAAATATCACAGACACCAAAACAACCAAAACGCAGCACCATAAACAATTTACCGCTCGAGCGTTACTTTTTTTCTATCTTTTGTATGTGAATTTAGTTGTATTGTTCGGACACGGTTGTCGAAAAGTAAAAACGACCGAAATCGTATTTCACGCGAGCTTTCGCGACAACATTGAAAATTTCACATCGAAACAGCATTTTTCACGACGAATTATTCAGAAGTCATGGGTGTGATTGTGCACTGAGTATCTGAGGAAATTTTCGTATTTTGAAAATGGACAAAATCGTGTCAAATTCTATATTCAGAAAGCGGTCTGAAATGGGTGTGATCTTGGTAGGCGTGTTTGTAAGTGAATTTATGCGAGTGATATTGAATTTCGTGCATGAAGTTGTGGTCACTTACAATTATTGTTGCGAACGTTACCATTCATTGTATTATGTACTCAGGTGCTACAATTACACTCATATGATATGATAAAATTACAAAATTGTATATATTTTGGGATTTAATCCTCTAATTATGTCGATGATATGATGATTACATCAGGTATTTACGCTTTTTCGAAACACTTAGCTTCAGATCTGCATTGTGCTCCAAGCAGATTTAAAGAAAACCGCAAAGGAAGGTAGAGCTGGAAAGTTCGGGGGAAAATTGTTGCGAAAATAATATTTTTGTAATATAAAGATATTAATTTCAAGTGATAATTTAAGCATCAGGTATTGTGCAACTTTGGCAATCATTTTATTTACATTGGAAAGACTTTCACCTTCCTCTATGTTAATTTTATTGAATTTACTTAGAACACCATGCAGATTCGAAGCAAAGTGACTCGAAAAAGTTTCCGCTCTAGATATCCTAATTTCACCGATAAAATTGTGATTTTTCTTAAAATAATTACGCTCATTCCTCCATTTATGAACTGTCAGAAAGAACGGTCTCTATTTTTCGGATTTTTGACAGTTCGCGAATGGAAATATGAGTACATATTTCACTTCGTGCGAAACTATCGATAATCTGTTGACGTGTCTCGCACGAATCCGAAGTCAAACAATTTTTATTTGCCTTTCATTAAACACGTAATTGTCCGGATTTCGCGCGCAAACATTCCAACTTGAAAAACTCCCGAATGTTTACCGGTAATTGATCGTTGTTCAGTGCTCATTACTTAACACCTCGAAGACGGGCGATTTTATAACAAAAAGATTTTAAATGTTGCGATAATTAGGTCTTTTTATGCGTGAAATGTATCCCCCGAATAATAAAGATAAATACTGTTAAATGACGACCAAATCCAGTCATCTCCAGTTTAACACGTTTTATTCGATATAGTATAAGATTTTAATTATCTATCGATTTAGATTTATTGAAATTTCATTTTTGTGAGTAGATCGTTTTCGTTTTTTTCAGAAAGCAGAATCGCCCACGATGAGTCAAGCTGAAGACTTGTCTGTTCCGATACGTGAGTTTATAATATGATACAAACTTTATATTATCAGATGCGTTTCTTCATTGAATGTTTTCCGTTCAATTCAATAATTCTTGCATATAAATAATTTGACTGTTAAGTCAAAGAAACAAATATGAAACAATAGAATCGAACTGAATACATTCGATATCGACAGGAATCTGAAACGAATGCCTTTTCAAGCTATTTTACTCCAGATTCAATTAGAATTTTATAAATCGGCAAAGTAGCTCTAAAAGACAATTTATCACAGATCCCTGCATTTCAATTGTATATTATTGTTTTTTTTTATCAGTTTCAGATGAAAGTGAAGCCGAGAAGCCAGAGAAGATCGGCTCCATGGTCAAATCCGAGTCCGATCCGGTATTGCTGAAGGTGCTGGAAGGAAATCCTCACCAATTCACGAAACTCGGCAGGTTCATGACCCTGCACAAGAGGAGGAAGCAGAGGCTCACGACCAGGTCCTTTCGCAAGGAGATAGGCATCCTGGACGACCTGCAGCACGGACCTGTCAAGGTACCTCCGAAAGGACAGTAACTTTAATCCTCTTATCAACGGCGCCGATTTTTAGCGATGAAATACGATTTTGCCCTATGACCATATGTGACATGTAAACGATGTGGAGCAAACGTCTTTTCGAGCTTGACATTTCGGGAATTCGGAGCGAAAGCTTCAGTGCTTTTTTCGCGAGAATTGAATTTGATGTGAAGCAAAATAATAGCTCGGATTGATATTTGCTTCGAATCTGCCGACCGCTTTGAATATAGTTTACGAGATTCTGATCATATTTATTATGGACTTGGAGGAATAATTCGAGAATGCGTTCGCTCCAGAGTCCTGTATTTAATCTATGTGTAGTTTTGTGCAGAGCTGCTGCGTAATGTACAGTTAGCACTCAATAAAATGTACTCTCAAATTGAAAGTGTGTTGTATTTTTACACAAGCAAACATCTTGGGGAAAACAAAGTAGGGTTCTGGAACAAACGTTTTTTCTAAATTTTATGATTTTTCAGAGGAAAATGAACGAGTGACTCGAAATAATTTGAGCAATGATTATTGTTAATTTTTTATCTACCATTTTATTTTTTGTGCGCGCGTATCAATGATTTGAAAATACAAATCTATACATTTCATTGTATTGCATAGTGAAGATTTAATATATCAATACAACCGATTTCTATATGACTCAATCAAGTTAAAGCTTCAATATGAGTTCAAATCAGTAGTCTTTTATTTTCAATTTTAACACACAATCTTTACTTAGTCGTAATATATCGAAATTTTCTGGGAGTCAATTGTGTATTTAAAAAATTGTTTAGATCTTTGTAATTAAACTTTGAAAAAAATATATATATATGCACCTATTTCAATTCTCAATTGAAATGCGATGAAATATCACTTATCTTCATAACACAAAATACATTTGATTTAATTATTTTCACACTTCTGCATACGATTCTTCTTTTCAGAATTTTTCAGGAGTTTTTCGACAGGAAAACGTTTCGACGCATCGAAAGATCGCTCGAAACCGAGTATCTTTGTGCTTGAATTTTTCTTTGTTTTCACTCGATTTACTTTTTTTTGTCTTGTGATTTTTGACATTCAATGAGAGAAAGATAAAAAAAAACTCAATATCTTTGCTCCATTGTGTCCATTGTCGTCGAATTTGCACGGAGTTGAACGCGTATGTATTATATTATATATTCTAGTTCGATGTAATATTTTCGTCACAAACTGATATTGTGTATGTTTAGAACCCATGTTTCACTGTAATTTTTATCAATTTTCGAAAATAGATGAAACTTTAAATAATGTCCACGCTTAAATCGAGGGAAATCTGCATTAAAATCGTTTCCAATCAAATTTTCATTTGGATTCGTTAAGTGTATTTTATGCGTTTTTCAGAAGATTCTAATAAGATTCATTTTGCATTTCATCCATTTTTCAATTGTGCATGAATCAACCACCATCATGATTTCGCTTCTATACAATTACAATGTGATTTGTCATGAATATTAATTATAGATATGAAATCGGAAAATCGTTTATTATTGTAATATTCAGTGTGAATTTATGTATTTTTTTAATTTGCATATAGCACATATGTGATCTTATATGACGACTGAAAAGGCCGAGGAGTACAAGTGACTTTGCGGTGATTTCGAGAAAAGCGCGCTCAAAGTTGAGCGTGTATCTACATGTGATTGATTTGATGATATATCTCGGTACACGTCCCAAGTTCGTTTATATCCTTTTGCCACCAAATGTAAGAGCGTACATAGAAGTGATTCCCGTAAATAACTCAATTTCGGCAAAAATGTCACTTGTACCCTTGGCCTTTTCGATCGTTATATGTATTGACAAGAACATCATCACATCTAGAAATTCATCAATTTTAATCTAAGCGAAATATATGTATATTTGTATACCTGTTTTAGTGTTCAACATTTAAAATTTTCATCGAGACTCTACAAACTAAAAGAGCTCATTCATTATATTATATAAAGCTTATTTTAGAGCTTTTCGCGAAAAAATAATATAATTGGCTGTTCAAACGAAACGAAATAAGAATTTATACATAAATTATGCATTTTATATGTGAAAATATTGTCATCGAAAATCGGAGTTGTGACAATATTTTCATGGTATAGCGAAAAGCTAGAATCGTAACTTATTTTTTTCAACATCGTTATATTTCTTACATTATTCAGGAAATGTAAGTATGTATTTACTTATTTCAAATGCGGATTTTCCTCGACAAAGCTGATGATCGTTTAGCATTTTCTCGACGTTGAAGTGTTTTCGCATCTGCTTTATTGTCGTTTCCCTTGTTACATCCGATCGATGAGCGATTTATTTATTTCATTGACTTGCGAATATTGAATCGTTTTCGAATTCGAAATCGAATTGTGTTGAAATTTGCACTTATGCCTTTTTTACTTATCGAAAACACCTGAATTTCAGTGCATTCTCGAACAATCGGTGCAGTGGCGGTTCAACGCTTTCGCCCTGGAAAATGTCACCGGAGGTGAGAAACCTTATTTTTGGTTATTAATTTCAATTAAATTAAAATTAATTTTGTTATTTTTATCAATTTTAAAATACTATGTTCATTTTGTGAATTTTATATTGCATTGATTTATTCAATATAATCGAGTTGTATTACATTTTCTTTGCTTTTATTTATGAGATTCAATTTTGCTTCATTTATGAACAAACTTTTCATTTTTTTTATTTTTTGACTTAAACCACTATCATAATTAGAAATACACATCGTTTGATCATTTTAAGGAAATCGTATCTCAAAATTCGCCAATTTAAAACTATGCATTAATCAATATAACCTCTGAAACGAACAATTTACTATCACGTGTCTAAACAAATTTTTATTAAAGAAAGATATTTCAGATATTTCACATATAAAAAATTATGACTATATCAATTGTGTTGACATTCAAATCTATATTTTTTTCAAAAAATGGAATCAATTCAAAACTTTCATTTTACTTATATATGTACGGATTAATTGAGATACGACTTCCTAATAATTCATTATGTTTCCTTTAGCGAGGACACTATTCGAAAGCTTAACTCATCGTGATTTTGATTTGCGTTGTTTTTGTAGGTCGCTCACTTCCCGTATTTTGTCTCCATCTATTCCATCACTACGATTTGCTGGACCATTTTAATTTAGACGTAGCTTGTGTGTGGAAGCTTTTCACCCTGATCGAGGAGGGGTACCGCAGCAGAAACCCTTACCATAATTCGATCCACGCCGCTGATGTCACACAGGCGATGCATTGCTTCCTTCAGCAGAAGAAGGTCTCTTTACGATCAGTCTCATTTCGAGTGGCGTGACTGTCGTCCATGAAGCACTGTTGCGAAATGTCGAGGGGTCGATTTTCTTGAAATTTGTGTTATTTTAAGATAAGGCTATAACCGCTGTCGAGGTTACTTCAAATTTACCTAAGTGCATCCGATATGTATAGTTCTGTTCATGGGTGGTGAGTTTCATTCGGGATATTTTTACTTATCGCCCTTTTTGGTACTTATTTAGTTTCCAACTGAACTTAAGATTTATCGTAGCTTAAATGATTGAAGTTTTTTTTTGAAGGACTTTGACTCGATTTCGCATCTGTGTTTCAAATATTCAGCTACGCCACTATTCATTTCCTACATGCGAACGACGAAAACCAATGTCATATCATACTATTTTCTTTAATATCGATTACATTGCATTTTTTTTCGAGTTCGCACTGTAATAGTCTAAAATCTCCTACACGATCGTCAATATTTCACTTCGATATACATATATGGAAAAATCGATCATATCACAGGGTGAATTTATGCATTTTGAAGCTTTCAATATTGTCGATCATTAAGGAGGCATTAGGAACTCGCATACATAACGATTTTCAAGAAACGCACGTCAAAGTAACACAAATACGACTCCGTATTCTTAGCTCGTAGGAACACATTTGTTTGATTTCACGTCGCTGCGAATTGAAATAAATCGTTATGCACGTGATAGTTCTCAGTAGAAAACGAAAAGCTTCTTTAGGTTCGTTTGAGTTTGCATTCTATTGTTAGAATTCAGAATATTGCTTTCAGATACGCGATCATTTGCAACCTGTGGAGATAATGGCTTCACTGATCGGAGCTGTGGCTCATGATATGGAGCATCCCGGTGTTAATCAGCAGTTTTTGGTTAACACTTCCAACCATTTGTCTGCTCTGTATCAGGTGAGTACTATCGAAAACAAAATGTAAATTTACATCCTCGATAATATCATGTTGAAAGCTTATGGAAAATTAATTTTATTTCACTTTTAGAACAAATCCGTTTTGGAAAACCATCATTGGAGGGCTGGAATCGGCTGTGTGGTCGAGAGTGGAATTGCAGCTCAGATGGCCGACTTCTGGCCAACCCTCAAGGATCAGATTGCTTCGTTGATCCTGGCCACCGACATCACTCGCCAGAACGAATTCTTGCACAAGTTCAAGGTATGCTTCTATAGCATTTAAGCACTGCCACATTGCGGGCACTTGTCCCTATCGCGCTATTTGAATCTGCGTTTAAAGAAAGTAGCTCAAAAAATCAAGTTTCTGATTTCTCTTTGAATTATATTATGTTACTTTATTAATTTCGTTGTTTTGTCATCAGAAGTTCGTCGAGGAATCCGCGTACGACTTGAAGAATACAGACGATAGGCACTTCGTGCTTCAGATAGCTCTGAAGTGTGCTGATATATCAAATCCTTGCCGCCCATGGGACTTGAGCCGCAAGTGGAGCATGAAAGTGTGCGAAGAATTTTTCCTTCAAGGAGACTATGAGCGCAAATTGAACTTGCCCATCACACTGATGTGTGATCGTGACACAACATCCATTCCGAAGATTCAAGCAGGTAGCAATTTAGTTTTCAGAAATTTTAAATTATTTTGTTTTAGATTTTCTTTTGTTTGATATTAAGGTACTTGTGGAGTAGACCATCGGCATGATATTCAGTGTTGTGTCAATGTTTTGTGCTACAAGTTGCCTATGTTAGAATTTTAACAATAATGGTCCTGTTACAATTGTAGGTTTCTTGAGGTATGTGGTCGCTCCTCTGGTGGAAAAATGGCACAGCTTTCTCCACACTGATCTCACCGAAGAGATGATGAAACATTTAGAAATTAATCAATCCAAATGGGATTCTTTAGTTGAGCAAGAAGAGGAAGAAGAAGCCATGACTGAAATATCAGAGGCTCTTGAAGAAGAAGATGAATCTGATAAATCTTCAGACAACGAAAATCAACGGCGTCCTTTGGCTTCTGAACTTGTATTACCTGGAAAAAACAAAAAGTCTGAATCGGCTCGTCGATGTTCGGCTCCTGTAAATTTGCAGACTTGTGTCAATTCTGAAAACTTCCGACGGGACAGTTGCCACTTTGAAGAGAAAGCTTCTCCGCAAAAAAATTCCATCACTGACAATGAGAAGCTGAGCTTCCGGGATAGCCAGTTCCTTTTCAATTCTTCTTTTAGCCTCAATCGTATCTTTGATGAGACGAAAATGGAGAGCCTTCCGTTAGCCGAAGTATTCTTACCAGAGCATTCCATTGCTACATTGACTAGTATTGATTTGGCTCACTACATCAATATTGTAGTAAATGGAAACGTTCCAGTGAAAACTCTCTTACGCCAACAAGCATATCCTCTTGTTCCGCAACCTTCTCGAATCCACAATACTTCTGCTGCTGGAGAACTGGGTGTCGGAGTAGAGATGATAGTTGAGGACAATGCTCAATCATCTTCATTCTGTTCACAAAATTTTGACACAGCCACTTCTCTTTTTCCAACATTGGAATGTGCTGATGGACAAGATGATAAGTCTGAGGAAACTAAACTGGCTGAGTCTGCCGGCGATAATACCGAAATAGCAGAAGGAGAAAAGAAGTTCGAGAAAGAAAACCTTGATCCCAAAGTGGCGTTTTTCAGTTCCAACCGCCGTAGCTCAGCACCAGCTACCAGCGACAACGCTAACGATATTCCCAGGCTAGATATGAGGCGCTGTTCAGTGCCTGTTGAATCCAACATACATGGTATTTATAATCCTAAAAAACTCATGTTTTCCTTTATATCCAAGCACATTTGATCACCCTATTGCTTTTTTACACTTTAATAGTTTACTGCATGCCTTTTTTTATTTCTTTGCTTTGTGTTTTTGATTTTTATCTTTTTTTTCAGCATATACTTATTTTATTATGTGTCTTGTTTTCAGCTTTCATTTTTGAATGAGTTTTTGTTTCGGTGGTGGTGGTACTTTAAAACATTTTAAAATGAACACATCCCTATTTTAACAACAGCAATATTGAAAAAAACAAACAGTTATAATATAATTCAACAATATTATCAAAAATATTATATTTTATCATACGAACATTTTGATACCTTAAGGACAGGACATTTTTTCATTAAATAATTAATTGGAATTAAGTGTTGGTGAAATAAAAATATAATAGACTTTACAATCCCGTAAATGTGATATCCATCCTCAACGTGTTAATTATGATTTAACTGATCATGATTTCGATTCATCTTTTGATATTATATTCAATTTCGAAAATAATTATGAAATTCAATTGATATATTTGTGCATTTTCTTCATGAATCAACATTTGGTTGTACTTCGTACACCTCTGCCAGAAAATTACTCATTTAAGGTTTTGTTGGAATGTGAATGTAATTTGAAATTAATTTGTGCAACACCGTTAAGTGTCCAAGTTATTATTTTTCTAGTTGGAATATGTGAAGTTAACTTCAGTATGTACATATGTGCTTGTTTTAAACTTGCATTGTATTCTTATTTTGCTTCAAAATACAGTAAATTTCACTCACAATCAGTCTATTGTACATACATTGAACTTTTGTGGCTTGTCTCCTGAATAGTAGTTGTTGCACATTTTATGACTGTGAGAACTTCTAATTTTCCTCTAATTAGTTATTAAGTAATATTTGGTAGTTTTCTAATTATTTTTCAATTATGTATTTGAATTGTGTATTGTAGATAAAATAATTAAAGTTGTATTCAATACAACCTTTTTTAGTATTAATTTTGTTTTTTTTTTTTATTATTTATCTTCTGCATCTTTTGAAAAATATAATATTTCAATGTAGTTTTTTTCCTTGTTTTGTATTAGGGTAAATTTCTATTATTTTTTTATTAAATTGAAAATAACTTGATAACATATCTACATATGTGAATGTCAAATTATTTTCATTATTTATTTTTTATTAGGAAGTAGACAATATTTGCGATTTGAGAATTATGTTTAAAATGAAATGCAATGAACTAATAGTGAGATTGGTGACACAAATAATGTATATTTAATGAGCTTCTCATTGGGCAAGATTGCTATTTCAAATAAACATATAGTATGATAGCTTTAACTGCAAAACATTCAAATGATTTTACCTATGTATGATTGCTTGCTTGCATGTACATTGCATGATAATGAGTTCATTTTATTAAAAAAAGAATGATTCTTTGATTCTAACATTGTCATTGCACAATAATGAGTTTATTTTATTAAAAAAAGAATGATTCTTTAATTCTAATATTGTCTATGTGTGTTACCTTTTTCTTCACTTTTAGGTTTCATTTCATTTGATTTGTCGCTTAAGATTTGTAATTTCAATATAATGTTGCATTGATTGAATTAGTCAGTAGTAAATGATATTATGATTTCAAATTTAATCATTTACAGATTTTAAATATTTTCAACTTTGAAACATTCTGTTTTGATATACCAACGCCTAGTTAATATTATACATACATATAAGGTTCAATTTTTTTTTTATTTGTAATTTCAGTATATGTAATGTTACATCGATAGGATTAATCAATAGTAAATGATATTATGATTTTAAATAAAATTTTCAGGATTTTTTTCAATTTCAAAACATATTTTGTCATTATACATAGGTACATATACATTTAGTTAATGCATATAAGATTTCATTTTATTTGCTTTTTTAAGGTACCTAGTTATGATTTTTTATTTCACTATAATTTCGTTTCGAGATCATTAGTTGTATTTGAATGATATTATTATTTCAATTATGTATAATTTTTAGGTTCAATAATTAATCATTATGATTTATATTGATTCATTATTTATGTAATGATGAATCATTTAGATTTTTAGTTTTTAAATTTTGCCAACTGTTAGCACCTTGTTTTGACATTAAAACAAATTATATTTAATTTTAAGTGCACTATGTTACGCATGCAAACTGCATTAATAATACATTGAATAAATTCACTTCTTTATTTTATTTTATTTTTTTTATTTTACCACCGCTTTTTACTAAATTTCAATTATCACACAATATACTAGACATTGTAAAACATTATAAAACCAAGATATATAATTTGAAACCCAAGAACACAAACGATGACTGAAAAGGTCAAAGGGTACCTACGTGTATTAGGAGGAGTTGTAGTGATTTGATTATATATCTCGGCACATGTTCCAAATTCATTTATATTCTTTTGCCACCAAATATATGAGCGTATATAGAAGCGACTGCTGTACATAAATCGATTTTGGCAAAAATATTATATCACTTGTACCCTTTGGCTTTTTCAGCCGTCAATTAAGATATCAGATTGAAATCTGTTAAATAATTTATTTGAAATAACTTACCTATAAGAAGTTTATAGTTAGCATTATTTCCAACATAACCAAACTTTTATTTCTCTATTCGTGTAAAAATCTTAAATGGAAATCTTTAGTACCTACTTCAGCTTACCAATTTTCACATAGTTTATCATAAATGTTAATATATGTATAAACATAAATTATAGTTAACCGAGAAATCACACCTCTTAACGGTTCACAAAAGATCTAGAATTACAGTTTAGTACGCTACTACAGTAGGATATCATCAAATGCTGTAGTAGTAAACAGCGTACTAAATTTTGACTTGAGATTTTAGGTGAATCATTGAGAGTTTCGTTATCTTAGTTTACCATTGTTCATGTCTAACATGTTTCGACAAAATTGGTAATTTGAGTTCAGGTGGTTTTATGTTGGTCAAATTGCTATATTTCATTATAGGTAATATGGTCGATTCCAAAGCTATTCACGTCGATATGATAAATATATTAAACGAAGATGGCGATCTAAATAATCAGAATGAAAACAAAATTTCTTCATTGAAAATAAAAGATTTTCATGCCGATGGAATAAACGAAAAAAATGCATTGATAAATCGGAATCATGGAAGTTTTAAGACTAGAAACAAAAAGAAGTACTTGCAAAGACGTCTTTCTGGCGATACGGAAATATTTCAAGTGACCGGAGTGTTCCAAAATGATAAAAACGGAAACCAGTCACAGAAGGAAACTATACACTATAATTATCATACTAATATGAAACGTCGCAGTTCTCTCCCTTCGGAGGCTTTTATGAAGACTGGTATCTGATATTTTATGTATAATCATTAAGTACAATTGACATGGCATATTGTAATGCTTTTGAATTTTTTTCACAGATAATTCAAATTAATCTATTTGTGAGGAATGTAAATAAAGTCTGTCCCCGTCCACTATATTGTTCGGATCTGGACCAAAAAAAAAAAAAAACGTAGGATGATATTGATAGGGAAATTTTACTATATCCAAATGCTCCAAAATGAAAATGATAAATCTTCACATCTTTCGACTGATATATATATGTGTTGTGTTGGATATTGATCGAACCAATGTTAGTTTTCGGATTGTTATTCAATTGCATGATAAAATATTTACATAAGAATGAGCAGTACATATTTGTATTAATCATGTGATAGGGATTAAAATTAATTGGTGTCCATTATGCATTAATATTCCAACATGTATTTTGATTGTTAATATAAGATCTGTGTTATTTAGAGAAAATGTGATGTATTGAAAATTACATCTTTTTACAACTTTCCTTTTTGACCACCGCCACAATTGTATACCTATTGATAAATCTTATTGAAACATAGGGCAAAATTGGAATTGGTTGGATGTTTTTCATTTCGAAAAATTTTTTAACTGCTGAGAATTTATTGGAGTTGAGTCGAGTTAGAACAATGATGCGGGTCAAATATGTAGGAAAGTTCTAGATTCACTGAACATCTATATTCTACAGAAAAATTAATCATCACTCACACTATTTGATTGGTGTATAGTTTTGGCAAAACATAGAAAATATAGATATGTATTTGCTTGTATTATTAACAATAACATATTCGTTTGACTGTATTGTGTATATGTACATGTGTAATAGAATAGAATCTTTCAATTATTTATGTACTGTAATTTGTTAGTAGTAAATAAAACTCGTATGTAGAACGGAACCAGTTGCGATAATGGTTTTTAATAGAGATGTGCTGTGATTGAGATAAAATAGGAAATTTTCATGGAGGCACTTGTGAAACAAGAAAAGTTGATTTAAAAGTTTATTGGATGTATTTCAAGCCTCCATAATATGAACCATTTTATTTTTATGAACTATTATATTTATGGCATGAGTACAGTGGCATAACTAGGAATTTTGGGCAGGAATGCAGATATTACGTGAGGTTTTTGAGTCTCAAATTTCGTCACGGAAGATTGAAAACAGTGAAAGATATACTTACAGCTATACATATAGGAACGTATGTATATGCAATAAACATTTCTGACTTAAGATTCACAAGTCAAGAAACTTGTGATCGAATAAGTATTTGGCTTTTGTTCGAAATAAATGAAAAAATACATTGAAATTTAGTGTTAAACTTCAATATAATATTCAATAATATTTTTTTCATATTGAGTGTTTGACAATTTGGACCCCTTGTGACCATGTGCCCGGATATTTTGCATATTCTAGTAGCTACGCCACTGTATGAGTTGCTAATTTTACTAATTGTAAGACTAAATTTAAAAATGAAATGAGCAAATTGAGAAATGAAGAACATTAACGAATTATTAACAGTATTAAAAGACTCGTGGGCCAAATTAATTGATATTTACTAAAAAAAGCGTGACAAAGAATTTTGTTTTTTATCAAATGAAAATTTGATCTCTTAAGTTTTTGTATGTACAATTTGAAAGTTATCAAAAGGTACCTATTATTTGTTTTTCAATTATTTTATGTCATAACAATACTTAAGATGAAAATTGACAAATTCGAACAAATAAAATCTCTCTTTAAATCAATTGTTGATTTAGTGGTGGAAATATTTACATATAAAATTCGGATATTTCCTATTCGCTACCAAATTATTACACTAACAAATCTTTGTCGATATATAGTATGTAGGCCAATGTTGAGTTGGATTTGATTTATTTATTTAAAGTTTCAACAAGTTAGGACTTTTGTCAAGTTGGGCCAAATTATTATAGGACAGTGTCAAAATAGGAATGTACCAAAAATTCTTTGTCTTCGGGCCAACTGATTTAGGCTAGAGCTTAGTTGATAACAAAAAAGGGTAATATGGTGATATAAATCTGTTTTACTTCGTTACTTTCATTCTTTGAAATGAAAAAGAAGTTATAAATAAGAAAAAAATGATTTTTCCATGTTAAATGAAAATTTATACATTATAAACATCGATGTAATTCAAATTATGAAAATTTATGATCGTGCGTTTTGAGTTTTTAGTGTCAGAGAATTCATGAATAGATGCAAAAGAGATGCAAGTGATATGATATTGTGAATGGGTAAAACAAAACGATTTTTCAAATATCATAGGAAGGTCCAAAATGAATATTGCTTGTGGGTCTATGAACAATGAATACAATTTTGCTAAATGTTAAGATTTATATATGTAAAATAAAATAATGTGTATTTCATAAATGTTATTTTGGATATTAAATAAAAGAATATTACCTGCTGTCCGTTTCTTTCTTTTATTTTAGATTACAAAACACCCATCTATTAGTCAAAAACACCAGCACACGATTCCCATAAATTGACCAAATGGATGATGTTATTATTTTCATTTTCAAAACGTATTTTTTCAAGTTATTTCAAATCAATCATCTATGCCTATATATTATTTTTTTTATGAGTGCCTTTGAACTTGGGTCACTGATTTTTCGAAACTCAATAGAAATATAGTCTAGCAATAAATAAAAACGACATAATAACGTAGAATTGAAATTCAATTCTTAATAATTTTCATATTAGCAAATACCTATATTAAAATTTGCTTTACTGCTTTTTGTTATCAAATCACAATTGCTGTTTGTAATTGAATATAATATGATAATTTTATGATATTATGCTGATATATAACGATAATCATACGTAGACCTTACATTAAACCGGCACCAAAATTGAATTGATTTTGAAAACGAACTATTTAATTTGAAAATTTCGATTGTGAACAAAATACGCATCGTCAGTCAAAACCCAATTAAATTCTTAGCGTTTTGACACCGTTTTTTCCAAAATACAATCTTTCAAAACGGAGTTAGAGACAAAAAACAAAAGGGAGGATGAAGTATCCCCATGTAGACGTTCCCTGCAAATAACACCACCATTTTATTGCGAAACAGAATCGGTGCGAAGAACGGTGCTATTGCACCGTGCCGATTTTGACAGTTGGGGTGAGATGCTGAAGCCGGTGTGAGCGATGGCTTCGTCCAGGACGGAGCCCCCGCTGAGGGCGGCGTCCTCGGAGAGGGTCTGCGTCACGCCTGATGGCCGCACGGCCAAGAGGAACTACAAGGAGTTCAACCACGGTCTCGTGTTCAGCGCGGACCCGCTGCCCGACGATCACCTCTTTCAGTTGCACATCGATAAGAAGGTGGCTTTTTATTTATACCCATATCTATATATGTACATAAAGCGCAAAAGTCCTATAACTGCACAATTAATATGCTATCTGATAGTACGCATATTATTTTTATACAGGTGACTTTTTTTTATACGCCGTCTATTATGCGGTTTCTAGGGTAACCATTTTTTCAAAATTCAACACGAGACACTTTGCGAAATATATTTTCACATTAAGATTATAATAAAAAAGTCACGACAGAGAAGTTGAAAGAGCTTTTGAAAAATGTCTTCGAGGAAAGCTTCTGATTAGGGAATCATTGTAAAAATTATCACATGACTAAATAAGATGAGTTTGAAGGGGATTAAATTAAATTTGATATGAACACAATACTTTGATTATAATCGAACTTTTCACCAAATAGTCTGACTAAACTTTGTATATTATTATTAAAATGATATATAATAAATTAATTAAGTTGAAAGTTAGCTTGAAAACATTTATAAATTATTCACTTCATTATTTCAGATAAATGCTTGGAGTGGAAATATTGAAATTGGCATAGTGACTGACGAACCTACCTCAATTGATCCTTCCACTACAGCCACCACATTGATAGAAGGATCTTGGGTTAGTTTATACTATGTTTTTTATTATTCATATTATCCATAATTCATTTTTTCTCTTTCAATATCATTAGATTATGTCGGGGAACTTGATTTTAAAAAATGGAGCTCCTTACATACAAATAAACGGGAAAGACTTGAACGCTTTAAAAGAAGGTGATACAGTTGGCGTTATGAAAACTTCAAATGTAAGTATTAATTTTTATCAATCTCAAAAATGAAAAATATACATATTTACAGCTGACACGGTTTTCATCTATTTTCAGGGAGATCTCATTTTTGAAGTTTGTGGTGAATGCATTGGAATAGTTACGCAGGGCATTTCTTCACCTGTATATGCTGTTGTGGATTTATATGGAAAGTGTGTTCAAGTTACTTTGAAAAATATCAGCGAGAAGCGTCAATGCTTGGTAATTTTGCATTTTTAGTATTTCATCAATTTATTTTGTTCTTTTCATATAATTATTTTTGTGACATTTTAGAGTCATAAAAGTGATAAAGCAGGATGGACATGTCCTGTTCTTTCTCCCAACATTCCATATTTTTCAAATTTGCAATTGTGTCCTGATTTGAATGTTCATGTGAATCTACCAGCAACTAAAACGAATGGTCAAGGTGCTATACCAAAAGGTTTTTTTTTTTACTATGTAAAATATCTTTTCACATCAAAATTGAATGATTATTTATTTATATGATTACATTTTTGTATTTCAGAGAGATACATTAAGGCTAATTCTTCCAAATTACGATTTCATCAACACTGTGGTAGTTTAGTGAAACTCAGTCCTGACCGAAAGTAATATGTCGCATTTTTGTTTTGATTAAATTGACGAAAATAAGAAAAAGAAATCTAACATATATGTTTTAGGAGTGCTGAAAGACGTGATCCTTTAGATGAATTTAATAATGGTGTTGTGATGACCCATCGAGCCCTTTATGATGATGAATTATTTGAAATCAGAATCGACCATCTTGTGAATAAATGGAGTGGAAGTTTAGAGGTATTTTTTAGTATCTTTCCTTATTAATTCTTTTGATTCACGATAACATCAAAATGAAAAAAATATATCAAACAGCTTTTTGCACACTGTTGATTTTTTTTCTTTGATTTACTGCAGGTTGGTGTCACCACACACAATCCTCTCTTGATAGAATTTCCCTCAACTATGACAAATATGCATAGTGGGACCATAATGATGTCAGGCTGTGGAATATTGATCAATGGAAAAGGTTCTAGACGAGAATATGGACAATTCAACTTAGATGAGCTCAGGGTATTTATTTTTTTTACAATTTGGATAAATAGTGTAATACCTATTTATTCGAATTTCGGTTGTTTATTTTTATTTTGCTAGTGCATATAAATTTCAAAACCAATCACTTTTGATTTATCAGGAAGGAGACAGAGTTGGAATGATGAGAAAAAGTAATGGTAATTTACACTATTTTATCAACGGTCTTGATCAGGGAATAGCTGCATCGAAGATTTCACAACACGTTTGGGGCGTAATCGATTTATATGGTATGACGATTAAGGTGAGTAAATTAACTTTCATATACTTTGAATTTTGCTGCGTATTAATTTCACATTGGTTTATGATTTTTTGGTGCGTTGTATTCAATATCTTGTGTATTTACTTATTATACAAATTGAATGTTCATTGCGTTTTCTTCAAATATATGAATTTTAAATATATGGTTGCGTTTGTTATTTTGAATGACTTTCTTGTGAAAAATCACTGGAAAACTGCTGAAAAATCATAACAAGTTTGTTGTTGTCGGATTACCAGCAATACCTGTATGAGGGCAGACAATGTCATTGATTACTGTGTACGCACTTGTATGGATCATAAAGCTGAAAATCTTCTAGTTTGAACTTGTTCTGACTTGTGAAAGCGTAGAAAATAAACATAAACGTTTTTATTGGGACGTATTTTGTAGATTTCGATCGATCTGTCAAATTATATAAAATTTTAATTTGAGTTTTTATTTTTGTTTTTTATTATCATGCATCAGAATAAAGAAATATATTTGTAATGTTGATCAAAGCTTCAAACAGTAAAGTAAATATAATTCAAAAATATCTATGTTTTAAAAGTACTTTACTTATAGGTAACAATTATTGATCCAGAAGAAAGAAAAATTCCAAATCCAATTCTGCCACCAAGAAAGTATTCCCAATCAAGTTAGTATTGATAGTTTTATATATGATCAATTATTTAGTTATATTTATCATTTTTTAAAGGCTTTATTTAATTAATTTATTGTATATATTTTGTTTTTTGATAGATTCTATTCCATATACAAAAGATCAAGGAGAATCATCTCGAAGAAATGTCTTAACGGATAGCACTGGAGCTGATCGCCTTTTATTTCACACCAATTGTGGTGCTCATGCTGTTGTATCAAATGGAGGTGTCACTGCGCATAGACCAAGGTTTATCAATTTAAATCAGTTTCTAAATTTATATATAGTATACTTATTGAAAAAAGTATATTTTCAGGGCAACAGACGATTTCAACAATGGAGTTGTTCTTACAAACCGTCCATTAAAACCTGGAGAAATGTTTGAAGTGAGATTAGAAAAAGTCGTTAAAAAATGGGCGGGTTCTATCGAAATTGGTGTTACCACTCATACACCTAGTGATCTCGATTTTCCTATTACCATGACTTATATGAGGTTAGTGTATCTCATATTAAAAGCAAATTACCATTTTTTTGATATGTAATACATAAATTTCTGATTGTAACAGATCTGGCACTTGGATGATGACAGGAAATGGGGTGATGCATAATGGAACTACTGTTCAAGATCGTTATGGAAGTAGCTTAGATCGCATAATCGTATGTGTGATTTTCTTTTTATCGAAACTTTTCCTTGATTGTTTTTAATATTCAAATAATTTATTGCAGGTTGGTGATAGGGTTGGAGTCATGAGACAACCCTGTGGAACATTACATTTTTTTATAAACGGAGTAGATCAAGGACCGGCTACAACAAATGTGCCAGAGAGTGTTTACGGTGTCATTGGTGATTATCGTTTGGATTGTTTGTCGAATATGTTTTATTTGTGATTAACATTGGTGTTTTATCTCTTAGATTTGTATGGACAAGCTGCACAGGCTAGTATTGTTCAGTTTCCAAATTCTCCCGAATCAATTCCTTCATCTATATCTAATACAACATTACATGGGTAAATTTAACTAGTTGATATTGATGTCAATTTGAAAAAAAATTTGAAGTTAATTTTTTTACAGTGGAGATTTGTGTTTTCATCGTGTTCATGGTCGCAATGTTCGTGTACAAGGTATAGGCTTAGTGGCAACGAGAATTGCATCAATGGTAAATTTTGAAGATGCTCTTTTGTTTAGCAGTCGTCCGTTGCGTGAATGCGAAATGTTTCAAATTAGAATTTCAGAAATTTTGGAATTATGGGACAGCTGCATAGCATTTGGTAACTACTTACATTATTTGAGACTTTAGATACGTGCTAATAAATAGCTTAAAAGCGTGCTACTAGTTTATAATTGTCACTTAACGCAGTGGTGAATTTTGAGATGCCGGAGCGCTTGATTTTCACTCTTACTCCCCCATATATTTTTTTCTACGAATTTTTTCAGGTGTGACTGCTGCGTGTCCTAGTGAAATTGCCATTCCTTCGACATTTAAAAATATCACGCAAGATACTTACATTCTTCACGGTCGAACTCTGATCCATAATGGATGTTATATGTCTGATAAATATTCTTTAAATCTTCAAAATATTTCAATAAATAGTCGAATAGGTGAACATAATTCATTTGAACTTTCAATGTTTAGTAGTCTGCGTTTGTCACAATTATTTAAACAATTTATTTTTAAGGTGTTATGCGTCATGCTGATAGAAGTGTACACTTTTATCTTGATGGAATGGATCAAGGTAAAGCATGGGATGTTTATAATTTGAATATTTATGCAGTGATAGATATGAGTGGGCAATGTTCTCAGGTTTGAATTGAAATTCCATTTTCCATATTTAATATAATTACTCTATTTATTCTTGTTTTTCCCAATTTGTAGATCTGTATATCACCACCGAAATCAAGAGGATTTAGTGGAAACTCTGATAATTCTCTCAATATGCCGACTACTGGTCTCCAATGTTCTCATGTAACCAAACATATGTTAGTTAAAATAAATTTTTCTTTACTATATTATTAACTCAATAGAAATTACTCATTTGAATTTTTTTGTAGCTTTTCAGAATACTGTGGTTCAAATATTGAAATTAATAGTGATTATACAGTCGCTCGAGTGATTTCCTTAACTGCTATGTCTAATCTTATATTTAGTGCATCTCTACTGCATCCCGATGGTTTGTTTGAGGTAAATATAACACGTGTTAAAAATAATTTCACTTGATTAGTCTTACAAAATTCAAAATATTCTATTCTTAATTTTTTATTTTAGGTGGAAGTTGTGAGCTGTGATAGTAATTTTGCAGGATCCTTGCGAATTGGAGTAACTGATGTGAACATACTAAATGCTTACGTTAATAGTAAATTGCCATCATCCATGTTAGATCTGCCACCTGGGACTATGTATATAGAAGGTTTGTTTCTTTGAATGTTAAATTTTAAATTGAGGTATTTCGTTTTCTTAAATCGAAGACATTTTTTATGAAATACTTTCTCTGTAATATTTTCAGGAAATCAACAAATCACCATAGGATTGCCTCAAATAAATGCTATATATCCATCACTCAACTGGTTGAAAACTAAAGATCGGGTCGGTTTGAGACGTATCGGATATTCAGATTCCATTGCACTTCAGCTCAATACAGAAGAAATTTGTGTTGTTTTCAGAAACGTTCCTGACGTAAATTATTTTTCCTTTCAATTTGGTACATAGTTTCGGAGTATCACTCATCGGCTTTAATTTTCAGAAAGTTTTTGTTGTATTCGAACTCTGTGGCTCACAAACATCTATTCGGGCAGTTTCTACTGAAACATTTCCATGTGTCGAAGGTGAAATGGAAGCTTCGGACGATGGAAATAGTCTTCATTTAATCGGATGTGCCAGTCCAGTTCAACTTAATGGTATATTTAATAATGAATTAATGCATTTTTACAATTTATTCACTATCATCTAAAAACATGTATTTAATAGGTAGTGTGAATAATTCAAGATGCAATACTCCAGATCAAAACTGCACATACCCGAATGTAAATGAAAATAAACCAAATCCTGACATTTTCAATCATCATAAAAAGACAGCATCTTTCTTTCATATAAATCATGGTGGTAACGTGGTTATTGAGAAGCAAGGTATTTAATACATTAGAACAAAACTTGTGGAAACAAATCAAAAAAAAAATTGCTATATTTCAGGGATGGGTGTAAGACGGCTAAATGGCTATAATCGCGCTATTGTAATCGCCAATAAACCAATTGTCAGAGGGCAATGTTTCAAAGTAATATTTTAATATAATTCATTCTTTCATTCAATTGAAACACTAAATCTAATTATTTTTCGGATAGTTTCAGATAACAAAAACTAATTTATCGTGGAGTTCATCTATTATGGTAGGCGCTAGTAAAACTGCATTGGCTTTAAGATTACCAACAAGTGCTGTCGATTTAAAACAAGGCTGTTGGATTGTATCCGGCGATCATCTTTATTTAGATGGAAATATTGTTTGTGTATAATTTATATTATTTTTCTTTATATAAAATATTATTTATATTGAAGTTTTACACTTTATTTATAGATATGGAGTGATTTTGGTAAAGCTTTAGAAATGTTGAGATGTGGTGCAGTTATAGTTCTTGATTTCACTGAAAATCGTGAATTACATCTTATTGTAAACGATGTTAATCTGGGATGTTTTAGTAGAATGACTCAAAAGATTGACAAATTGTATCCTATTATCGATATATATGGTCAATGTGAACAGGTAATATCTGTCATTTCCATGGTCTAAAAATTGAATAGAAAATAATGCATTTTGTTTTTTTTTTCTAGATATCAATATTAAATGATGATGACATTTCTCATTTTGAATCAGATTTGTCTGACACGGATGATATACCAGAGAATATCAAGATGAATAATCAGCCACTTAATGTTTCATATGGAATAACTACTTCAACTCTAGAAAACAACAACAGCAATACAGAATTTTATAAAACTATGCAACTTTGCGAAAAAGCTTATTTAGAATATTACGAGAAAGAATCAAATGGTCCAAGCAAAAACGGCTCTTGTGGCAACGATGCTCAGCTCTCACAACCCAACACAAGTTATCAATCAAAAGTGAAATCTTCCAAACCCCACCTCTCCAAGAGTTTGTCGGAAAACGAAAGCTTCAACTTGGCCATACAGAATATTTCTATGTCGGAATCGGCCAATGCTGCAAATGAGATAAAAAATCGAGAGATCAAAAGACGAACGACAATTGTCAATTGCTGTCGACTTAATAACACGTCACAGGATCAGACCTGCAGCATTTGGTCTTTTACTCCGTACAATGATCAATTCAAAAGAGACTTCACGTTACAGAGAAGCACCACACTTCAAAACTTTCCAAGTATAAATCAAGCTATACGACAGTGCACTAGTTTCGACGATTTATTCATAACAACTCCGATTACATTGAATCACCTATTAGAAAATGATTCTAGATATAATTTTTCTACTTGGTACTGTTCCAAATTCAACAACTCTTTAGTGAAATTTTGGAAGTTGTGGGAGCTTTGGAAAAAATGCAAACAGGATGTTTTGAATCAAACTGCAGATTTTCACAGAGATGCAGAAGAAGGTAGAAATTTGTCTGATGATCAGCAATTGAATTTGAAAAACACATATCTGAAAGATTCTTACAAATCTATCTTTAGTAAATGTCGTGATCAGCTAGCGCAATCTGTTAAAGATGTTTATGAAGGCAACCAAGTGGAAAATACTGTACCTTCCACTTCACACGTCAATCAACGCCGTTTGCATCAAGTTAAAACTGAATGTATCTTGAGCGTTTTGCATCTCAGCGTAGATTATTTTAAAGGAGTCGGACCCATTAAAAGTTCTTTGCTGAGTGATGATTATGAATATTGTATAAGAGTGCTGTTTAGAGAAAAGTCATCAGGCTATTTACCGGTCGATGACTTTGTCTATTATATAAGAGAACTGTTCAGGGAGAGTCCGAATACTTACGATTGCCCCATGCTCAGCCAAGTTACGAAAATGAAAGAGAGTTTGGGTTTACCAGATTTTTTGTTTACAAATGATCCACCTCAATGCTTTTGTAATGCTTGTTGTTTACCAGAGATGATCACGGATATTCCAAATGGTATTGTCTGGTTCTAGCTTCAATAATATTTGTAAGTAATTATTAATCGATGGTTTTTATTCATTGTCTTTCAGGTTGGGTTCGGTTTTTCCTCAATAAATCTGGCCGACCTCCAAATAAAGCTAAAAGAAAATCGAAGTATTGGTTGATTAATATCGATGATATACAAAAACTATTCCAAGTAAGTCCAGAACCGGGTTTGCCAGAGGGAGAAACTTTTATCATTCCGTGTGAAAAACTGCAATCACCAGATCTTATCGAAAATCATCACATGCGGTACGAATACTTGCGTTAATTACACTGTAATTTATATTCATCCATGTATTTTTGTACTATATCATGTGCAAATGAATTTTACAGTTGTTTTGATAAAAAGCATTCTGTCGGTGAAATGAAAGCTGCTTTGGAAGTGTTTACGTGGAGTTCTACAACCAGCGGGTAAAACATATGCTTATTTTAGTTAAATACACTTTAGCTAAACATATATTATAACACATATAACACTATCATGTTTGCAGAGGTGTTTCACCAGAGGACTTATGTCAAACTTACCACATAAAACCTATCCATTATCATTTGGAATGCGTAGGTTATTGTCAAGTGTCGGCCTTATTATTGTGCGAGTCAGCATAATATAAATATTACTGAAATAGTCAGTACAGACAAACTATTTTTATAATTTTTTTACGCAAACACGTTATGCTTCTATCGAAGTCTTGCCCAACTGTGCAGTTTTCCTTGAAAGTTTATGCATCAAGCTTCAATGTAAACACTGAAAAGTTTGTAGTCGAATTTGCGAGGAATACTATGTATTGGAAACGAGCTTTTATAAATCTAAGCGTATTTTCATATATTTTTCTTCTATCGCTTGTGCTTGGTATTTAAAATTATAATAATTGCCTCCTATTTCGTTTAACCTTCATTTATTGTTTTAAATACTCTTTATACGATATGTATTACTGCTTACTCTGAAAGATATTTATATATATACAGCTACTTCAGGAATTGAACATTAAAGATAACATTATAAAAGTAAATGGTGAATATCTTCCATTTAAAATTATTTTTCAATAGCATTTTTTTGATTTTAATTTGTTCTAAAAATGTGTGGTTTTTGGTAAATTAGTAGTAACCAGGATTGTATTTCATAAAAAAAAATCTGGGAATGAAGTAATTTACTTTTTTTTGTATCTTGTAAAAGTTGTCTCGTACGCTCAATTCCTTGAGTAACTAATTAATTTGCTTTCCGAATTTAGTATTATATTTTCAACAGTATTCGTTTGAGATTATCTTTATGATTAAGTGTTTTTATATTATATTTTTGATTTTATAATGCTAGAGATTTTTTTATTCTATTTTTGGTAACATAAAGGTCATACTAATTAATCAAATGACGAAATCTAATCGATAACATGTGAATACATTTTTTTTTTCGAATAATTCTGCAAATAGTAATATATTTTCAATGAATATATAAAGATGTGAAAGTCAGATGCAGGTCATCTAATTTTCTCAGTGCCTATTTCTCATGATTTCAACCATTTGAACTTCTGAAAACTGTATGTATTTATGTCTTTATTTTTATATGTAACAATTGATACGAAGAAAAGTACAATTGTGTTTCGAATTTTTATTGTAAATAATGAATCTGATACTTTGGTTTCGTTTGAAACTATTTTCCTATTTTCAATTTTGAAATTCAGTATATAAACTTTAATATAGCGTTACTTTTACTTTTATGATTTGACTGAACAAAGTGACTGAAAATTTATGATGTGATCTTTTGAGAACAAGTATTGTACACAGTGTATATTCTACACTGGAAACGTATAGAGTGTTGGAGTTTATCAATGACTATAAATAATTTAAATTTACTTAAATATATAATCACACTTTTAAAAGGAGTGACCACAATTGCACAATTATGTACTAAATATTCGATCTATATAGATTAAATGTGATTATCAGATATATTTATACCGGTTCAAACATGTAAGTTTGGCCGCTACACATAAATGATATTCTAATTCTGCACATGTTAAATCCTAGAAATTTGTTTCGACTAAGATTTTTTTTGATATTTTTCAACCAAAGATTTTTTTATCAACTTTAGTCTTACTCATTATATATTTTATCATTATACATTTTTTTTGTGATTATGTTGGAAATCTTTACTTTTTTGCACTTATTTAATTGATATTTTTAATATGTGTTTGTTGTATTGTTTTATGTGATTTGATTTTACAATAAATGTATTATTGTTAATCATGAAAAAAAAATGTTTTGTGCTTTTACTTAATTGCAAAGTACATATGTATGTAGTAAAATTGAAATACAGTAGGATATGATATACACTATGTATGTCCTTGTGATATGTAGCACTGCAGTAGTGCTACGTATTGCAGTGATATAGTGTAACATAAACATTTGCTTGTTGATACGAATTATTGTTATTGTCATTGATAACTGTTCCAGTTTTCATGTCATAACGTATCACAGCTAATTACTAGCCTGCTCTCAGGATCCGATCCTGTTCTCACAAAGGTACTCGTAGAACCAATAGACATTTTTTCTCTGGCACCACCACCACCTCGTTTGGCCGTGGCTGGACCTAGCTTTCTGCGATACATAACTTAACTTTCTAAACTTTGAATTACCCAAAATGACCAGACAAGTATTCTCCGATACCGTTGAGTGTACTGATATTTCTCTTAGCCACTACATCTGTATGGACTAGAAGGCTCTTTTGTGTTCATTCTATTTTCATAATGGTTTGTATTACATAAATCGACCGATTGTTTATCACATACACCATCAGGGTGATCACTCTTAACCTTTTGAACTCTGAATCGAGTGTGACTCGACACAGTTTGTTGCTCTCAACTCTGTCCGGAAAATTCTGCGGAGTTGTGGCAATGTTTTTAATTCAAAATGATAATAGGAAAATCATGGCCATAAAGTAAATTGATCTTCAAATCCATTGCAAATATAAATGATGATAATATATTCGGGTTTAGTATATCCCTCGAAGCTAGTAAAGCTGCTTCAATTATCATGTTTTATTTGTTATTCAAACGTAGCATTGCCACTAACTTTAACGTAATATATAATTATTTGATTGCTTTATATTTATTTGTCAATTGGTGCCATGAAAAATGCAAAATTAAAGCTGTATGACACATTGAGATTTGGAAAAAAAACATATTTTTATATTCAAGTAATTAAATGTACATCTGAATTTGTTTTGTCTTCCGAAATAAGAATCATTTTCATGTGTCTAAATATTAAACTGTTCCTAATATGCAAGTACTGTTTTGTGAATTTTTTGTCCAATGTATCGATAAATGTTACTTGAATATGAATTGCTGAATCAACAATGTGAAAAGATGTTGCTCACCATTATTTGAATATGCTAGTCACAATGTGCAAAATAAATACATTTGAAATATATTTTTTTCCGTTTCACTTATAATTTTTCACTATTTTAATTTTATAAAATATCTACACATTTTCCTGAAATATTTAGATGAAACATTGGTACGTAATAAAGGTTGGTTTAATCAATTTATTTAAATTTATTAATATTCTTGAACTAATTAAGGTAAAAATTCAAAATTAATATGAAAGATTTATATTTAATAAACAATTAATTGTATTAATTGCCAAAAATAATAACATCAAATTAACACATTTCAACTAAATTAAATAATTTCAGATACCTATAAATTATATATTTTTGATTTATCGTGAAAGTTATAACGATATTTAATTGTGGTGAAAATGCTCATGGAATCAACTTCGATTATTTAATTCTAAATATGAAGGATTCTATGAATGAAATCTTCACATATGATAGAGATAAATAATAAATGGTTTATCCAAGCATTGTTTTTGGAAGAAAAAACATCTCCATAAACTTTCAAACCCAAATTCTCACATGTTGATCCCAAGAACATGTAGCTACAGCCATTCCATTGCCTGCCACCGACAAAGATGTGATTCTGTTTTCATGTCCGCTCAAAACACCTTTGTCAAAAACAAAATAAAAATATCTGGAAACATGGAAATACAGTATTTTGAAATATTTTTACAATCTAAATCTCACCATTGTGTTGGTTTTTCATAGTATCCCAAATGTGCACGTTGTTGTCATCGGAGCCACACAATATGAAGCGTCCACTTAAAGAAAGACCTATGGGCAATTTCACTTTCGTATCAACCAAAGATTTGAAATTGATGAAGAAAACTGTTAGTTGTTTGGTATACCGCAGGATGTGAATCCGCTAGAGTTGTTTGGAGGTTTATAAAGTGCCAATTGTTGGTCTCCTCTCAAGTCGAAAAGACGAGAAGATTTATCTTCGGATCCAGTAGCAAAAGCTTGTCCGCTAGGATGGAACTGGATAAAATTAAATTTTTAATTAATTTTCCGATCAAGTATGTGATTTTTAAGTGTTTCCTAACAGATTTTCCACTATGATTCTGAGATGAAAAATTGAATTTGAATTGGGAAATGTTTCACACGAAATTGAAATTGTTAAATTCTTTGGCGAAAAACATGTATGTTATAGGGGTGATCTTTCAATTTTTTCGCCATCGTGTTAGTCAGATGTTCTCAATAACTTTGTTTTTCGAACGGTTATTACTTTCATGAAAGAAAAACGAATAATTTTTAAAGTTCACAAATTTACTTATTTTTGTTTCTTATGGACTTTACAGATGTCAATTTTGGATAGGAGTTCGATATGTAAGACGCTTCGAAACAAATGAATATAATCAACATCTACGTATCGAAAATTTAAATTTTATAATTTTCATTTAATGCACAAATTTTGGCTCGATAATTAATTTTCAAGATACTCACACAAACGCTGTTCACATCAGATTCGTGTCCGAAAAATGTCTGTCTCGGTTTTTCTTCTCTGATGTCCCATAGTTTACAAGTTTTGTCGACGGAGCCAGTCACGTAGGTATTTCCATCTGAAATTTCAAAACTCGAGATTAATTTCGTTTGCAAAATATGCTATTCGATGTCCAAACCTATAAATACCAGGAGAAAGAGATATTGAAACTACATCTCCATTATGAGCTTCAAAATCCGATATTCTTTTACCAGATTCCAGATCCCATATACATCTGAAAGACACAATGAAAATCTAAGTGATAACTTTTTCATTAACCACCAATTAGTATTAATTAATATAAAATGTGATTGAGCATACATTTTCATATCTCCAGAGCCTGTAAGTATTTTCTTATCGTCCAAAAATCTACAAGAGCTAAGAAATCCTTCATAGCCAGCTAATTCTCTTACAATTTTAGCTGCTCCTGTAGCATCTCTATTGTTAACATCATAAACTGTACACATGTTATCCATTCCACCGCACGCTGAAATTATTTTTTCAAAATCATAAATTAATAATTTTATCTACATATATAGACCATAAAATGCATACGACTGTAAAGAAAAGGACAAAATAGGGAATCTATAATATAAATTTACTAAGCGTATTTGTACGTTTGTTTGTACGTTTGTTTGTACGTCTGCCCGGGATTTTGTATGGAAAATCTTCAAGCGTCGAATTCAGACGGTGCAAAACATATAACAAATAAACAAAACGGTGCACCTTTTGCACAGCATTTAATTTGAAACGAAACGAAAATACGGTAATTTGGATCTTACGGCCGATGCGATAAGATCTCCTTTCGTATCTTCTGGATATTTCGGAAAAAAATCTGTACATAAATGCCTTCATACAAATCTGACCCTTGACGCTAATTATCGATAGGTAGCATTTTTGAATATCAAGGTCACGCCGTCCGCTTTGTTTACATTTTCAAATATAATAATTAATTTTTGAAAACAAATAGTTTTCGGCCATTTTGTTTTTTGTCGCGTCGCGGATCGGATCGACCGGAAATTCGTTTCTGACCCTTCAATGACCGAACAATTAACACGTTTGGAACCGATATATTTTTAATATTTTTTTTTAATTATATTTAAATTTGAATTTATATTGATCATCTAAATTGTATGGTTTGTTTATAATAACCGAAATATTAATATGTATTATTTAGTTTTGCAGCTCAATTAACTAAATGCTGTTCCAGAAGTTTATTTCATTTTTACTTTTTGAGTTCATTTTAATTTTGTTTTTTATAATAATCAATTTTTCGAAAACAATTATTTTCGGACTTTTTTTATCGCGTCTATAAATATGTGAATTGAGCGGAAATTTGTTCATAAAAATTGGACAATATTTTAACTCATTCAGACTGGATTTTTTTATCAATATTTTTCATGTAAATTATGATTACAGTTTAAGTTGAAAAATTTCGCGGCAAACGGATCAGCTGTTTAAGAATTCTTTTCAATGATGAATTAAATCAGTACTTAACTATTATAAACAAAAGATATTCAAATTATTTTCAATATATTAGGTACGTCAATTTTTCTTAATATTAATAATTTTCGAAATTGTGAGCGAGGGTAGATATAGATCGCCTCAAAAATTATAATCTTAGGTACTACTGCTAGTTGAAGTAAACGCTATAAAATATACAGCAATGTAGAGAACCTGAAGTGCATTGGGGAATGTTCATATTTTTCTAGCTAGACTCTATCTAGAAATTATTGTTTCAATCTAAATGTAAGCACTAGAGCAAGATAGGTAATAAATTCTAATTAGATAAATTTTGTCAGTTCTATTATTTAAGCACTACATTTCTGTAATTTTAGAATCATACATAGAGTATGTACATAAAGCCCAAAGTAGATTCAATAAGAATCATATGAGATGCTAATCTGAAGCAGAGCAGATTGAAAACTAAATCAAATCCTAGGAAGAGCAGATTCTCTGAACAAATTATATTATTCAAATAATAAAATTACCAACAAAGTTTCCAGAGGGAGCGAAAGCCACACTCATCACCCAAGATGAACGCAACGGGATGACTTGAACTTTGTTTCCCGTCCACGTGTCCCAGATGATTAATTTTCCATCCAACGATCCGGTCACACAATGTCTAAAATTCGATCAGAATAATGAAAAGGCTCGACACGAACATCCTCATCAGGAATCTGGAACGAAGTCTAAAAAAACCTATTTGCTGTATGCCATTTGCTAATACAATACATACCAAAAAAGGTAAGTTTGTCTAGTCGATGTCAGTTCTGGTGTTCGTAGTGGGATTAATCGATAATCGATAAGTTAGGATTAATATTGATTTTTATGGAAACTAATTAGAGCTCTGTTTATATCGAAGCAAAGCTTAAAATAACGTTCCAGATTCCTGACTCTTATGATAATGAAAAAAACGCATACAATGCAATGTTTCGATGCATATACATATACAAAAAGAAAATTATTGATCCTGAAGTAAAAAGTCTATAAATATAACGCAAACGCATAAAGAAGCTCATTTCGACAAAAAATCGATTAAACGCAGAAAAATTGAAAAGAAATATCAAACATACAAATGTATGAGGAAACGTCCATGCAATGTCCATACCTCGAATCTCCGCTGAAATGCACAGAATTGACTTTATTGATGTGGCCTTTCAGCATTTTCTTCGTCTGGAGACGAACTTTTGGAGCATCGCCCATGTCGCTGCATTTTTCTTCAAGTTTGGCATCGGCATTTTTGCTTTGACTCTCCTGAAAACGGAAACTTTGAAGTGACGAAAGGAGATTCGGTTAAGAATCATCTTATGTGATTTTTCAAGTATGGCTTGGAAAACAGATTACTTAAGTTTCAGTAAGAATCGTATATGATTCTTGTACAGAGCCGAAGTAAAATACTTGAAAATTGAGATTGGTTCAAATCCTTAAATGTGACCATTCTGAGGATTCTGAGCGAATGTTTTTTAGAGTCATTTTGATTTAGATCTTTAATGTGTTTCAAGTAGATTTTATAAGAATCATAGGTACCTACCTAATTATACAAATCTTATCGAATCTACACTAAGTACAATTCAGATCTGATACAAAGTGGCTAGGAATGTGATTATTTCAGATTCCAGGAATATAAAATATTTTTTTTTCAAGCTGCTTCGAATCAGATCTTCAAACAAGAATCATCGAATATGCGAATCTTATTAAATCCAATCGAAGCACAATTCGATAGTAATTTCTCCGAATCTTAACGATTTTCAAACCTTGATTTTGTCGATGAGTTCGGTGAGCTCCTTGCGCAGAGCAGCGGTCTCTGGGTCGTCCTTGGGCGGCATCGTCCTTCAGCCACGCGGATATCCTCGTCGGAGACCAGCTCGGAACTGAACTGAGCGAGGCGACCGAACGGGCCTCTTCGGATCCGCGGTGGGCCATAATCCAATTGAGCTAACCGGATTGAGGTGCTCCACATTGCTAAGGCTTTATTTAATTACCAGGAGATCACTGTCCTCTTTCAGCGGATCGCTTTTTCACCAAGTTTCATCGATTCGTATACGAAATATGGAGATTTGATTCGCTTCATGAGCGGGATTCGTGATGGAGTCGGAGGTCTGGAGATAATTGTATAATATGTACAGGTAGTCCTCTACTAAAGACGGTTCGACTTACGACCAAAAAAAAAATAATATTTTTTAAAATTATTTTTGAAAAAATGGTTCATAAATCACAAGCAAATGTGAGAAAAGAATAATGCATTATCCGAATAATACGGAGAAATACTCTTTTCGAATAAATGTATACGGAGAAATACTGTTCGAAGAAATGCAACCTCGAGCGAGTTCGAAAAACAAAGTTATGACTCATTTTTTCGGGATTTGTCACTCAGTTTACGACGGTTAACAACTGTGTTAAAACACTCTGTCAAAAAAGTATCGGGAATTGGTCAATAAAACTCAAAATATTTATTATTTTTCGAATTTTCTTTTATCACCTTTAAAGTATGTCCCTTCCAAAATGATTTATGTATGCCAACAATTATCTAATCATCGAAAAAAATTTCAATTGCATTTTTCGCAATCAACTTTAGTACACGCCGCGATTTTTCTTTTTCATCATTTTTGAACTAAAAATAGGTACCTCAAAAGGATTATTTGAATTTTTAAAAGTGAAAAATGCTATTCAGAGCCAAATTAAGTAAATACAGTTTTTTTTTAATTTTTTTGTTGAATTTTTAGCTATAAATTCGGTCGCGAAGACAATATTACCACGGTGATCAGCGAAGGTGCACTACAGTTACGTACACTTCATGTTTTTCACGCTCAATCATTCGTTTGAAATGATTTTTTTTTCATTCGTTTTTTGATAAAATCAATTCACTGTAAGTTTTCTGTAATATTTTTAGTGAATTGACAAAAGAAATTCCATTTAAAATGCAAAATATGAGACAAATTCACTGTTCCATATTTTCGTTCACCGAAAAAATCGCGGAGCACCCGTGACATCGTCTTACATTATTGAAAGCTATAAAAAAACTGAATGTCAGATGATGCTGAAGATTTGCATCAATATAGAAGATAGATGTGTCAATTTAATGAAAAAAAGAATTTCGACATTATTTTTAAGCGGGCTTTTTAAATGACCAATTCCCGATACTTTTTTGACAGAATGTATGTATTCATTTGAACGACTTAATAAATAAAAAAAGTGAAATTACCGAAAAAAATAATTATTCCTCGATTTACGACCGATTCGACTTACGACCAAGGCTCAGGAACGTATCTCGGTCGTAAGTCGAGGACTACCTGTAGTGATGGGGGGGATTTTCATCGTTTGCTTATTGTTAGCTTAAATTATTATGTTCTAGTGCTAGCAATTAGATTGGAAAAGAATGAGATTTCTATTATAATATATTTGACTACTGAAAAGGCCAAGGGGTACGAGTGACTTCGCGATGATTTCGAGAAAATAGCGCTCAAAGCTGAACATGTACCTACATGTATTAAGAGGAGGTCGAGTGATTTGATGATATATCTCGGTACGCGTTCCAAATTCGTTTATATCCTTTTGCCACCAAATATATAAGCGTGCATTGATGTGATTTTGAAGTGATGAAAAATGTCCAATGTTCCAGATTGTCGGGGATGATTGCTTCGAGGATCTGGAGCAAATGCATTTTCGAGTTGCTTTGTTTCAGATTTGAATCAATGTATGTATTAGTTCGATAAGATTTTTGTTCTAAATTTAATAAATCATGGTTTCTTCAGTCAAGTTATAATTTCGTTAGTGGACATCGTAAAATCTGACGAGATTTTAATTTTGCCCAATTCGATATGAAAAATCCTTCGAGAATCTTTCAATGACTGGTTAGAAGTTATTTAGCAGTAACCATTGTTTGTAATTATCGAATTCTGTAGAGAAAAATGTTTTACTGTGGTAAAATAGTAGTTTAATCAATCATTGAATGATTGATCTTTTAAAAAAATGGGAAATAACCCAATTAATAAGATGTTTATATGTAATGTCAGAATTTTCAATGTTATATTTATAAATTATTTTATTGTCTTATTGTCCAATATTATGTTTTTTTCCAGTGAAGGTATAGATAATCTGTAAATATTATAGTGGAGTAAAAATGAAAAATAACTTATTTATGAAAGTAATGAAATTTATTTACTTTGAATAACAAAAGAAAATTATGAGTTATAAGAAATTAAAACATCATTTTTTTTTCTTCTTAAGGTTGGAATTTAGAAAAAACATCTTTTAATCTGTACAGTGCGAGAAGCTCACTTTGTAGTACACCGATCACAACTGACAAATGTTGTCTAGATTGCTTCCAAAACTCAATATCCTTGGCAATAGCTAGATTCTCCTCAGATCTGAACAAAAAATGGAGAAAATCAAAATTGAAATTCATAAACAGCAACAGAAAAAATCTGGTGATAGATAGATATTTGTTTAAAGTGATTCGTCGCATGTGTAGTTTATAACTGGTCTTAATTAACAGAGAGTAACCAGCTACATGTTTGCTCATGCGACGTTCACATATAGCTGCTTCCATTCGTGTCACCGTTGCTTTTCTCGCCCTGACTAGCTCTTTATAGCATATGCGAGAGTAGAGTGATAAAAGCAATGATAACAGCTATATGTAAACGTCGCATCAGGAAGAAGGTGCTTAGTTTTTCTACATAACATCGATATTGAAGCGACACATTGACCAAAAATTGTCATTGTGTAATATTACATGTATGTTATTGACAGTATAATGAATTTAACGAGTAAATTTCGTAAGTTCTTACACATTTGGGGTTATTTTCTGTTTTAATTCGATGATTTTTTCTTCAATTACGTACATCTGTTTCCTTAAACCTTCAATGGATCTATTAATTTGAGGGGCGTAACATTTGTAAATATTCACCCCATGTGCATAGCTTTTCAGCTGCATTCTGAAAAAATAAAAAATAAATAGTAAGTTCGATTGCAGGGTGAATTTCAAAATTCGAATAGAAAATCTTCTATAGTATGCTTGTTTGATTACACTAAAGGTATTAACGCGTTTACGTCAGTGATCATTTGTAATTCTTCGTTCCTTCTGTTTATGAACTCCATTTCGTTGCATATCTCTGTAAAAATTGTCAGTAGTGAAAAATATCTAAAAGAATATTTACAAAAATTTCTACATACGCATCGATATCGACAATTTATCCATAGTAATTTTAGTATCGACGATTTTGGCTCGCAAAACAGTAGAACTATTTACTTTCTCCTGTAAGTAATTTACAAATTTTAAAATTAAGTTATAAGCATACAACGACTGAAAAGGCCAAGGGATACAAGTGACTTTGCGGTGATTTCGAGAAGAGCGCGTTCAAAGTTGACCATGTACCTACATGTATTAGGTGGAGGTCGAGTAATTTGATGATATATTGAGGCACACGTTCCGAATTCGTTTATATCCTTTTGCCACCGAATAAATGAGTCTGCATAGAAGCAATTTCTGTGCATAACTAAATTTCGGCAAAAATGTCACTTGTACCCCTTGGCCTTTTCGATTGTCATACAAGATATGAGTTTTTGCCTTAACTGAGCGCGATTCCACCATTTTCCTTTTACATATCTGTCTCCAATGATGTGACAAAACAACTATTCAATTAAATTTTCGACGAATTACATACATATGCTGCAGGAAAAAATTGCTCGATATGATCGTCAATTTGAATTAGTTTTGTTTTATGCAACTTCGTTTTTTTTAACAAATTAAAGATAAAAGGATTGTGTTTATATTCATATAAGTATTTTGAATTTTGACTGGTGAATTTTTCTACGCCAAAACTTTTCAAATTAAATTAAAAAGACATAATTTGATATTTTCAACGGTTTGATTGTTAGTATGAAATATTCGATATGAATGCATGTAATATGAATCGAACTAAATACGATGAATTCACTTTGTAAACAATTATGAATAGAAATGCTGATAGCGCTGTATAATGAAATCGGAGCCATCATCAGAAACATGACGCAAACCTACGATTATGCAGTTTTTGAAGAACGCAAGCATCTAGATAGATTTTTAACAAGAGTTTTGTAATAAATTTATATTTAAAAATATTAAATTGTCTACGAGGAAATGTTTTAAAAATTAATAAAATCGCCTTAAATATTTGAGATTCGAGAAGCATTAAAAAAGTTGAGAAGGAGTCGTATTTATTCGACAAATTCGCCTTTTTTGGATGTAAATATCCCGTAAAAAATACTGGAAAAAAAATACTGAAAAGGATTTTCGGTATTAAACGCAAGGAGCAATAAAATTCAAAAGTCGCAGCAGCAAAGTTTGAAAACAACGCGTGTTTCGCGATCAAGCCTTAGCCTAGTTTTAACAATTCATCGCATCGCAAAGAAAAAAATGAAGAAATTAATTAATAATTAGTGTAAAAATCATACCTCTTCGCTCAGTTGCGCGAAGGTTTTGGAAATCTCGCGAAAAGCTTCTCTCATAAGATCCGACATGTTTCTTTTGAAAATTTCGGTTCTCGAATGAATGTTGAAAAGGAAGTCCAAACATACGGCCATGACTTTTTATTGTCGCACCATGAGTTGAGCAGTTTTTAGTTTTTGACAAAGTTTTTCCAATTTGTCAAAAATAAACTCTTCATTTTCAAGATTATTTTATGAAATTGATTTCCTCATAATATTTATTCATTGAAATACCCCGTATTTTTTTATTTTATTAATTTATTTATTTCCACGTTTATTTCAAGCATTGGCAGCACTGCGCTCAATGGGGCGTTGGGTAGCTGTCAAACTTGTTTGTCAGTTCTTCCGGTTCTAGGAACGATCTGATGCGCAATTAATATTTGCTATCAGCTTATCCTGCTCCTCATTAGGTGAGAATTATTAGAATTGCTCTCAATTTCACGTTTCAATCACCAATTGATCCGATTTTGTAATTGTATACAACTCTGACGAGCTCATGTTGAGTTTCCTGGTTTTTGATCGAAACTTTGATATTTCTGCAATTTGTTGTGTTTGCTTCTTATTTTTTGTAGTTTCGATCGATTGTTGAGTTTAATTTTCTGATCATAACCTCAATTTCATGTACTTGTTGCGTTTTTCTTCAATGTTGTATGGTTAGGTAGACGGTGTGGTACTTGATGGGTTAGTTTAGGCTAGATTGGGTTACGCTTTTAGTTCAGTTAACTTTTCTGAAAATTGAATTCCTTGAGATATTCACATCTGTAGAACTATTTATATACAAATTTAGTTTGAATTGACTTATTTCTATAATGTGTTTTTTGCAAAATGTGAATATCAGGCTTTGCTTTTAGAAGCTTGACTAATTATATTTCAAAACAAGAAAATCCTTTAATTTGTAAAATAAAAAATATATCAAGTTGCCAATTTTTATAGTAAACACCCAATTCTCACATCATTTGTTAAAAAAAACTTAAAACTCGTCTTTCAATTATCAGACAAACTACCAAAAATTTTCCATTAAACGTTGCTTGAATCAGTTGATTTAGATAAAAACTGATAATCGAAGAATCTACTAAATTTATCGAAAAGTTTTAAAGCAAAATATTTGTTTTTCAGTGCCTTCAAAGATGGATTTGAAATACTTATTTTTTTCCTGTTTCACTTTGTACCTATTTTCCGCTGTTGATTCTTCAAATTGCAATGAAGCTGTGTGTGGCAGTGTCGTTTCCAAATGCATGTTAACTCAATCTTGCAAATGTGACCTGACGCACTGCCCTTGCTGCAAAGATTGCTTCAATTGCTTGAGTTATCTGTACCAACAGTGTTGCTCTTGTGTCGGTTAGTATTATTACGTTATAATATATACGTATTTGCATGCATGATACACATAATTATATATTGTTGTGTTGAAGGGTCTATTTATGCGAATAATCTCTATTTTCAGACATGTGTCCCGGTGTTTACGCTTTGACGACGGCGCTCTCAAAAGAATCTTTCACTGAGGACTTCCGAGAGGGAGGAGTGCCTGCTCTCTTCACGTCGTTGACTTCTGACCCTGATCTATACACAATTGATTATACGGCAGTAACTGTACCAGTTTCAGTTAGCGATGCATCTTTACGTTGGTGTTATTTGATTTTATTTCAATGCAATGCAATGTTTTATGTGCTTACATGCGGTGTTTTTAAATATTTTTTTTTCAATTGTGTATTTTTCATTAGTGGATTGTATGTCAGTCGCTGTATTTTGTCGATAAGATTTCTGCTAGATGTATGAATAAACAGTTTAATGAATCTTCTAGAACTATTAAAGCAAAAGCCACTTATCGATTAATTTATGCAATATTTGAAAGAGAAAATTTGTTGTTGAATTGTGTCTCTAATTATACTATGTTCGTTATGATGGGCACAGTTATAATAAAATAGTTTCGCGTTTTATTAATTGTACTGAATCTTATTTCTGTAAATATTGTCTATTTGAAATTTAAAATACATGTTAATTGTTTTAAGTGCAAGTTTGAATTCATATGTTTTTTAAATTATAGAGAGCGTTGAGGATGATGTATCGAAACAAAATTCCCTCTACAACTGCACTGTAGTCTACATGGCGCAATGTATGTCTTTGGATAAATGCAGAAATAGCTGCAACTCTATGGGTGCTACTGGTTTTAGGTAAATATATTAAATTTATTCAAATGCAGTCATTCCCTTTTGACATTATTATTTCACACGGTTTTTCGAAAAAACCTATTGATGTAATGACTCATAATAATACTGATCATGACAAATATATTTTTTTGAAAAAATGGCTGGTTTGACCCATCCCGCAAAAATAAATATATTAATTAAAGTAAATTTATGGTTTGTGGTGAAAATAATTTATGAAATGGGGTGGAAAGGGTGGCGCCTAGCAGAAAGTTTGCATCAGGGTGCCGGTACCCGTAGAGCTGACTCTGCTTGTGCATATGAAAAATGTGTGAAGTTATTGCGTAATGTGGTGGATGCAGTATTATATTATGAATTTGTTTTATTTGAGAAATATTTTTTTAGATGGTTTCGTGATGGTTGTTGTGAGTGCGTTGGAGAAAATTGCGGAAACCATGGCATAGATGAAAATAGGTATTATTCCTTATATTATTTATATTATTATTTACATAATAATAGTGAAAACAATAAATATGTGTTAATTTAATTGTAGATGTTCAAATTGCAATGATAGAAACGAAGAAGATATCCCTGAAGACAACCTGAATTACGGGGAAGAATTGGACGTGTTGGAATCTGAATCTGTTTAAATTAAACGATTCACACTTATGATTAGGGCATGTGCTATGAACTTTTATTCTGATTGGACACAATGAACAGATGAATAATTTATGCATCTTAGTTCATTATGATCCTTATATAACATATAATTATATATTTGATATATGGTCTATAATAGAATTATGAGTTGGATGAAATTTTGAATACAAATAATTTTTATATGAACAGTACATAGGAATTATATTCTCATATATTGCATGTATGTATTTGTATGGAATATATGTTCAAGCCCCGATTCTTTACATAAGATTTATTTTAATTTAAAAATGATATTTATTACTTTACTAATACAAATTTAGAGGTGTCCGCTGAAAATGTTACTGAAATCTTACATTGAATGGTCTTAAATGCTGATTCTCAGGAAAAAAAGTGTAATTGTATAATTTCATGATTAACGCTTCTCTTCTAACCTATTTTTATGATAAAACTACCATTTGTCTGAAAAATCCGAAAAAAACCCATAATTGTGAACTCAGCCCTCTAATAATTTTATTAACACTGATGGTATTTCGTTGGACTTTTGATATTTGTTTTGTAATGGTGATCTTAACATTTGTTCCAATTTTCAGCACTTGGTTGATTCATGCAACCCCCCTCCTATTAAAAGTGCTTATTTGACCAGGGTATTAGTTGAAAGGTGACTTTGCACCGGCAAGTACCAGTGAATATGCTATCGATAAACTATGGCATGCTAAAACTAATGATAAATTATCTGTTATCACAATTTCGCAACGAAAACAAATTCTCATCCTCATCTTGCTTTAACGAAAGCTTAGATATTTCATTACTATCTGATTGTATAGATTTGAAAGGTGGAATGTTTCCACTGAAAAAAAATATTGTGTTCATATGTAATAGCTGCAGCTATATGTAATACCGTTGTTCCTTCTGGATTGAGAGTGCAAAAATTGTACCTCATTTTAATAGAACTTGCATGGCGGCCATTTTTCCGTATTTCACGGCTAAGAAACAAAGCATAAATCTTTCAGTATTGCACGCATCAACTTAAGCTTCGGTTCGAGGTGATGACCACAAAACTCCCATGTATCTTTGTTCAACTGAATAATTAGTAGCATCTATTTGCTTTATAGTGTAATCATCAATCATCACTTTTGGAGATACTTTGGAGTTTTTGAGCAATACTTCTGTTAGTTCCAATATTTGATCATTTTCATGTTCGAGATGATAACCTTTGTTTTTTTAATATTGATTATTTAATATTAACATTTTTAAATGATCAGATCTGTTTCTAAGAAAAACAAAATAATTAGTAACTGAAATAAGTAATTTTTATATAATTTTATTTGTTATTGAATTTTTTTTGCTTGTGTTCGTCGTTTAACATAAGCTTACGCTTAGTGTACTTTTTCCATACATTCAATGAATCAATTAATATTGATGTTGAAAGAATCTCTTCCAATGTGATTTAATCGTAACGATTCCTTAAATGTGTTTCTTTTGAAATTAGGAAAGCTAGATTAAACTTTCTCAAAACTTCGTTCATATTGAACACGCTCTATAGTATTTTTTTCATTTGTACCTATATTGTAACACATTTTTATAGTGATGTATTGAAATATATTCTCAGTGATATTGAAGTATAGGTATATATTTTTATACGAAAATGTGAAATGCTTGTCTGATTTCAATATTTCGTCTATTTTATTTATGTTTAGCTGAAATTCCAATATTTGTGGTTGTGTATTTGATTTATAATTTCATTTTTGAATTGTGCCATACGAATGCAAAACTAACAAAATTTCTCAATTTATCACTTGCCATTTATAAAGATGTTGTAAAAACTGTATGTTTTAATAACCATTTTGATTTTAATAAAATTTATGTTTAAAGGAATAAAGCATGTATAAGAAATATTTATGTATATTTTTTTTAATTATCCCACATTGTTTGAAAACATATATGAAACAAAAAATGATTATGTGCTACTAGAAACAATTTTTATTTGTAAGATCATAGTTCCCTAATATACAGAAATATATTTAATTTCAATTAAGTACAATGAGACAGGTATTAATAATAAGCGAGAAGAGACATCCTGAATCTAAATGAGAACATCAGCATTCAAATGGTAAAAAAATAGATCTACCTAGTAAACTTTATAGGTTAAATTCGATTTTCTTAAATCATGAGCTTCATTTCATACATTTATTTTTAAAATGAGGGTTAGTAAGAAAAATCAAAAGCATTTTCATATTTCAAAATTACTAGTAAGAATAAATATTTCACTGCTATGATTGAAAGCAAATTTACAATTTTGCCAATCGTATTTCTTATAAATAATTTATTTATATATATAATACGTATCCTATAAAAAAAATCTCAATTTGCTCCTTTGGTTATTTTTTTTATTCATTTGGTAACTATTTTTAAAAATATGTATGTTCCAGAGTACATATGTAAAACAATCTAAAGAAATTCAAATACAGTACGCTTTCGGTTATCCATGCTAATGTTGGAGAGGTGAACGCAGATAATCTGAATCATTAAATTTTAATTTTATTTTTCAATGTATCATATAAGTATACAACAAAATCAATCGACAGGTTTAACATTTTCAATTACTTAAAAACCTATTCATTATTGAATTCTGAATCTTGAACACCTCAATGAAAGAGAAGAAATAGGGATTTTATGTTCGAAATATAAAGAGGTATTCAATTTACAGATAAAAGAGGAAAAAGCCAACAGTTACATTTGAATTGAGAAATGCTCCATGTAAGACGTTTCACTGATGAAAATTTACAAATTGAAGATTGGCAATTTAAGTAAATGGTTCTTTAAAAAAAAAACATTTTGTACTGATTTTCCATAATTGTCACGCTTTTTTCTTATTATTAATAGATGTAAATATTGCATTTCTTGGATTTGTAGGTATTTTCTTATAACGAAAGTTGAATTTTGAGTAAACATTGTAAAGTATTTTTTCACTAACTTGTTTGAACTGGCAACTGTGTTTGAAATTCAAATTCGTTCTAATACAATATTTTCTAGTTAATAACATACATCCTAAAGTGTAGAACAATGAGAATAATTATCACATCTACTATAGATAAAGACAAACATCTTCTTTATATATTATATTCTTTTACAAAATTAAATTAAGTGCTCTCTATTCATATATTTAATAAATACAGATTCATATTTACATACAAATTACATATAATAAACTATTGATTTTCATCACAAATAGTGTACAGTATTCAGCAGATTGAAAAAAAAACAGTATCAATTCTATTTTCAAATAAATTTAATCTTTAATTTGAACTGTGATTTTGTTATTTCAATTACGTGTATACATAAGTCAAAGTATATGATTTATATAAACTTTAATAGTGCTATTAAATATATTTTCAAACAGAACACACAAAATAAGAACATATACTAACGAGTGATGCATATGATGCAGAGTGTAAAAATTAGATCTTTGTTTATGACTTTGCTTATCGCATAAGCACTGTGTAACACCTTACAATTCATCGATTGAATAAGTTAATTTTGTTTTTATTGAACTATTATACTGGAACTAAGTAAATACGTTCAATAAAATTTATATATCCTATCAATATTAGATAAAAATAAGATTTCTTATAATATCAAGATTTGAAACTTAAGTCAATCACAATCGGAATATTTTTTCATGAAATAAATAATTTAAAAAAAGTAACTAAAAATATGCAACACAACAAATTAAATAATCAAACTATACTATGCATGTATTATGTGTATTAATTTTTAATCAGATTTCAAATTAGTAAGTGCAGTGTGAATACGAAAATGAAGACGAGATTCCAATGCATATCCGGAATAATTTTTTCTGAAATGATTTAACATGAGACATTAATAAATGGTTCATGGAAATTGTATTATCATATATAATATATATTTACTTAGCATCTTCAAGGGTAGCAATTGCTTTAGCCTTTTCCCCCATTGCATTAAACAACAGTCCTATTTCTACAATTGCATAAGGAACTAAATGGAGATCGTCTTTGATTTGTTTTTTGAATCTGCAAATGAATTAAATTCACATAATTTACTAGCAAAACATATTTTGTAAAATTTTACAAGAAAAGAATCTTACCCAATTACTGATTCTAAACACTCTAAAGCTTGATAATGAGCACCTAAATGTCTCAGAATTGAACCTTTTATTAAAAGCAATAGTGCATGTTCTTCTAGGCCATATATCATATTAGTTTCAGCATTTTCAACAACCTGCGAATTTTAAATTATTTGATTTATAATATGTACATATTTCAGTGTAAAATAGATATTTATATTTAAAATAATACTACCTGCAATATTTTATCTCCCACAGAAAAGTTGCTTTTGAACACTCTGAACATATTCCATAAATACATCATTTCTATAGCAGGAAGTAATAATCGATTTCCTTGAGCGATGTATCTCTTACAGCGTCTTATTACGAACTTTTCCATAGGAAGAGATTTCCCTGCTATTCTTTGTTTATATATGGGTGCTTCACTGAAAAAAAAGCTAATTTGTAAACGATATTTTCAAGTTTTAAATTGATTTCGAGTTAAGCATTCAACATTGACTCACGTCATAAGCTGTGTACATGTGCTTTTCTCGGTGGGACTCAACTTGTTCCAAACCATACACATCACAGCGGCTTTTTGATATGAATATATAGTGCGTGACCATTTACTTGATTGCAGCAGATAGTCACAATACAATAGAGCCTCACGCCACTCCAGGGCCATGCTGAAAATAGTCATTATGAATTATATGAATTTTAGTATGAGTAAGAAACTTTGCTGAAAACTCACCATTCTACCCATAATAATTCCCAAAATATGACATGATGAAATTGGGGCCAAACATCTTGGCTTTTCCATGATTGTTTGTATGCTGCGACTGCTTTATCCAAATTTCCTTTCATGAATTCTAATCGGCCCCTAAAGAAGAGAAACCACACACCGGAAGGATACAGCTGAAAGTAATAATTGAGAACGAATAAGAATACTGCTATAATTTTAGAGTTTTAGAAAACTTAATACACGTAAAATTCTGCCGTGTGTGATATTATATTGAATATATTTTGAATACTTGTAATTGTTTAGTGATAATTTCTTCGCAAAGCTCTAAGTTTCCAGACTGATCGCTGAGCACGTAGCAGATTATTAGATGGTATCCTAGCAATGTCATAACACACAATATATTACGAAGTCCACCATCACATTTGCTTCCAGCGAAAAGTTCATTTAGTCCAAGATCCTGAAAAACATTGTGAACTTTTTCATTTTAAACGAAAGCAGCAATTCAACAAAACATCGCATATAAACAACGCAAGGTATTAATTAAATTCAAATCGCATAGCGAATTAAACTATTTAAATAACATGTTGGATATTTTAACGCTAAATATGCAATAAACATAAATAATTCAGGTCATTTGATTAAACAAACAATGAGCATATATCACCTTCACTCCACTGAATCCTACGAATTCTAAAAGTCGAATTATCTTTCCTGGCAAAAGGGAAATCATTAGATTGAACGATCCTATTCCCATACGTACACCACTCTCAAAATGACGCTTGCTAACGTCGTCTTCCCATGTGCGTTCTTTCAATATTATTGCGCATTCTCTGCAAATTATTTTGGTCAGATTATTAAATTTTACAAATGTGAAAACTGAACATAAAATGCTTACTTGTAACCACTGTAGCATTGCTTGATTTTGAGACTGCCTTTGACAAACGAGAGAAGTTCTTCGTCTTCCATGAATGTCAATATAGCTCGCAATAATAATACTTCAGAATAGCATAGTTCTGCATGCAGTTCAATATCAGAATACAGCTCATAGTTTTGCTGAAAATATATATTGTGAAATTGAAACATTTATTTAAACCTAATTGAAAAAAAAAAAGTAAACAGATAGGAACTTTTTTGACAAGAGTGCTTATATTCTCGCTGAAAGTTTTTCTTTTGCGATGAGCATTGCATAAAACCATGCAATGTTTCAACTTTGCACTGGCCTCAGCAACTACTTCTCGGTCAAAGGTTAATGTAGCTGATAAAAATGCAAAAACAGCTTCACCGGCAGCATGATACATAGAAGTAGCAGCCCTGAAATATCGAAAAAGCCAAGAGTTCAAAGATTCAAATAAATTAACACAATCTATTCATCGGCAGAAGAGTTATAGGAAAAATCTCACCAAGGTTGCATTATAGCTCGAGCTTCTGTGAACTTATTGTTGAAAAAGTAAGTTATAGCTAACTGCGCTTCAGCCATAGCTCTAGATAGTGTCATTTCTTCATCATTTCTACAATAAAACAGAATAAATATTTTTTTGCAAATTTTATCGACAAAAAAAACAGTTAAATGCAACTCACGGTGACCGCATATCACAGGCATCTTGAAACTGAAATTTGAAACATTTGAATGTAAATTCAATATTTATGACATGATCGTATTCCATAAACTTATTATTTTAATTTTCTGATAAAATTATAAATTACCATTCATAACATTTTCATTTAAACACACAATTATATTATGATTAGTGAAAAACGCATATTTTCTATGATAAATCGACTGACATAATATATTTTTCAACATGCAAGCGATGAAATAATATGTGTTTATGATATTTACATATCAATAATGTCATCATACAATATCAATATTGATTATATATGTTTCCATAGATCAAATGAATATGTTTGAGACAAAACAGTTCAGCTTACATCATCTGCCATGTCATCTACATCTGATGAATAGTCAGAGTTATCCCCTTCGGGCTCATCATACGCAACAGGCTGCTTCTCCATTGTTAGTTGAATAATTGGAATAGATATTCTTAATCACATATGTATGTAGAATTCAGTGCAAGTGTTGAGAGTTGATTTGCAATATTCCACTGAAACAAAATCATTATAATTGAGTACATAGATATACACTTATGTTTATAAGAAAATTTCAGAAGAGACAACACACATTGAACATGTGCACGAATTGACAAAGACTATGTATATCAGTATTCCCGCCTACTAATCCAATAACATGTGGGTATGGACGTTTCCAAAAGAGTACAAGAGAATCGAGTTCAAAACAAGTTTTTGGCTTAGAAATTTATGTAAAACATTTATTTCAAGATCATAAAATTTACATGTAACGAGCAAAATACTCACCTTTGTGACTCTGACACGAAGACATATTAATAAGGAGACAAATCATAAAAATGATTTGAAAATTACATAGGTAATGTATTAATTCATACTGAAATGATAATAGTGAACAGTTACCTTTGTAGCAAAGAATAATAAATTGGGAAAATTGAAGTTGTATAAAAATAATAAATACATAGATACTGTTCACAATGAAAAGAGCATGCAAATAATAGACTTGCATCGGACTGATGAACTGCAGTTGCAAATGGTTATTGTTAATGGATGTGATCAAATGGTTGAGAAAACAAGGACATAGCTCGTTATGACCTTTGAACAATTTTATAAGATGAAATAATGAAAAAATGATCTCACAGTGAAACACACTCATAAATCTTTTTGGCATCTCAAGTACAATACATTCCTGTAATCTTAGTGGAAATATACTGTTACATTTGATTGATATGAAAAAATACTTTAGATGAAAATTCTTTATGGTAATAGGTGAACGAAAAAGCAGAATTGAAACGATAGATTAGTATATTGTCAGTGTTGTCTCAATAGGTATTGATAAAAATAAAAAAAAATGTTTTTAACGAGAAAGTAATTGAAAGTCTAAAAGGATTGTCAAAATATATTTCAATTAAAATTTAAAATAGTATTTTTTTAAAGTTCAGAAAAGCGTGTAATAGTTCTGTCAGAATAAATATGGGTGACAATAATATTATTGATCGTCCAGAGGGCACTTAAGTAACTTAAGATTTCGTAATGTAATTGTGTTTTTATTTTTTATCTTACGTAAATCATTGAAGACCTACAAAATAAGTGACACAAATATCTTTATGAATATGTACACAAGTCAGAATTTTCAGTTAGGTACGAAATTAACTATCTGAAACCTAAATGTGATGTCTACAGCAGTGACTTTCAACCGGTACGGTATAAGAAAAATACATTTCATGAAAATTTTGTCTGTCATTGAGCCTAGAACGGGTATTGGGTGCGCAATCACCTTTTCCCATGATCAAAAGTGCATCGTGACATCAAAAAGGCCGAGAACCACTGAATTACAGTTTACGAAAATATTTCAGAAAACTTAAATTTAACGTCATGACCGGTTGATTGACGTCAAAATCAATATTGCAGATTATGAATATGATAAGTAGTGAGAATGATCGAAATGCTTAACGATGTTTGAAACATCGATCGTATTTTCGCAAATATTTCAAGGAACTACTGATTGTCATTACACACGATGATGATAAACAGTAATCGATTGACATTTTATGGACTCGAAGTGTTTCTATTCGAGCGTGAAAAGATTCTATAATAACGTTCGAGAGCGTAAAAGTGTCACAAATTGAAACTCATCGAATGAACAACGATTGTTTCATCGATAAATAATAACGAAAAAATACCAAAATTTGTGAATTGCACAATGATTGAATTAGCACAGTGTTAAATTGAGGAAATGTATCTCTAAAATGATCGAATCGAACTTCAATTTATCAAATTATTTATTTACCAGACGCTGAAAATCAAAAAGAAATCATATACATACATATTCACAGTCTTAATTTTCTATGTGTGAAATATGTTTCCTAAATAATAAATAAAAATACCATTAAATGACAAAAAACTTTAAGCTACTGAATTAAAAAAAGAAAAAAACGCCTTTTTTACAGACCATTTTGATTAATTATGTACTTTGATGTGAGTTGAACATATCCGTAGCTCATTATAAACGAAATTTCTATACTTGTAATTTGAGATAAATGAAATAATTAAGATTGATAACGAAATTTTGAAAAACGCACCGAACACCTTCAACAATTTTCTTCGACATATCAATTCACGCCGCATTCGCACTCCGCGCGTGCGAACGATAAACGCCTCTATTCCCTTCGCCCGAAAGATCACATTCGCTCGACGCTCGAAAAGAAAAAATCGTCGAATTTCGGAGAAAGATCCGACGACGCGTTTGAACGTGAAATATGTATGTGCGGAAGAAAAAAAAAATTCGACGCACGTTACATTCTCCGTCGGATTCGGCGAGAGAAAGTAGATCCGCCGTTTCGGTTCTCTCACTAACTTGCGACGAATGAATATGACGAATAAACGAGCGTTAGCGCATATCATCGAATGGCGGGCGCTTTCTATTATAGCGGCGGCTGGTAGTAGTCCTAGGTGGAAAATCTCGGTCGGCTTCCAGGACGATCGGCTGTGCTGTCGATGCTTCAATATTGATGGAAATGTGAGTTTTTCGTTAGTGGTGATGATTCGTTGGAAGGTTTGTATAGTTGATGTTTTTTTTCGATTGATGTTTGGAAAGGGTTGTGCAGTGAAATTTAGCATATTAGCAATGGTTAAGCAGGGTTCCATTGTATCAGAGTTTTTTTTTATCGGTATCCATGCTAATAAATGATGATTGAAGAGGTCGAGGGTATAAGTGAAATTGATTTATGTACAGGAATCGTTTCGATGTAAGTTTATGTATTTGCTGGGAAAAAATATAAACGAATTTGGAACGTGTGCCGAGATATAACATCAAATCACTCGACCTCCTAATACACGTAGGTATATGCTTAACTTCAATCGCCGCTAAGTCACTTGAACCCCTTAGATTTTTAATTTTCCTATATCATAGTATAGCCGATCGGGTTAAAATACTCGATACTTATTTCCGTAACAATTCTAAAACTATAAGTTCCATCAAAACATGCATTAGAAACATATTAAACAGAATTTAATTAAGAACATTATTGTCTTAAACAATTATGATACTTTTTACACAAATCTAAATAAACCTCAATTCGACACATTTAGGTGCGAGAAATAAGGATTAAAACTCACCCCCCAACGCGTTTCCCTTTCTAGATCAAATTGCGCAATAAAAACTGTACATTCGGACTTTTTCAGGACTAGTACAGTGTTGCACCGATAATAATCTACTCAACGACCGGCAGTTTTATTTGTACACCAGTCCGGCGATTTTCGGACCACACCCGAATCCATCGTCGGTATTAAACGGCGCGAAGAAAGTGTTCCGCGAGATCGAGGCCCGTGAATCACGACCCGTTTTCGAAACGAAAAGAAATTCGAGAACGCGAAATGAAAAAAAAGACGAAGGCGAAAATGCGCCGGTGAAAAAAAAAAACGTACGCGAAGACGAAAAACGAAATCGTACGAGACGAATCGAAAGTGGTGCACCGCGTATAGCGTATTAGTATTGTATATTATAATATGTGTGTTTTACAGTTGGACCGCGATTGTTTGATTTCGTTGCTGGTGGGCGAACTCGTATGTAGGATGTTTGTTTTGGCTGTGCTGTGAAATCTCGATTGTCTGAGTCGACGTGAGTTGAAGAGTTGAAGAATTGAAGAGTGAGTTCGATTTCGATATAGATATTGTCATCGTTTTTTACAGATTATTATTGTTAAGTGCTAAGTTTCAATGTTCAGTTAATGTGAATGACTATAACTCTTTAAGGTTTTTGTAAAATCAAATAAATTAAATAATCTAGAATATGTTTCCTATGATTATTTATCGATTTGAAACAGTTTAAACATACAACACTGACATTTTGAATCGAAAGACATCACGGAATTGCTTAATTAATTATATTTTTATAGAACCTTACGTGACTATATCTATGAAATTACACTCGAGGAAGTTGCAGCTGTTTACTTCAATTACGGTTCTCGAATTTATAGAATCAGTTGTTAAATTGATCATATAATAAATGGTTAATCCGCTAGTTGGTAATTGAAAGATAGATTCCAATTCCATCAAATCAAAAATTTCATAATACTCATTAAAATGAAATTTTCATTTGTCTAGAAATAACTTTATAATGATAATCGTGTACAATTAATTGCAAATGAACGTGATTGAAAATAATCAAACATTTTTCATATGGAGATAATTAATAGTGCAATGTATTTTCAGTGATGAGTTTGTCTTTGGAGTGTTATGGATTCGAGACTTCTGCAGAATGAAAATTATTATTAACATGTATCTACTGAAAGAATGATATATTGGTTAGAAAGACCGATAGATATATGATTATTTTACAATTGCATGTTCGATAATTTCATAAATGACGTTAGATGATTTTCAGTTTTCTTCTGAAAGTCACGATCGCATTCAATAATAGATAATTAATTTTCTGATTGTTATTTTTGTATATTGTACATAAAACGTGACCGTTTTCGATTCAATCAAGCGACACAATAGAAATATGTATCATTCAATATCTGTTATCTCGATATTTTTCGTAAATTAGCATTTATATTAATAAGATAGGATAAAAACTCAATATGAAACGTTAGTGTTGGAAATATACATAGTTATTTAAGTATTCACGAGGTGTTCAGAATATATTGAAGAGTTTATTTCAGTTGTTCAAACACAACTAAAGGTGTTTCAATGCGGAAATAATATTTTTCGGCAAGGGTAATATCTGTATATTAAAATTGAGTGAAAAATTGGAATTTAAATAATGGTTTCAAGGGAAATTTAATTATAAAATTGAAAAATTGATTCTGGAAAAATTTTGCCTGATATAGAAATTCTAATTTCAGATTTGGATTTAGTTATATCGAATTGTATATAATTTAAACTCTCGTTGCAAGGGTAACAGAAAATGTCTTTATGTATGTGTCGCCTAGTGTAATTAGTCACTAAAAATATGATGTTCATTGAATGCAAAAACTTGAATATTTTGAGATAATTCAACTTAATACGTGAAGCATATATAAAATTGCACATTAATTTTGTAAATGAATATATAACATAAAATGATTTCGAAGTTTTATGAATAAAATTTAAATAAAATTACATTTAATTAACTCAATTGAAAGGAGATCTAATCATTGAAAAAAAAATTATGTTAATCATATCGAAATTATTAATACTTCAGAAAGAAAAAGCGGTATTTTTAATTTATCAATGTGAAATTGTGAAGTAAATAAAACTTTCTAATTAAATCCTTAAGTAAATAAATAAACAAAACTTTTGAAAACAAATTGTTACTTAAAAATAATACTAAGAACATAGATCTGCATGTATCACATCAAAAATCATTTAAATTTATGATGTACTACTTTGAACAATGAGTAACACACTTAGGCAGTTAGATGTATGAAAGATTTCCAAATTTTTACATTACTAAACGTACCTAACTGTAAACTGCAAGAGTGAATTAAATTCATTCGCTCTACACTGATTCACTATCATTATAAGGAATGAATTTAGAAGTAATCATTTGTAACTTATTCATATATTCCTATATCATTTATTGCACTTTATTTTTATTTTAACTCACAACAATACTAAATCAGATAATAATCATTTCAAGTCAATAGAGTTATAGCGATTATAGAGCGATGCAGAAAAAAGATTAATATCATTAGATTATTTAAACGACATCAAAAACAAGCTAAAATTTACTCCAAAACACAGCACTGTACCAAATCGATATTCAAACACAATTATAAATAGTAAAAAAAAAATGATGTGACTAGTGATTATAGTGTGTAGATTCATTAAATGCGAAATATGCACAGAGTACTCACGCACTACGGAGCGCTCGCCATGACGTCCGAAGCGAGAGTGACCGCCTTCCGCTCACTCTCTTCCACTACCGCGGAGAACCGGAAGTGGGAGAGCGCGAGGAGTTCCACGAGTTCGCAACGAATGTCAAGGTCACGGTCGATTTCGGTTTCCGGTTCAGAGCATCGCGAAGCCTGCGCGAGGGTCGTGATGCTGGAACTTGAAGTCGTCGCCCGGTGACATTTCAACGGGTCAGGGAGTTTGACAGTAAGTATTGGTATTGACGATCTGTAATTCTAAAACTGCAGCTTATGCGCATGCGCACTCGTAACTTTTCGACATTTGACATTTCTCGCCCACATAAGAAGGGGTGGATGGGATGATTTGATCCGTTTGGGCGATTTGATCCCATTCCCTCATTCCTGATGAATTAAAAGTGATACATTACATTCTATTGTCAGTAATGGTAGACTGCGATAGTCAAAAACAGTCTCTTTAGAAGAAAAAAGCAATTTAAAGCTGAAACACATTATGTAGTATTATTATTAGAGAGCAACATATTCAATTTTTAGTGTGCGAGCGAAAGAGCCAAAGAAAGAGGGAAGAAGGGAACACGTAACCACGCATCAATCTATCACATTCACACACAAAGAATTGAATGGTTGTTCATTTCTTTCTAATGGCGTCTCAGACAAGTTTATTTCGGTCTTTAGTTATATCTCACAAACAGAATTTTGCAAGTAAAGCATGTAATAAAATTGCAACAAATTGCACATATGAATCGCAAAATCCACACAAATAAACGCATCAATTTAAATAAAAACGAAAAAAAAAACCAGACACTGGTCAAAAAACGCACTGCTTATGTCAAACTCGTCCAAACGCACACATAAACAAAAACGTCACTAACACACACTCAACAGTTTCAATCCGTATATGCACACACCCACTCGCATGTGCTATTGACGTCGGCGTCGTTTGACAGGTGGCCGGCGCAACGTCTCTCGCTCGATGCGCGCCTGAAAGGGCGAATTCTTCACCTCGATCGTCTCCTGCGGCGTCTGAGACCCTCAGAGAGCGGGGCGGAGCGCCCAAAGGTGAGCTGCGCCCCCCCGATAGCGCGGACTGCGGTCGCGGGCACCCGCGTGTGTCACGCTTCGTTTGAGCCCGGTGAAATCTTAGGATCGCATTCCTCCGGCTGTGCGGCGTGATTTCATTGTGGGCGATCGTCGGGAGTCATTAGGACGTGTTGCTTGAGGTCTGAGGCTGAGTGGTGTTCGATTTTCGCAGTGTGGGCGGTGCGTTTAGGATTGCGTGTTCTTGTTTTGTAGTTCTATTCTCGTTCTGTGCTTCTATTCCTATTATATATTTCTATTTTTATCCAATGCTTCTATTCTTATTCATACTTCTATTCGTATTGTGCATATTGCATAGTTTCATTCATATTCCATACTTTCACTCTCAATCCACATTTATATCCTTATTCTACACTTATATTCTTATTTAATATTATTATTTCTATCTGATATTTCCATTCGTGTACCCTTATCTTATTCGCTACTTTTACTATTCTCTCATTTTTATATTTTCATCTTATTCCATACTTAGGCTGTTTATTACTTTTTGCAACAATCAAGAATATATTATTATCCATAAATTGTCTTAATAAATTCAAAATTTGCTTATCATATCTATTGTTATTCAAAAAAAATTTTTTTTTTTGATTGATTTCAATATCTGGTTTGAACGCTTGTAAGATATTTCTGTTCACCTCCACTTGTTTGATATTTAATTCAGTTTCATATAATTGTTCGATTCCAGTATACATAGAATCAATTTAAACTATGTGTTTCAGGGACGATTTTTCAAAAGTCAATTAGTAGTCAATTCTGAAGAATCAACCACTTTAACCGATTGTTGAATTGTTTTGTTGATGACCCAAATACCAGTCCTTTATAATTCAATTTCTAATTAAGAATGATTGAAAGATACTTTAGAAAGTGACTCAATAAAGCTTAAATATTTGCATTCATTAATAATTTGTGCAATGTCTTCACTCTTACATTAACTTTCTCCAATTTACCCTTTACCCTGTGATTGAAATTATTTTAAAAATTTTGTGTACTTAATCATTATTGTTGAAAACTGTGTTAAATTTGTTATAATATGAGATCATTTTTAGATTTAATTTTACTTTTCGGCTAGTAAAATATTGAAATCAATCATTCATGTTTTTCTTAACGAGATACATATTTCTTAATTAATTTGAATTACATGTATTGATACATTTGTATTTTTTATTTTCAGATATAATTTAAAAATGCCTGCGACACAGCTTAATTTGAAAGAAGAAGATGTCGTCAAAATGGCACTTGAATTTCTTTATAAGCGTGATTTACACATCTCACAAGTTGCCTTGGAGAGAGAAACTGGCATCATAAATGGAAATCATTCTGATGATATATTATTTTTACGCCAGCTCATTATTGATGGACAATGGGATGATTGCTTGGAATTTATACAACCTCTCCAAGTATTGGAAACCTTCAATGTGAATAAAGTGAAATTTTTAATACTCCGACAAAAATATGTAGAATTATTATGTGTCAGATCAGAAGCTGGAGAAAATATTGTGCAAGGAACTGTTGATGAAGTTGTAAAGCTGCTAAATCTTCTTGAAAATTATGCAACAAAAGAAGAGCACTCCAATCTTTGCCTTTTATTAACTTTGCCTAGACTGAATGATCATATTGCTTTCAAAGACTGGAACCCTGCAAAGTCTCGGATGAAATGTTTCAGTGAAGTGTGTCCTTTGATAGAAAATTTTCTCCCAGCGGATAAAAAAGTAGCCACCGATGTCAAATTTTCACGAGACGATAGACTCATGCAAATAATCATCAAAGGCTTATTATATGAATCTTGTGTAAATTATTGCAGAGCAAAAGCTACTGGATCGAAAGAATGTAATTCTATGGACCTAAATCTCACTCATCTTTTGGACGGATCTGGTTTTAATGATTCTGACCTTAGTTTATTATCATGGCTGCAAAGCATTCCGACTGATACTTTTTCAGTACCATTTGAACAAAAAATTCTCAATGTAGATATAGAACGACTCGAACGCCCATCTTTAGAAACCTCATGGACTGAACATATGTTAGTTAGACCTATAAAACCAAAAATGTTTCCTCATTCGGCCATATCGTTTGCAAGGCCTCGTTCTGCTGCCGATTTGATGACTCGATCACTGATGCCTATCAATAAAGCTGCCGCTCAACAGTTTCTCAAAACAATGGCACTATCGACAGGAAACATATCGCCTTTGGTTGAAGCTGAGCCAGGATTCCACCTTTCTGGCGAATGTAAGAATAAATTGATGGTTGCATCTGTGGATAGATTGTTTAAAAATGACGAAGTGTTTATTAGCAATAGTTTGATTGAACATAAGCATCTTCCACAAATATTAGAAAATACTCCCGGATCTGAAGTTATCACACCTGATAAAGCTATTAACCAGCTTCCGCAAAGTTCAGACAATTCTTTAGAAAAAGCATTGAAGAATGTTGTGCTATCGGAGAGTCCTGATTCGGTTCTTTATAATAAGAATAACAACAGCAGCAATGTGTTGTATAAAGAATTTCAATCAAGAAAGAAAAGTATGAATGCATCGAGTGATTTTACTGATTCAGAAAGCTTTGCCCAAAATCCGATGTAAATATTATTTTTAATTTTAGAATCAGTTTTTTTAACAACAATCTAAATCAATATAACAATATGTTTCTATTCATATTTTTAGCTCACCACAATTAGAACCATGGACCAACAATAACACAGCAGGGAAAATTCAATCAAATGTTCATTACAATAATTATGCATCCATTCCGAATGATGATCAAATTAGCAGGTATGTTAAATTTTAGTGATACATATGTTATTTATTTCATACGAGATGTATTTTATCACATATGTGTCAATTTTGATTGGTCAATTGAGTTTAAAAGCATTAAAACTGATTGTAGATTAAATTGTATGTTATTTTTGATTTCTCAGACACATTAAAATTTCCTTCTTACAATAAGGGAGTTGATTGTTTTTGGTAACGAGTTGTTATTGATTCTGTAAACACACACTTCAAAATATTTTTGTGTATTAAACACATTGTTATTTTAATACAATATGAACTGAATATCATTTGTTATTCAGAATCTATTGTTGTTTTACATGTCTCTTATAGACAACTTAGTTGTTCTTGTAATTCGATCTAATTGATTTAAAATGCAGTTTACACAATGTGACATGTCACCAGTCGATTCGAAATGCCAATTGAAACATTTTTCCTCACCATATTGTCTACAATTAATGACAATTAAACAATTGGTTCCAATAGACTAATCAGTTCTAAAAATAATGCTTACAACAATGTTCCACCTCAATGAATATCCCATAATCGCTCCAATGGGCGCTTCCTTTATGCAAGAGATCAAAACCGTCATCGATTGATCAAAATCATCATCGATCGATCGAAATCAGGCCATCGAATCAATCGATAAGACTGTGATCGCATATTTCATCGATTCGATTGCAATTGTTTAATTGAATCTCAATTGCCTTCTCCAAAAGTGGTGTTACTTATGACAAGATATTCTTAAAATCGAAAAAAAAAGTTCATCAATTTCTATAAACAAATGAAATATCTGTGAAATTTAATTAACTTAGTTTTTGAAAAAAAAAAAATAGATATGAATGCCAAAGCACTTAGTAAAGTCAGAACTTTTTATGTCTGAAATATGTATGTACTTGAATGATAAAGATAAATACATACCAAATGACAAAATTTGTTTGGCCTTCGAATGGCACTAAATCATTTATTTCAGAAACCATTTTGATTAAATCTATACTTTTCATGTAAATTGAACTGATCATTAGTAGCTTATTATGAACAAGATTTATATCATAATTTTGAATAAAGGGAATTAATAATAGCACGTGATTTTAGATTATTTTTTGAAATCGTTATAAAATTGATTTCGTTTTCGCTAGATGTTCGTTTGTTTTTAATCTTTTTGAAAATTGGCGCGATTTTTTGCCTGTGCACGCACGTGAATCTTGAACAATTTGTGTCATTCGAAGCCATTTTCCTCGTTCGATGTGATTCAATAATAAACATTAATGGACGATGACTGTACACACTCCGAGAGACTCGCTATCGGTCATCAGTTACACTTTAAACTTTGCCAAGGAAGCTTGTAGATCCTCAAAGATTCACGTACATAGATCTCCGGATCTACGTAGATCTCGTCGCGGTTTTTCCGAGTTTTCATTCTGATTTTTCTCAAAACATCGATCGATTTTCAGTGCTAATGAAGTTTTGCATATCCGATATCTGTATTTATATTTTTCACAAAACTCGCAATTAGTTAAACATGCATTGTTTCAAATTCATGTGCATGACTTGGTTTTTGAGTGTTTTGTGCATGGCTTTTGAATATTGATTTTTGTTTAAAAAACAAACCACGATATTGAAGCTAATTGTATAGTGTATCTAAATGTGTCGTTTTCGTTCTCTATCTTAGTTTTATTCGCAGGATTTTATTACGATTGTTGATTTTTAATTATATTAACAATTAATAATACAGCATCAATCACGATACACATACATGCATATTATTACAGATTAATGTTAAATACTGTTTATAATTCGGAATGTTCATATAAACTTGTAGGAATACGTGTACTAATTGTAAGAGTGATTATTTCAACTGAACATAGATAATATGTTAATTATCTTTTTCTGTCTATTTCTGTTGTAATTTTTTATCATTGATCATTTGATTTTATTGTATGTATACTTAATGAGTCAATGTTTCATGAAATGAGCTCGTTTTTAGTTTTCACTTCCACCTTTTACTGTGACTCGATAAGGTTTATTGGGAAACTATTCGTTTGTACTTGATAAAAAATGGATTTTATCGCGATTCGATTGTAACTATCGAATATTTCCGATGAATTTACTCAGTACTATGAACCAATTTCTAAATTTAGAGCAAATGACGACAATGTCGCACCACTCGAGAACCGCAAAACGTTTATGCGTTTTCACTTAAAAGTTTTCATTGGAAACGTCAGTTTTCTTCGAGGTTCGAAGCACTCGATCCGATGACGAATTTTACGATTTGTCTAATTTTATTGTGTTTCGTGTCGCAATTATCATCGTTGCCCTTTAACGGAAAATCCTTCGACGATGCTAATTGAAGGTGTTGACTGTTCACGAGTCGATTTTTGCGCATTTTCATCATTATTTTGGTTTTTTCGCACGTCGATTCGTTAGTTTTTCGAACTGTCGTGTTCACTGCGTTTTTGTTTTTTCACTGAAATATTACGTTATGTGTTATGATTTCTGGTCGTTATTTCATAAACAGAGATGCCATTAACTAGGCGAAGTCATCGTCTGAAGAAAATTTTCGGCATGTGCAAATTCAATCATGCTAAAGTTGCATACGCACCCAAGACATTCACTCGTATCGCATTTATTTTTCGAATCGTTCGAAAACTCCATTCAATACGAGACCCTTTCAATTATCATTTTTTTCGAAACATAGCTTAAAATAAACGATATTTGTATTTTACCGATTAAAACGTTTCATCATTTTTCTCGACTCTTCGCATTTAGCGGTACAAATGAGTAATTCTCTAATAAAAATGCATCGAAATTCGTCTCAGATGCTCGCTTATGGATCCCCGATGAGTACGCAGCTTTATACACGCTTAATTCTTTACAACTCATGTTTCGAATTTATTCGAGCGTTGCGACAATTAAACGCGCATCGCGTGCACAGACTTCATTTCGCACACTTCGGTGCTTCTCAAACTGTTTTTTTTTTTCATCAGACGATGCATTCTTCGGATGTGACATGGATGGAAAATGACGCTATGAAATTTTCTCGTCTAAGCACATCTAGATAATTCCATAATCTTGTGCAATTATTCCATTTTTTTCATGATATTTTTCAGCCATCATTCGTTTTATCTCAGACGTTATAAATTTTCCTATTTACCCTACACTATCAAAGTCTCTGTACAAACGTTGAGATCGTTCAAACTAAAATTTTTCTTCTCGAGAGGCCTCTTTTTTAGTCTTACATATTATCGAATATTTTGAATCGATCGCTCTGTTGACACATGCGAAGTCGTCAAGTATCCGCTTATTTGTCATTGTCAGTACACACACTTACCGTTCTGACAATGACGATGTTTGGAATTGATAATAAGACCGGAGTACGAATCCTCATTGTAAAACGTAAAGCATTTACACGATCTGCAGTCAGTTGTCTTTGAATCGCCCTTTGCGACGAGTCGCGAGCATTCGCAAGTTTCTTTGGAAATTTTTGTGTTTTTGAATGAAAAAAATATCTTTCAGAATCAAGAATTTGATGTGAATTTCGTTAATATTATACTTTTCGATTCAGTTTTACGTGCGCTGAAATTCGTGATGTTTTGTGTTCGTGTTTCGTTTTTATGCTACATCGAAATGGATTAAGTAGATTTGGTTTTTCATCAGTATTCGAATTCAAAGTGAACCTAATTTAATTCTGAGTGTATTAAAACTTTTTTTTTTTAATTCGATTTTCTAAAAAGAAGTTAGAAGCGAAAAACAAAACAGGGATCAAGTCTTCATTTTTATCTAATTAATCCCTTTCAACTGTTCTCCATAGGAATATTTTCGTAATCAATTAGCAATTGTATAGGTCGATGAATTCAGTTCAGTTTAATTAAATTCGATTCAATTTAATATCAAGTTTTATAAAATCCTCACAATTAGAATTCGTTGCAAAATAGTGATTTTGCACATGTGCGTGAAAAACCGCGTCGATATTTCCACACCCTTTGCGTGTTGTGAAATTCGGGTTTTTCACTTGCCCCCTTCGGCCAGAATCGAAATCATACATTTATTTAAATTCTCAGTTGAATATTGATATTTAGGTTCGTTTCCCCTGACGCGAGTGAAAAATGTATTACAATAAACACTTACATCCTCCTTCGAGGCTCGTGAAAATATTCGAAAGTCAGGAAAATGTGCATCAGCCAGGGTGTCCTTGTTTTCAAAAAGGCGTCACCACGTCATCTTCGGCGAATTGTCGTCGTTTTGGGTATGAATTTGTGTAATATAGTTAATACATTATAATACTTTTGAATATTTTCGAAATTAAATAAGGCAAATATCGTACAGATCATAAGATTTTGTTTAGACTTAAAGTTTTAAACAATGTACATACAATTGGGGTCGACTGAAGTGTTTATGATTCTAAAATACACTAAGGCCATACGTGCACTTTATATTTAATACCAGCCATATTTATTAATGTGATTTGTTTTCGTTTTGTTTTCAGAAGTTCGAAAACCGATGGCTCCAACAACGTCTACGATAAAGTACAGGTGAGAATTTATGCATTTTTTCTCTTACAATTAGTGTTTGTTACCGTTTTATATTGTGCATTCATTAGTGTCGTTATTAAAGTATCTCGAAATCCTTGAACACATATAAATCTTAAATATCTTATTGATAAGTCGAAGTTGTGCGACTTTCGTTTCAATTGCATTTCAAACGAATTTGATTTCAGAAATACACATTTTGATTTTTTTCACGAAGCATATGCATTATTTCGAATAGGACTGCATTTTCCATTATATCGTTTCGAGTGATTCTCATTTCAATCATAAACAATATAATTGTTCGATCGTCATGCAAATCAGCCCTGCCCACATATCAATCTGAGAATTAACTATGTGCCTTATTTCCTTTATTATCTTCCTGCTTTATGCAATCAAAGTGCAATTATATTGATCGCTCCATAAGTCGCAAATGTAGATTGAGCATAATTTTTGTTCAATTGCATTGTTATTAATTGGTTATATGTATGATATCACTTTGATCCTAATATGACTTATTTTTCATATGTTTTATTAGTGATGTTGATATTGTGAATATTCATTCATTCATTTGGATTTTCAAAACGCAGAATTCTGAAACGAAACATAAATATGTTGTTAAATATTCAAATATCAATGTTAACAAACACCCACTTGTACGATTATTTATTAGAATTACTTGTTTTCATAACTAGTACATATTCAATCTATTAGAATTTAGAACAATCTTATATCGATTTTGATTGTTTTTATGAATATATTTCATTTAATTTTCGCCAATGATCGTCAAAAAATTTTGATGATCAATTTGAATTAAAAGAAATCCACTTAAAATTTTCCTTTATACTAAAAGTAGGTAATTAGTTATTGTTTTACTGGCATCTATATATTTTCCCAACAAGCTTTTTCATTGAATCACCTTTGTATGAGCGATTTTCATAATATTGCACAGGTGTATCCACTTCGATCAATAAGAATCATATTTTTTTCATGAAAACTATGAAAATGGTTTTATATTGATATCATAAATTTAGGATATATTTATTACGTGAAAAATATCCTATTTTCATACGTGTTATACAGTTATGCATAGTTTGTCTTCGTTGACTCAACGATAAAAGTCACGTACAGAAACATTGTATTCTAGAGTAGGCCATATGAGTTACCTTATTGTTACTTATTCTTATTGATATACAATTGAGTCATCGTCGAAAGGTCTTCGATAAGATTCACATACTAATTTTGAATCATCAGCTGAGTTAAACGTTGGTAAATCCATAAAACAAGAAGTTGAGAAAAACGATCTAACATTAAAGTACATAATTAGTCAAAATGCCTTCTGAAATAAAACGATTTATTGACCGGTGACCAAACAAATTTCGTCATTTAACGGTATATTAATCCCTAAAGATATGTACGATTTGATAAATCAATTATTTTTCAAAATAATGAATCAACCATCTCCAGGTCTGAAAGACTCGATATCGATAAACTAAATCTCAACGTAGGATCATCGGCATCACAATCGAATCGTCGATTCTGACGCACTTATTTATACGCATCGGAGGTAGTGGGGGGCCCAAAGCGGGGGCAGAGCACCCTCGGCCCCCCGGGGCCCCTTCAGCCTCCATGTCATATAAGGAGCGGTCGAGTGAGGTCGCGTTGATGCAATCTCACCTCACGCTCGTCTCGTTACGATTCAATGTCACCGAAGCTGTTGTGTGCTTTTTTTAAAGTTTTTTATTTATATAAATATATATATTTTTCGACAAAATCGAGGGTCTTTTTGAATTATTTTTATTGAATAAAAAAATTTAAGGGTCCTAAGTTTAAAAGTTTTTAAATCTCTGTATAGTCTTCATTATAATTCATATCGTATTGAATTTATTTGAAGGAAAAATAAAATGGCGCCGCAGTTGAATTTTTTTTTCATGATTTCACTTAGGATCCTGTCAGTGTTCCCTCGTTATGGTTGAAGTCGATGTTTGCATCATTTTTAGTCTTATTGTTAGCGACTTTTTGCTTTGATGATTGTATGTAGTTCATCCGTTACCGTCTTCGGCATTTTTGATAATCGTTTATGTGTTGTGTTTATGTAAATTTAATTTAATATGATCGTTGAAATGGGAAGTTCGCTGATGATTTTTATGTTTCGATCGGAGATGTTTTTAATAGTTATCGTATAGATCGTTTAATTTGTGAAAATTCATTTAATGTTGTAATAACGGATCGCTTATTTGGCGTGTCGGATTGGATTTCAAAATAATTCGCATACTTGGACTGCGGAATTTTTACGTCAAAGAAAACAAACTTCGATGATGTTTGAAAAGTATTTTTATGAAAATCTAAATCTGAATATGAATTGAAAAGTATATCGTAGATTGATCCATAAAAGGAAAGATCATATATCACACCATATCGATACGCTTTACATTATCCACTTATTGTGATGTCATTCATCTTCCAAGATCCCAAAGAGAGCAGATGACACATTTGCGATCGAACGAGAAATTCAAATCTGGAACACTTGAGAACTCGCCTCGAACAATCGAACACATCGTATGAATCAACGCATAAAATATTATTTTTAAAAAAGCACAGCCTTATTACGAATCGACGTCAGTCAAACACATCGACGTGCTCGAGGTCTCGACGAGTCCTCGCCATCGGCAGTCAGCTCGCGAACGGCAACCAGGCCGAACGTCCTCGCATCCTGGCACCTCCATACAATAACGACGACAACAAAAACCACATTTACCACGAATCGTCGACAATGGCCGAACACGCGGCCGCCGTGAAGAGGCTCGAGCTGATGTTCTCGGGGCTGTCCTCGGAGCCGGCTCCGGCTTCCGTGGTCGTCGTGGAGCACGACGTGGACAAGAAGTGCGACGTCCACGGAAGGAGGGGCTCCTTGGCCGGGGGGCGGATTCCCGCCCACAGGGCCTCCACTGTCTCTCTTCACGCCGTCGTCAAGCGGAGGGACTCCATGCCGCCGATGATTCTGAACCATTCGAGGTACTGAGCTTTGGGTTCGGTGGATCGGGATGATGATGATGAAGTTGGGATTGGAATCGAGGATGTCCTGTGCAGTTTGCAGGATGTGTGCCGTTGAATTTGAGGATGGTAGTATATATCCAGCCATTCCTCCCAATTCTGATTAGATCCGATTTGAAATGGAAGGATAAGCGGGGTATATACTGTTTTTCTTCATAAGAGTTTCCACAATATTTGTGTTGTGGTTTTTATTTCCAGGATGTCTGTGTGTTGCGTTTGGTATCAGATTTGAGGTGTTAAGTTTAATAGTTTGTGGATTTGGATGGTTGTAATATTTGTGTTTGGGTATCGATTTGTTTTTTCGTTCGAAGGTTGTGTTTTTGATTTTGTGTGAATGTGCTGCGTGTTCGTGTTATAAATGCGCTGTCGTTTATTTCAATGCTCTTTTTCTACATGGATTAATATTTACGTGCTACAATATTATTTACTAATCGATTAATAAATTGTGTTAATTATCTATTCTCGTTTGGTGTAGTTCGATGTTTGATTAAAACCATTTCGATTAATTTTTTTTCATAACCAGATATTTTTAATTTATGGCAGATGCGATTCACTTCGTATGCTTTTAAACGTTTATATTCGAGAATTTTCCAAGGAAATTTCTCGTTTTTTTCGTATCTGATCGAAACATGTATTTACTAATCATTCCTTGAAATCAATTTCGTTCACATGGCCATATCGGAGTTTCTCTATACTCAACCATTTTATTTTGCTTCATTTAACGACTATAAAACGTCTTCATTATATTTCAACTCTTAACAGTTTCTTTGTTTGATGTGTTGGTTGTTTGTATTTTATTAGATTCTTGTTTAATTGGTTTTAACCAAAAATATAAAGATTTTTTTTATGTCAATGCCTTTTTGAAATATAAAAATCATAAAATTTTAATTCAAGCCTAGTTACATATTGATTGGAAACGTTACGCCTTCGATCGATTTCACGCGATTAAAATTACTAGTAATTTTGAAAACTACTTTTGCAAACGATAAGTCGAACAGAAAACTAGTACATACGTATAAATTCAAACGAGTGTACGTAAACTGTAGAGGACACGCATTAATAGTAAGACGTTTATTTTAATCTGTGCTATTATATTCAGTCGACATATGGCATCTTTTCCATCTTAACCACATTCACCGGAACGTGGTTTTCATATTATGTACAGTATTTTCCATCATAATCAATGAATGGGCATAATAAATCACACTGAAACTGGAACTCAATAATCGAAAATAACCGCAAAAAATGAAAATTCATAAACACTCACCAATTTAATCGCTAAAATATTAAGAACTAAAGTCTAACGAGCTTATTGACAAGCGGACGCTGCCTTCGGGCGAGAAAGGAACATTAACAAGCACTAACAGTTGGCGATTATTTATTGTTATTATCATCATTAAAACAGAAAAAAAAATCAATTTCATCAGTCACTATTAGTTTTGTTGAGACGAATGAGACATCGCTCGTTGGAAAAGGTGCAAAAATATCCAAACAGAATACTCATACGAATCGACAAATTCGAATCAACAAAACCGACAAGTGATCGGTGAAATGCGATGAAAACGCAATGTAAAACTATGGAAATTTATCCGAAAGCTCACGAGCGATCTTGGCCAGAAGACGTGACTCCTTGGGACTTCCAGCCTCACCGCCCATGAAGGAAATGGAGCACCCATCGGCCTTCCCCAACTTCTTGAGGAGGGACGACGGCTCGTCTCCGGCCAGGAGGGACTCGAGGGCCAACCGCAACTCGATAGGAGTCTTCCCCTCTGCAGCATCCCTGGCAAACCTGACTGCTCGCAGGGATTCCACCGTCAGCAACGGAGGCACCTTTCCATCTGGAGGACTCAGGGATTGGAACAGAGACTCCGCTGGTTCGGTGGGCTGCCTGCTGAGGAAGGTTTCTGGAGTCGGACGCCGCTTTTCGATCGACTCCTTGGACAGCAGGAGGAACTCTTGGGATCCAGACAGGAGACCTTCCGTGACTTGGGAGGACCGCAAGGTCAAGGTACTGTTGCATCAATCGTCGAATGAATCGATTTTACTGTCGATTCGTCTAATGTCAAGTCGATGCGATGAATATTTAAGACTGGTTCATTTGAATCGAATGCGTTCAAATTTTCGTCTGTGGCATTAGAATTTGATATTGGTACGTTGTATCGTTACGTTTTGAATGACAAGTTTATTGAATGTGTCGAATCGATCTGAAATTGTGTTCTATGGAGTGATATCCTAATCGCATGATTATAAAATAAAACTCGTTATGTAGAACACTTCTTAAATATGCGCGTGTGGGTTTTCATGTACCGCGCTACTTGTTTTATTTTTGCATCTCGAATTCATGCAATCAGACTTCCTATTGCATGATTCATCGAATACATCAAATTCGATGTTCGACAAAACACAAGTTCCTTCTTCAATGTGTATTTTATTCACTACTATCTTAAGTTTTCTTATTAGCATATAAATCGCGTTTATGCCTATTTAAACGTATAAATGATCATTAAAAATTCTATCGGATCCATATCGAAAAACGAAACGGCTCTGTCAACGCCGATCGTGCAATTTTGGGTCACGACGAGAAGAAACGTCTCTATTTGGAAGTCGTACAATAAAATCCATTATCCGACCCAAGGCTCGATCGCAGCTGGTCTCTCGCATCCCATCGACAATAGCAATCTAATATAATAAAATGCGATATTCATAATCTAAACGTTTGAATCATCGACGGCTACGGTTTTTCATTTTACTGCTAGATCTTCGAGACGTTCTCACGCTGCCCAGATGTGGTTCAATTTCGGTTTGTTACAGTTGTTAAAATTGATCGCTCGATCGACGCGAGCTTTACCCACTTTTTGGGCATAACGGATCAACGGAACAGATTCTATATTCTAGATTGTGGTCTGTGTTCGTTTTTTTTTAGATATTTTCGCGATATGCTTCGGAAAACTGTCGGATTGTGGCTATTAGTTTCGGTTAAGATGTGTGTAGCGGGTTCGATGATTGAAATTGATGGATTTCATTTTGAATTGTATGTAAATTTTTAGGGATTCTGCTAGATTTGATTTAGGGATGGTTGTGTTTTGATTTGTCCTACTTTGAATCGTGATTGAGTCGTCGCGGAATATTTGATCGATCGTAAATGTCAAGTGGAATGCAAGCTGACATTTCGAAATTTGCATAAGCTCAATAAATATCTATTGATGTGTGTATGTGTCAAATACTCAGTGCATGCAGTTTTTTTATACTTCTATATGACGACTGAAAAGACCGAAAGGTACAAGTGAAAATGTAGATATATGTTTAATTTTGAGCTCGCTTTTCTCGAAATCTAGTTGTACTCCTTGGTCTTTTCATTTTTTTTTTCGTTTGAATATATCTATAATGTCTAGTTCACTTAAAAAGTTTTTCTATATTATTGATATTTTCACTAGTTTATATCGAGAATATATTACCAATCTCAATCGTTGAAATGCATTCCGATTAAATAATCAATTAATTTCATTTTCGAGATCGTTCAATTGGAACGATATTGAATCACGAGTGCATCTATAGAATTGAACCGTTCGAACGGTTGTGTGCACTCGAGCTGCTCGACTTAAACGTACACATAAAGGTACCAGCTGATTTTGACGAAACTTTGTATATATGTAGTGTGAGTTTAGACATGAAATCGTTGTGAAGATGGAAAACTCAGCTCTCAATAATTTTTCAGCTATCGCAGTTCAAAGTTTAATATTGAGTTTCGTTCAATGTATTGTTGATTTTATCATTTGAAACATTTCGTTAGTACGCCCAACGAACGTACCGAACTTTTGATAACTGAAAAACTATTGTTATTCACAAAAATTACATATGACATCTGGAAAGGCCAAGGGGTACATATAACTTAGCAGTGATTTCGAGAAAAGCACGTTCAAAGTAAAGCATGTACCTAAATGTATTAGGAGGAGGTTTAGTGATTTGATGATATATCTCGGTATACTTTCCATGTTCGTTTTTATCATCAAATATAATATATGAGCGAACATAGAAGCAATTTCACTACATAACTCAATTTCGGCAAAAATGCAAATTTTCAGTCGTCATATCTTCACTTAAACAACATTTCTGCTAAACATCATCACAATCGAAGTCGACCTTAACAAATCCTCTTTAATGAATCGAATGCACTCAAACGCAATTGCATCTCGAATCTAGGGTGGAAAGTGGGTGGGTCAGCGATCCGCCCCCGTCTCTCATACACATCCTTGGCCGAAGACGACTGCGCATCAGCACCGGCACCAGCACCTCAGCATCATCAGCTCCTCGCGATCCTCACGGCCGCCTCAGTCCCTTTATGGAGTTAATCGCCGCCAAGGCGCCTCCATAACCTACACGTCGACGGAAAATAACGCGCATTGAATTCATAATAATATCATACGCGAATCGCGAGACAAACGAGAACGGCTCCAATAAAACCTTAACGATCCGAGATGGAGCTAAGTGCGTAGGAAGGTAGCGGTTCTGTCGTCTTTTTTTCCGATCCTCGGGAATTCGATTCAATGTCGCTGCGGATGATGTGCTGTTTTAGATTCGGCGGTTTTTTTTTTTTTAGTCGATTGTGATCGGATTATTTTGGTGTGTGTTAAAGTCGACTCACAATCGGATCGGATTTTGATTGAGGGATTTCGGGTTTGGTCTGATTTAAGCCGCTGTGGTCGATAATTTTGAGTGTAATCGCAGAACGGGTCTCGCTTTATGTTCATAGGCGAATTTAACGTCATTCTCGGGGAAAAAGTGACATATTTAATATCTTTCATATCAAATTTTAGTGTCGATTCGTATTCCTTATCTAAGATTTTTATTTATTTAAAAGTTCGTCTTAAAGAATTGCCTTTTCAAGGTGGATATCTGTTGAAATTATCCAGGTGTTAATTGATTAGTCGAATGTGATAATTCAAATGGTAAATTCTTCTAAGAGTCTTTTTTAATGTAATCAAAATAAAATCAATCGATGTTGGACATCGGGTGTGGGCATTAATAGCTTTTCAACTTAAGAAAAAATAAGAAACTGACAAGTTAGGTACTTTAGAATGGTACAGTAGTAAAATTTGCGTACGCTCGTTCGACGTTCTCCTTGACTTTCTTCCATTTAGTCGTTTTATCAGTACGTACGTTATTTCTAATACTTTCGACCTCCAATTTCAATTATATTTTTCCACATAACCATACATTATGCAAACAAAACGCATACACACTCACTCTAGATGACGCGCGAGAATCGAACCTATACAAGCACTATTCATATTGATTTTAATACTTAATACAATAGCCTCCGTTCCCTTATCCTCCCACGTTCGACCAGACTTTCATTGCGTTTTAATGATGATCGATAGCTTCGATAGAGATCAATCACTAATCGACGATATTTGCAAAAGAATCCGCACCTCCATATACATCGACGACTATTAAACTGCTATTTTTTTCGGAACACCTGTTCGATCATCGATTCGAATTTGAGGAATTTTCGGAAAGTCTTCGGATCGATCGATCCTTTTCTCGTTTCCAGATTTGTCTCTGCTCGTTCGGCTTTTTTTTCCTCAATGTAAACTCGAGATGAGACCGTGTGTCGAGGCCGTATACGGTATTTGTCGAATCAGTCATGTGTCGATGACACAATCAATATTTTTGAAGCACGCGTATCTACGTTTGGAAAGTCGCCTATCGAGGAATCTTCGCGATGTCGCTAAAATTGAGAGAGTACACTCGTTATTCCATTTAGGAACTGTTAAATATCCGCAAAACAGAGACGGATGTGTGTATAATACGTTCATTTATGTCTGTGTCTTGTAGATTTTCGTGAATGGAGGAATGAGTGCATTGAATTTGATGAGAATCTCTTGAGAATGTAGGTACTTATCGATGGATTTTCTAAAATCGATTTGTCGTCTTATGATGTGAAATTATTAAAGATGACATAATATTATAGGTCAAGATGAGATTTCTTAATATTTCGATGAGTCTCTTATATCATTTAGAATTTTAAGATGAAAGCACAAATTCATTAATCGAAAGCGATTTTTCGATTCAATTTGAAGACGATGAATAATATTACGAATCTGCCAATTAAATATCGGAATTTTATTTCCATCGATTCAGATTTTCATTAAACGAATGAAATATCGAATCGTTCGACGAATCGTATGTTCGTCGATTAGCATTTATGAAATCGTGCGAACGCTCCGAAATTTCACATTATTGTGCGCGTTTTATAATATTTTCATTATTTCAATCGCATTCGTCGAATATTTTTTTGAACCGTACCGTATAATGACATATTTACTCTCATTCGAGATCTAACCGATAGAATTAACGCCGATTTTAATCGCGTGAAACAATCAATTTAGTCTCAGTTTCGGCGCATTTAGCAAATTACGACCGCGACCGATTCGAACTCATCATTTTTACTAGCGTCTAATCGATTCGATAAGTTTCCTAATCGAAATTAATATTGTTTGTGAATTAATTCCATTTTTTGAAAAAAATAATTGATGATTTAGTATAATTTGATTTTAAATGTGTGATGATGATAAATGTTAATTTTTTTCGACTATCGATAATTAATTTTGTTGTATTGAATTGTCCACATCCGTAGCTCATTATAAAATAATTTTATATGTTAATAATTTCAGATATTAAAGGGAATTAAAAAAGTGGATTAGATTTGTTTCAACGTTTTTCTAGACTAATTGTTTGATGGAATTTGTGCACCGAACGGCTCATGTATAGTGTTATGTATTATTGCGCCGTATTACAAACAACGACAGCGGTTCGTATACACACATTCTGCGGTTTCATAACTGCCAAAGGTGTCTTTCACCTTCCATCCTAGATAATTTTCGTTGTATTTTTGAATTATTTATAAATTTTTGTGCGCATTCTTACGTCCGTTTCCGATTATAGCCAACCGTCACGCTCGCCGTGACTCAACAGCGCGAATTATCATTCGGCGCGCTAGCGAAAGTTCTTTTTACCACCAAATATTAACCAACAATCATTATCGTAATGCAATTAGAGCGCCGCGTCGTTTCCGAAATTTTCCATATTGCCTTAGTGCGGAGACGAACTCCGCTCGCGCAGCACCGCGACGATGCGCTGATCCTTTCCATCCAAGATGTTCTCCAAGGGCAGAACAGGAAGACACTCCCCCTGCGACTGCTTCTCGTCCCGAGACACCATATCCATATTGAAGAAGAAGAAGAAGCCCCAACTCGAAGGTGGACCTCACGAGCCTTGGGTGCTGTACAGATACACCCCCGAGAAGCCAGTGTCTAGGGAGTCCAGTCTTTTCGGCAACGAGACCAAATATATATTCGATATGCCCAAAGTCGATGATCATTGGGTCGAAGATTCGTCCATGTACGAAGACTCTTCTTTGTATCAAGACGATGCCGATTCTGGATGCAGATATTCGTCGGATTGTGATAATTCGACTATAACGAGCAAATCGTTCGTGATGAGTTCTCCTTATCGAGCGAACGGAGGGAAGCCTGCTCCTCCTCTTCCTCCACCACCTTCAGATCTGGCTGCGTCTTCGAACTCTTCCACCGCCAGAAAGAAGGCTAATCTTCACGGCGATCTGATCACTCGCTGGATTAATCAGCTCGAAACTGTCGAAGAGGTCGACACGGATTTTCATTCCCCTTCAACCACGGTAAGATAAAAACCCAGAATCAAACATTCCAAGCACTCTTTATTCGGTTTCATCTCAAATTGAATTGCTAAACACTATACGATCTGCGCGTGTCTCAAACGCATACATCACAGGTTAACTTTATTTTTCTCAAATTCATTCATGGATACGATACGAAGATTATCGACGGATTTATCATGTCCCACGGCGATAATTTTCATTTCAATCGGATTAATTCGCTGTTCACTCGCAGAGCGAAAGTCGAACGCGTTAGCGAAATCGAACGGCGATAGTCGAGTTTTCTCATCGTTTTCAACGTTGAGCGAAAATCGTGCAACGCGCACCGAACAATAAACTCGCTCGTACGAAATTCGAATTTTTTTTCCACCTATATTATTTTGTATTATATATGCGAACGAGCCGCATATTTTCGTCGCCGGTTGCACCATACGAAAGTTGGCACATCTGCGTTCAATTAAAACGCATGACGTAAATGGTGATCGTAAGGAAAATTTTGGATTTTCGCTAATTCGTCGAATCGATCATCTCTATCGAGATTTCGAATGGATCTAGATAAGATTTGGTGAAAAAAAGATGATTGTTTTAGGGGCTAACCACCCCTAATTGCGATCCTATGGTTGATGAACCGCTGAAAAGTGGAAGCCTAGATTTGGTCTGGACTTTTGAATGTGCGTTGTTGACAAACTTGGCAATTAAGTGTTGCATGTAGATTTTGTGAAAATGCACAATTTGCATCAAGTTTATCTTTGTATCTTTATTTAAAAAGAATATTAGTCGATTTTCAGTCTTTGTATTACTCTGTTTATGTTTTTAAACTGTCTCGACAGATTATCGTAAACGCAGAAAGTGCAGTCATGTTTTACTAAGCCTTCGATCGTAAACTCACTTTCAATTTGTAATTTTCAAAAGTCGGGAAAGTCGCAAATTACAAGTTACAAGTCGCAAATGCATTTCAGAATGTAAGTTCAATTTTTTCAATCGTACATACAATAAATACGAATTTTATAAGTGACATTAGTAATTTCCGATTAATCAACGAAATTTTCACCAACAGAAACGTAACAGAAGTTGCACACAGTATTATGCATAAATCAATGCATTATTCATTCGCGTTTTCGACAAACGCCTATTACTTTATTTTCCCCAATATTCGTAACAATTACAAACTTTTGCATATTCTCCTTTCCTGCAAATCGATAGTCAATATGATAATACACTTTTCACAAAATTTAAGCAGAAATCGATCGGCGGACAAAAGTCGTTTCTAAAACGGGCGTCTGTCGACAGTGAAATTGGAAAGTGAAGTTTTCCGTATCGAACAGATTCGAACGTTAATCTTTCGAAAGTCTTCGGATTTTTCACGACTCTCGGTCATTTCGATTGTCCGATGGACCGCGAAGTATCGCTCGGCTTATGCGAACTCGAAACGACTTTGCAGATGTCGAATTTCTGTACCGAAACACAATGGATATTCGACAGAAGCTCCACTTTTTTCGCGATGCACTTCACTAAACTAGATCGAAGCATAATGGACGAAGTTTCCCGCGATTGAGAGCGTTTAGAGTTCGCCGAATGCTTGCGGAAACAATCGGCCCATAATAATTAAGGTAGAGAAGAGGCATTAGAGAGATGATCTAGAGTGTTTTGTACTTGATGTAAGGATGTCGAAATTGTTGTCGTTAGGCTGCGTTCACACGGGACTGTGTCCGCGCTCTATTGTGCTCTATTTAGCTATCATGCTCTATTTCACGTAGCCTCGCCTACAAGTTGTCACAAATGATTTTGTAGAAAAATTAACGGAAAGTCGAGTAGGGATTGAAAATTGAGTCGTTTAGTGAAAAAATAGATTCAAATATTAAAGCAATCGGTATAGTCATAACTTTTCATGTGTGAAATTTGTTTTCTTAATAAAAAAGATAAACACCATTCGTATGGCCACCGAATAATAAATAATTTATTTCAGATGCCATTTAAATTAATTCTGTTCTCTAATGTGAACTGACTATATGAGTAGCTTATTGTAAGCAAAATTATGAGTTTATAATTTCGAATGAATAGAATGATAAAGGTAATCAAGGAATTCTGAAAAACGCATCAAATACGTTTTATCTAGTATACCGAACGATTCATTTGTCCAACTGGAAATTATTATCTTTTTTGTTCTAATGCTCGCATTTAGAGCGAGAAAGGCTACAATTTCCAGAAAATATGAATTTTTCTTGACTTGTTAAGAAATTTACCACTTAATGCACCGAATCTTTAAAAACACCATCCAATTTTCATTAAAACCTTTGAGCAGCCTTCGCATCGTCCCTTTTCATACACACTCCGTATCAAAAGTGAATCACGATGATGTAATTGATTCTCACACAAAGGTGGACACGTTTTATTTTCAAGATCACTTGTTGGCGCCCACGAGAGCCAACGAGATCGCTCTTGCGTCAAATGTTTGCAAATATCTACGTGTGTATGTAAAATTAATTATGTGTTCTTATGTACGTATATTTGATGTGTGTTTGTGTGTCCGTGTTCGCGTATTCAAGATGTTACTCGCGATGCTATGTAAAAAAATATATACTGTTTTGTTCCGTACCGTACTTTGTAGGTCACGAATTCGTTAACTTCTCTAATGTAATAACAATTATGCGTATGTGCGATTATATTTTCACAACGGTTCGATGCTCGTTTTTTGGGTTTGTTCGTTTTTTGGTTGGATTTCGGTGATTTTTCCGATCGATTTTTCTATTGATTCTAATATGTTTTGTTTTTTTTTTAAGTTTCAAATATGCTTCTCTTTTACTTAACGTTCCCCTCTTTGAAGATTCATTGATTTCGAGATCGACCGCTAGATCTCTCACGATTTTCATAACAAAGCAGAGAAAAAATGCATCGCTTTTAGTTAGAGGAATAGAAAGAGAGCATCGTCCGCGTTCGAGCAAAACCAGTGATAGTATTTCGTAGCGAATTCGCGATGATTTTTTTTTCACTAGAATTGCACCAATGTTGTGTCTGTTGTATTTTAAGTGTAATTTATTCGATATGTGAAATACAGGTATATATTTCTCGTGTGGGTTATTTCTTCTATAGCAGGATTCGAGATGAATTTACCGTGAATGATACATTTCGTTCAATGTTCTATGACCTATCTTGCAGGCGTAAGCACAGTTCACACAAAACAACAAATAGTCCTCTTGTTACGCGTTAAAGTCTAATTAGACCAGGCACGAAAGAAACGATAAATTATCGCTTTTCTTGTTCTAATGTTCGCATTTAGCAATGAATTGAATATGAAATGATAAACGTCCCCCCTAGGAATCAAAATGCATCTAGTCTAATTCGCATCTAAACTTGTGTAGAGCCGACCTAACGCATCCGCGACGAAACAAACCCCACAATTTCAACGATAAACAATATCTCTTCTCGCTCTAACACTAGCATTCAGAACGAGAAAGACAACGATTCGAATACGAAACGACAGGCATTTTAAAACGCACCCAGTCCAATTCGCATCTAAACGTGTGTAGAGCCGGCCTAACGCATCCGCGATGAAACGAATCCCATAATTTCACCGCGAAACGCTTGCCCCTTTCTCCTCCCAAGTGGGTCGCGCCGATTGCCGGCGAGCACCAGCTCGAGCGACCAGTAGCGGTCCATCCGTCATGAAGCACAAGCCGAAGCTGTCCGAGGCGCCCCTGAGGCCGTGGCCCCCGCTGCAGAGGGGCTCCGCCCTCGACTACGTGCCCCAGCTGGCGCGCTACGCCTCCTCGCCTCCGTCGGCGCCTTCGCCCCTCAAAGGACGCGACTACTACTTCCTATCGCCGCCCTACTGGAGGACCGCCGCAGCGGCCCTGCTGCCGCCGCCTCCGCCCCCCGGCGCGCGACCCCTGCGCCAGGGACCCAGGCTCGCCTGCCCCTGCACCAGGAGCAGGTCCATGGACGACGTCAGGTCCGACCTCGTCTGCGAGTGGGAGGACGCGCCCGTCAACAAGGGCCGCCAGCAGGGCCATCCTCTTCATCAGATCCAGATCAACGGCAGGCAGCATCCTCAGCAGCAGCATCATCAACAGCAGCAGCAGAGGCTGCCCTATGCGAGGAGGTCCGTCGAGAACCTGCTGCTGGTCGATAGTGCTTTTCATCACGGAGTTCAGGCGAAGAGATTCGGATCTCAATTCGTGAGTTCTGTTTGTGAATTTAGTGAAAATCCATACATTGTTAAATTTGAACGATGTTGAAGTCAGCGGATTCGTATTGTTCGCTGTTGGATTGATTCGTTTATGATGTGGTTGCAATTAGAGCCTGGTTCAGAAACTTCTCTAAACTTGATTGTTCGGATACTGTGATGTTTTAACGGTCGATCGATCTCATCTTCTGTAAATCTACGAAAAAAATCGTAGGTCATACGTCGGTTAGTGAACTCGATACAAAATGATTTATTACTTTTCACGCGTACCAAATGCTGCTCGGTGAAATTCACAAATATGTGCGTGCATTTTCCATTAATCAAAACTATTATATAAAAATAATTAACAAGAACGGTTACGACTGATATCTATGTCTTCACATACCATAATGCACCAAAAATTCGAACGCAAATCGAACAATACATTCGATTCATTTCTGGAAAGTTTAAACATATCAATCTCGCGTCACTCCAAAAATATTCACGATCCAATAAAAAAATCACTTTCTTCCGCGAAATCGATTCGAAATTTGAATACGACCTTTGCGTGAAATCTCATCGCGGCGAATCCGCGAAAAGGTCACATCGTAGACTCGCTTGACATTCGAATATTGAGACGATCTTTCCAAATCCAAAACCATCATTCGTATACATTGATTAATTTATAATATTTCGATTCAGTTTTCGTCTCGCGATGCACTCAAAAGTGCAGTTTCGCGATTAGACGAGAGAGAGCTGCTCGAGAGAGTTGTGCTTTCGCGACGTTCCTAATTCACTTTTCTTATTTGTATCATGAGCGTTGTCGTCGTCGTCTTCAATTTGTTAGGAAGGTCGTTTGAAGATTGACCAGTTTGGAAATTTATTTTGTTTTTCCGGGTTTTTTGTGCGTCTATTTTGGCCGCATATAGCACCTTTTTGATTAGATTGATCTGATCTGAAATTTTGATATTTTGAGTTGGTAATAAGACGATTCTAAATTCTTAGTTCTGTGGTTTGTAGTTGAATAATTTAAATATAATAGATATCTTAAGTACGGCTTAATATATATTTTTTAATAAGAAACTTACCAACTCGTCAATCTTTATTTAAATTTTGCATTAAGTCACTCTTTTTAGTCATTCTTCTTAAGTCTAAAATCTAAAATTGCGATATGTAAGATTTTTTAGTCATATAAAATGATTGATTAATTGGTAATAATCATTAGATATTACTGAAAATTACATTAGACGTTCACTTATATTATTTTGTTTCAATTGAAGCAGAAATGTTTAAGTTTCATTCAATTATGAAAAAAAATCTTTTAATAAGCGAGTAAAATTAATGGACGATGTATTGAAATTGCGCCGTTCAATTCTGTGCTAATTTCACTAGTGACATTATGTATGATAAAATACAAAATTTTCACACTCATTTCTAAAAATACACTATGCACACATCACAATTGACAAATCTCTTTCGCTTCGCTAACGAATCTATGCTAAGACAAAACGTCACGAAATCAATCGCCTCTCGAGTGAAATCTTCGAAACGAAACTCTTCGAATCGCCGACCTATGAACCTTTTGTCGCTCGAACGATTCATCTTCTTCTTTTTGTCTTCTTCTTCTTCTTCAGTTTTTCTTCGTCTTTTCGAGCATTTTTCCTTTCACTTTTCGCTGGAAATGCTGCACACCGCGACCTTGTCTGATGGCTCGAAATCGTTGCGGACGATCGACACTTTCGATCGTTCGAAACGAGATTATGTCGGACGTACATAAAACAAATATTAATATAGGCTACTCGTTTTCTCATCACGTTTTATATGTAGTCTTGACGCTTCGCCGTCGGATATTGATTCGAAAATTATCTTCGCTTTCAAACGTATCGTTCTACATTTGTGTCTGTTGAAGAGGCTTCGTTGAAGTTCCCTGCGATTTCGATGAGAATTTGTATGAGTATTGGCATGAAAATGTGTCTCTAGATAGTTTTTTTAGCTATCGCAGGTTAAATTTCGGTATATTTACTAGGTGTACTGACAAATTAATGTTTCAAATGAAGTAGGGAATTTTTTTCGTTGCCTTTATTGAAAATATATCAAAAGGTTGTCAATTATTTTGTAAGTGCATCTAAAAATTGTATCGAAGTTCGACTGCGATGACTAAAAAAAAATTGAGATCTGCATTTTCATGTCTACTTACATTACATTTCTACAAATTTAAAGAAACCTTTCATTGTTAGATTAGAATTTTTTCAATATTTTCGTATAGACTACATATAAATCGATGTGTAAAATACCTATCGTGATTGAATTTCACACACGGAGAAAATCCTGTTCTATATATCCGAGCAGGCTTTTCACTTTTCCAATCAAAACTGTCAATACGTTCCACCGTCCACCAGATTTCTTCCGACTGGTTACAACCGTTGCTGCATTCATAGTCTCGGAGACCAGACAGACCTGCTAACCCACTCGCGAGCTGACATCAGGAATCCCATCTTCGAGCATTCAACATGTCCAGATGAGTCACTTGGACGACGTCGAGCTCGAAGATGCTTTTTGATAAATAATTCAATCGAAAATCTTGGTGATTGTTGTCAATTTGTTGTACATGAACTGCAAACGAATGTGTGGGAATTTTGTAGTGCTTTTTTTTTGAAGCGATCGATTTTGTATTTGAAAAATATGCTTATTTTTGGAAAGTGAAATTGAAAAAATATTTAGTTTTGATAGTAGATCAGTAAATCAATTGATTTGATAGTAGTATATTCCCCGCTTATTCTTCCAATTCTAATTTGATTCATATAGAAATTGAAGAATTAGTGGATTATATACTAATATTTAGTTCAGTGATCTATGAATGATCCAAGGAATGCTTATGTTTTCTAGCTAAACTAAGACTCATTTCAATTAGAGCTAGAAATTAATCTAATTCTAATCAGATTCTAGTTAGAGTCTGGTTAGAGTTTAATTAGAATATATCCTCAAGTTAAGTGATCTACCGATCTGTAATGTAGTGCTAGGGGAATCTTTATCTTATTAAGTTTAACTAGGAAAAATTCTCAATAAAAACTAGAAATGAAACTAATCCTAACCAGATTCTAATCAGATTCTGGTTAGATTCCAATCAGAATATATGAAGGTTCCGATTATAACCCTGAAGGAAGAATTTCATTCACATGAAATTTTCGCAATGCTTCTACATACATACAAACGGACCAGTTAATCGAATGGGATCAGTGGGGCTCGTCTATGCGTTTCAACGTCTATGCTTCTTATCTTCATTCGGACGATATTTTTTTCGGTACATAACACTTATGTCGTCGATTAGCCACAACTCGGAACTGTCGTCTGCTTTAGAGCGACGGAACAATGGCGACGGTTCGACATCGGTTCGATTAGCCTCTCGAGCTAGATTGTCGTCTCGGAACTAGTTTCCGAAGAAACAAGGTTGACTCTCGGCTCTGACGATTTCTAGAGTCACTAGTGAAAAAGACCCGATCGCATTGTCTGTCTGTCTGTCTCTGTGTGCGCGCGCTGAACGTTCTGTATGGAGATGCGACGGAGATTGGGTTGTGATGGAGCGGCTTCGATTCTTCGATTCGAAAGTCGATTTCGTCGTAGACGTGTGTAATTTGTAATATGAGGTTGATTGTGTTTGCCGATTTCGCGTTCTATGTGTCGGTTCTATTTGGAACGATGTCGTGAAATGTTATCGGGCCGATTTGGTGCCGGAGTCGATGTCTCTTGTTGAAAGGTATTGTGTTGGTGAAAAAATCATTAATTGTTTTAAATTGTGCTATCAAAGGAATCGTCCTCAGTATCCAAGTATGAGCAATTCGTACCAAATTCTGTGTATGGAAAGGATTTTATACATAAATAATTGATATAATAATATAATTTTTATTACTAGACTAAACTCGTTCATCTCATAGTGTGACCTACCGTAACATGTTTTTCTATCGTAGAAATTATGAGTAAAAGTTGAATACGTTTACAAACACACTTCTGTGTTGATAGAAAACAAAACTACTTACATACGTTTTTTTCATTGTGATAATGATTTCATTATATTTCTTTCGTTTCGAGATATTTTACGGTTTGCGTTTGACTTCATTGGATATACTGTTGAAAGTGAAAACGACACACGGAACGAATATCTTTCAATTTCACAATAAAAAAATATATTATAGTAGATCCTCGCATAACGAGGTTATCTTACTCGTCAATTCAGTCATTTTTTTCGTAATTGCTCGTAAAACGAAATTCCACTGCACTTTAACTCACGAAATAAACGATAAACTCATTATTTTCAAATTCTAGACGTAAATCACTATCATCATGTAATATATCATAGAGAAATATTAAAAAAAAAAATCAATCTTTCGAACTGTATTGAACATTGGCGCCATACCGATCTCGAGGCCGAACGCGAAAACCGTAAGATGAATCGATGAATAACCGTACAGTCTCCGATTTTCAGCTGCACAAAGAATATTTGGGTTTCGGGCTCGGCCTGTACAGTACAGCCTCCGTGTACCGTTCGATCTTCGAAAACGAAAGCATTATATTCAATAACGCGAGAAAATGAAACGTTTACGGTTCTCTCTTTTTACTGTTGGTCCGAGGCTGTTTTTCTCACGCAATGGTCAGGTTGTTGGGGTTAGATTCAGAGATGTTATTGTAGGGGGGGTGCTTATTTTTTATAGTTAGAAATTATCTGCTTGCTCTAAATGCGAACACTAAAGCGGGAAAAGCAATGATTTTTAGTTAGACAAATGATGAATCTTCCACCTCGTACCATATCTCAGGTAGCTTGGCTGGTTATATTCTAATCAATATGAGTTAATCATTGAAAGTTTTTAGAATATTTGTTACAACTATCCATTTAAGATGTGTATGGCGTAAAATGTCTTTCGAATTGATATCTATGTATGACATTTCAGTACTTTGCATTAGTCAATCAGTGAACTCTATTAGTACTTACATAGCAAAGATAATGATTTATATGTGTTCAGATATTTATAGTTTCGTGCAATTTATAATTGCTAAAAGTTTAAAGTGAAATAAAACAAGTTTTTAATTGTGAATTGTTACACGTGTATATTAGTATTGTTTTTTACACATACTATTTTCTATGCATGCTGTGTTGTGTATTTTTATACTTACTTATTTGTCTTTTTTTATATTCTAGCCTGTAGCTAAAAGTGATGGCGGTGAAGTAGGAGGAGCTGCTGGAGCATCTCGTCCTCGCTTTGTAGCTGTGACTGCGCTTGAAGATGTGCAGGCTGTTAGATGTGCAGAATTTCACCCGGCTGGAAACTTATATGCAGTCGGCTCCAATTCCAAAACTCTTCGTATTTGCTCTTATCCTGACACTTCTCATCTTAGGTATCTTAATATAAGTCTTTTTTTCTCAATTTTATGTGTATATAATGAATTTGCATTCATGTATGGTATTCGTATTTGCAGAGAGGACCATAAAACATATCAACCTACAGTTGTTTTCAAACGTACCAAACATCACAAAGGATCTTTGTATTGTCTATCATGGAGTCCTGCTGGAGATCTTTTAGCAACTGGTTCAAATGACAAAACTGTCAAATTAATGAGATTTAATGCAGATACATCTAATCTAGAAGGACAAGAGGTATTGATCTGTTAAATTACAAATTGGTTTTGTATTTTCAGTATTTTTATTTCTTTCCAATTTGATTTTTCTTTTAGGTTGAGCTCACAATGCATGATGGTACTATAAGAGATTTGTGTTTTATAGAAGATACTAGTAATCAATCCAGTCTTTTGATCAGTGCTGGTGCTGGAGACTGTAAAATATATGTAACAGATTGTGCTACTGGTAATCCATTCCAGGTATGAAATATAATCTCTATCTAATCTGATTATAAAAATATGTGGAGTTAATTTCTTCAATATGTGAATTTAAGGCTTTAAGCGGTCATTCTGGTCATGTTTTATCTCTTTACAATTGGGGTGGAGCACTGTTCGTCAGTGGATCACAAGATAGGACGGTGCGATTTTGGGATTTACGAACTGGTGGATGTATAAATGTAGTAACACCTATCACAACACCTGGAACGAGGGTTTGTCATAAATATATTATGTATTTTTTTGTCCACATTAACTTTTTCTCAATTCAAATATTATTTCAGGGCTCACCAGTTAGTAGTGTGAGTGTCGAGCCATCAGGTAGACTATTAGTTTCAGGTCATGAAGATGCTACTTGCTGTCTCTATGACGTACGCGGAGGTCGCACAATAAAAAGTTTCCAACCGCACACGCAGGATGTGAGGTCAGTCAGATTTTCTCCTGCAGCTTATTATTTACTCACTGCTGGATATGATAGTAAATTGATACTTACCGATCTTCAAGGTATTTAGATATTTTGTCAATCAGTACTATATTTTTTTTCATGAGATTTCAAATATCAATGTGTGTGTTGTAGGTGATCTTACCGCTTCTCTTCCCAGTGTAGTAGTGGCTACTCATACAGATAAGGTTATATCAGGGCGGTGGCATCCTAGAGATTTCACTTTTCTTTCAACTTCAGCAGATAAAACTGCAGTTTTATGGGCTCTACCACCCGCTTAAGTACTCGTCTTTGGAAAAATTTACGTTGAAGAAAGCATATATGAAAATACTTAGGTTTACAATGATTAATGTGCTATTTTTGTTTTATAGCTTTTAATGAATGTTTTTTCATGAATAGCATATGTATTTTATATTTTTCTACTAAATTTTACATTTATTTATTGATTTATTTTTAAGGTTATTTACTCTTTCTCTAATTCATTCCTTAAAAATCATTTTTGGTTTTAAAAAGTGGAATGATAATCTGATATTTTTTTTTTATTGAAAAGGTATTCTTTAACTTGTTATGATGTTGATACATATTGTGAAATTCATTTATCGAGTTATTTTTTAGTTCAGCTTTTAAATCAATCATGTAATTTTATATATTGTATTAATTTTCAAAATCTTACAATATTCTAGTAATAACGATGATATTACTTGGTGCTTATTGATTTTTCAATATTTGATTCATAGTGACAAGTTGATAAATACCTATAAACAAAGCCATGACATAACGAACGAAAAAAAAAACAATATTTCTTATGCGAAACATTAATAACTAAAAAGTATTTACAAATGTGTTATTAATTTAATTATATATTACACATTTCATTATTTGAAAAAGCTTTATATACGTACGAACATACATATATTATATTCGAAATTAGTATTAACACTTTTTATATTCTTGAATTTCACGTTAATATTTTTAGAGTCTATAATCTCAGTTATCTTACATTCTCATATATTTTGAAACCCATACATTGGTGTTATTATGGCGAACTTCACATTTTGCATCATAAGTCCAATTTCATCTTAAAATTGACAAAAGTATGTGTTTGGTATCAGAGTTCGTAAATATATGACCCATTGTGAATAGTGATTGTCGAAATAGATATGTTTTAAATATTTTATAATTTTCATGTTGACTGGAAATCAAACGCCATCATCACACCGATGCTTTACAAATTCTTGTGAACTTGTTATGGGTTTATTTGTACGTATTTCTATTGTATAGTTGAAACATTTAATTAGTTTAATACTGTTGTCATTTAAGGATGAATAATATTGAAAAAAATAACAGTGCACAGTCTATATCGATATATTATGAACGATCAAAATAAACGACTTTTTTCAAATGACTTTAAATTTATAATTTCTTTCGAGTCAACGAAATTTGTATATCAAAAAATCTATATGAAGCGTGCCAATTTTTTTTTATTGTTTTATGTACAAATTGAAATATTCACTGATTTAAAAACGAGATGACTTTTGAAGTCACAAATTATTTTGTGAATACACCATAAATGTTGATGAAAGTGTTTTATTCAATATATATTAATACATTTTGTGTATAACATTTACTTCAAATGTACTTTCAAATCCATTATATATCTTATACTTTTTAGGTTATGTGGTTGACATGTAAATCTTTTCATTTTTAGATGGAAAGGAGAATTATTTTCATTAATAATTTGATATGTAAGTGCTTATTATCGATCGATCAATATGAAAAATTCATGTAGGTATAATATTATTTCATTTGCTATGCGAATTTTTTTTTATGTTTTGCTGCGCGTATTTGTAATTGAATTCGACCTTTTACATGTTGTATATGTTTATGGCGTTTGATGCTTTATGTCCTTTTGAAATGTCATGTCAGTATTTGAGTTGAAAAAATTACTTTTGAGGATGAACAAAATATGAATCGATTCCATAAAATTATTCCTTTTTATCACAATTAGAATTAGAATCATTTCTTTTTAATATATTGAAATTCAGTAGAATAAAATTGATTTTAAATACAGAATGAAGTTATGATATTGTGAAATGTGATGATTTTCATTTGCATTTATGTAAATAGTAAATATATCTAATTTCAATAACTGGCGTTGTTTTCGAGTAAGATTTTTTTCATCTATTTAGGTTCTAAATATACATGCTGCTAAATTACATAAAAACATGCGACTGTAATTACTATCTAGTAGTGTATGTGTCTAAAACTTTTTAAGTATCAAGTGTGTGTATCAGTACATTAAGTTTGCATTGCAAAATTATATACAGATGTATGCGATAATTAATTATCACTGATTATGTTTAATATGTAATAAAAAGATTGTTTCTATGATCACGGTAATATATATTATTCTTATGTATGTTTTTATATGGCGTATTTGTGTAGTAAATGAACAGCGTGTACACATTTATGCATATTGTTAATAAAAACATTTCGGCGTTGATATTTACACTTATGCATCTCTGTTGATCATGACATGTCTTTATTAGTATGGAAAAATAGCGCCAAAAAAGAGGGTCTATGGTTTTACCTGGCAGAAAATAAAGTATGGTTAATATGTAGTTTTTAATCGTTCTATTTAATCTAGAGAGGTTTTTTTTACCCAATTTTCCACTTCTAAATGTGTCCGGTTTTTGTGTGGTTTTTTCTGATTTGCTCAAAAACTGTTAAAGACAATAATGTTTTTCATTAATTTTTCTGTAATTATTACATATTTTGATACAACTTATAGCTTTGAAATTGTTGCTGAAATAAGACTTAAGTTTATATACCAAACAGCTTTATTCTAATAAACAAATTAAACAAAATACCACATCTATGCAGAAGTTTCAAATGTATAAAACGTACAATACTTTAGGATGCTTAGATTAGTTTAAAACTTCATGTATTGATAAAGTAATAATACAAAATACTTACAAATTAAAAGTTATTTCAAACTTGTTTATATTATGATAAAAAAAATTAAATTGAAACATTTTCTGTCAATTGAAACCATAGAACCGACTAACTTGAGTTACATGTTTAAGATTGTGTTTTTATGTTGTGTTGGCTTTCATTTTCGACAGACATTTTGTAAATGTTTTTGCTTTTTCGAAATATTCAACGATATATAGCTGGTGCTTAGTTATAGTTATTTAGAGGTTAATTAATAATTTCATTTAATTTTTGTTGCGTATTCCATTTTTCATGCACAATATTATATACTTATGTTTTTCTCAATGTCTATTTTGAAAAGGCATAACTCGATTGGTCTAGACTGTTTTGAAAATTTATATTTATGGAACTATAAATTGAAAAATAAAATAGAAAATTTTGATTTGATTTTATTAAAATCAACATATTTCGAATTCCTTATATACCTATACATTGTAATTTAAATAAAAAAAATATAAAATGTTCATTATCATCGTATTGAAATACTAATGTTAATCCATATTTATGAGTAATTTTTGCAATTTTTATTAAATAATTATGATTTCAATTATCGCCTTTCAAAATGCACATTTTCATAATTGAATTTACTTTTTATATTATAAAAAAATATGAATGCGTAGTATTCTTATAAATGTTGATAATATGTATGTACACATTTATTAAATAAATTACTAACGATCCAGTTTAATTTTATTCTTTTTTTCAATGTAATTTAACAATTCTACAAGAAATTTGAATAAAATTGGATGTCATAACATGTGTATCTGCAGAAGCTTTTCTAAAACTTATCACCATGAAATGCACACAATATGCACATATGTATTAGATTTCAGCATACAAGCAGGGTGTGGTCAGTTGGCTACACGTTTTATTTTTCCGCCGAATATATGAGCGTATGTAGAAGTGATTCCAGTACATAATTCAATTTTGGCAAAATGTCACTTATATCTTTTCAGTCATATGAAAAATGGCTTTAAACAAAACCCCAAAACCATTTTATAAAAACTTCACTTGTGCCAACTGTCCTACCCTCCCCTGCTGAATAAATGCGTTAATAAATTAAAATACTGTAGATATTATCAAAAAGCAGTTTAGGGCCGAAAAGTACATAATTTATAGGAAAAAAAAAATCTTTCTGATTCTGTGCGGTGATAATAGTAATATGCAGGCCTTTCTTTAGCTCACTTATTCAGGTTAATCATTTCGTAGAATTTTGAGCTCAGCATATCTTTTAATAAATTAAAATTTACATACTTACATTGAATAAAATATTTTTCAAAGTAATTAGCTGCTGCGATTCAGGACCTTCTAGGCAACTATGACTAAATGGCAAAAACAGTCTAAGTCGGTTGTTTTGAATGTTGTCACACATATATTTTAGAAAGCTCATGCGTTTATCCACACATTATTTTGTAAATGATATCTGTTTTTCGCCATTGCAATTTTTTTCATATTATTTATTTGTACCTTGTGACCCTGTGAAAGTGAGTTAGTGATGTCGGGAATCTCGTCTTTCGTCTTTCGAAAGTAAGGAGATGGGAGAGGAAGGCACCATCGATGGTGATGTGGGTTGGGGCTGCTTATTAGCGAGTTTTGGGTTGGTTAGAAGTGTATGTTGTGTGTGATTTGAGTGCCATGTTGTAGGTCGGGAAGCTTGTTATGGTGGTTGAAATGGATGTTCTTCCAACGTGTTCATTGGTCGCGGGATGTCGTTGTTTGTGTATTGAATTCTGAATATTGAGAGATCGAATTCTGTTGTTTTTGATGTGTTTAATCTTTGTGTAAAATTTGTTTATCTGTTTGTCAATGGATTTATTTGTACTGTCGTGTTATATTAATAATGTACGAATATTTCCTAAAAAATATGTATTTTAGAGCGCATAAACTCGAGTAAATCTTTGTATTAAATGATTGATGAAATGTTACTCAATAATATTTTTATCTCATGTTGTTGACAAGAGAGAAGTGATTACAATAAATTTGAAGTGATATGTTAATATGAGAAAAATACTGAAGTATAAATATATTAGACATTTGAAAAGAAAACAGAAATTAAAGGTAAATTTATGAAATCAAAAACAAATTTATTCAAAAGAAAATTGTATTCAATGTTGAATTTCTGAAATACGTTAGTAAACAATCGCAAACAATAATGCGCATACCGTGAAATGGTATGAATCGGGACATGTTTTGGATTATAAATATTTACAAGCATGTTAGACATGGAATTGAAATTAAATGTGGTTTGTAAGTCTCATAGTGTTTTACACACCTATGTTTTTTTTTTTACTTAAGAATACAAGAAACAGTTAAACAAAATAGAAATAAACAATAAATCTGACTCAAACTCCATGTACCACCATAAAAACTAGTATTTTCCATAAAATTTAGGCATCGAAATTTTTTCGAAGGTTTCATCCCAATTCACCCCATCACAGTATTTTACAAATAAACAAAAACAGACTCATAATATGAAACTCAAAATACGTTATTTCGCTTAGTTTCTTCGCACATGAAAAAGATTATTTGTAAAAATAAAAAAAGGAAAGATATAGTATTAATAATTTATAACAACTTAATGACTAAATATATTTGAAAAATGTCGCATTGTACGCAAAGGCTTTCATTTTTCGTTCACATACATTGTTTCAATTGTAACTAGCGTTCATTCTTCGTTCCATTTTCCTCTGCTTTTTCTCGTCAATCTCGGGCGCAGGGTTGGATTGGAAGAACCATGGAGCCAGCACTGACTTCCACAGCATGAGGGCAGCCCTTATTGGCGCCAAGAGCAGCAGTAGCCAGAAATAGCTCGATATAAGCGAAAGCAGCTGCGTTATTGATGCAAGAATAATCATGTCTATGATGTTCCTGAAAAAAAAAAGTAATATAAATTGAACACAATGCAAGATAAATCATAAAAAAGAGTGTTCTCACTCCGCAATTCCTCCTTCCATGTTTAAATCGGTGCCGCTGTCCAAAATAGTCTTTCCGTCTTCAGCGTATCTCGCTTTAGCAGCATAGCATAATAGATTGTAACATATGAGATTTATAATTGTGACGAGTACAAGTAAAACCTGTGAAATTAATTATTTGAAACAAGGATAAGGTAAACTTCGGTCTATTAATAATATTGTCAATATGTCATTTCAATTTTGACAGAACGGCTTCAATTGTAAAACATCTATCAATATGTAAACCGTTAATTGAGTTAGAACAGATTTTTGAAATAAAAAGCATAGGTGTCGTTAAATCAAGGCTTATTTTGAGTTGGGGTAGTGAATTGAGTTGAATTAGAAGAATGACAGAAGTGAAATATGAAAGTAGCTGAAGACATCCCACTGACAGTTCTAATTATGAGGATAATCCGACTACAAAAAATGATGCTGACAATATTGATACAGGTCAATACAGAGCATCAACATTGAAGTGAGATATTGACAATTTAGAAATGAGCTGGAAACATACAATATCAGTCGTAGAAAACTCCGCTCCCATGATAAGCATTATCACTACGTAAATTAAGAAGGTTCCTACGCTCATGTTCCTGTAGAATTTCTTAGTGCCTTCATTTTCTTCGACTATCTGTTTATTGCCTCGCGTGGCTTGCTTTTTTGGTTTAGGCTATAAATTCACGGAAATTAGTCATGTTACATGATTATGTGTTGAATTCAATTCAATTTTACCGTCATAGTGATGAAGAAGATCTTTAAAACTTGTAAGGAATGAATTAAGAAGGTCGTATTCGAACACTACACCGACGAGTGACTATCTAGCGACACTTTTCTTGAATGTCAGAATGTCATATGAAAAACATAACCTAGAAACTAGTGTTGCCAACCAATCGGATATGAGACAAAATTTTATTTTATTTTATTTTCGGATTCCATAATTACAGACAACAAATTACATAGAATAGGTTAAATATTTTTTTAAAAGATTTATCGTCGGATAACAGATTGCGGACAACACTATTTTAGGCTATTGCAAATTTACAGAACAAAAACAAATGCAGCAAATGTTGCAATAGTTGGTAGTGGGGATCGTTTTAAAAAAAAATATACCAGCAGAATGATTAATAAAATCAAATTGAATTAAAAATTATCGATAAATGGGTGAAAACCGAATTTTGCATTATATTTTGGTTATGGTCATGAAACAACATGTTATACACACAAACAATTTTCAGTTGGGCGGCCGTTGAGTTTTGCACGTTTTTGCGTCTTTAGCATCTTTAGCGTCTTTGTAGAAAAGGCCGCGTTAAAAAGCGTAATAAAGTCGAAATCCATTTCCAAACGGTGCACATCACATTCGAGATGGTGGGCAAGGGTCGTGGGTGAGTATTTTACACGTTACAGCTGTTTGGCGGGCTTTCGATACTTACATTTAACACTTTATGGACGACAGTTGTAATATGTGGACCAGAAAATTGGTAGAATCGCGTATTTCAAGATATTTTTTCGACAATATTCGATTAGATTTATCATCACATCATCCACAAAGAATCATACAATCATTCAAGATTTTTTGAAACATTTTGATTCCTTTTTTGTAAGGCAGTTTATATTCAGCCTCAGAATATGCGACAATTTCTCTATCGAATCCAAATTCCTTTCAATGCGTATATTTTTTTAAATTCAGATGCAAATAATGATAGCTAGAAGCCAGATCTAGAAAAAAAGTAGACCGAAAGGCGGTTTAAAATGTATTTTTTACATTGTTGCAATCAACTTGCAACTCGATAAATGAAAAATTTTTTCTTCTTTATTCAGTTAGACATTTTTTCTCACAATTTATTTTTGAAATCTCGTTCAAATCATTATTTTGCTTGAAAAGTATTTTTCTATTGAAAAACTAATGTTATATCAAAGCATGAAATTTAGATTTTCTCTTCAGATTAAAAATAGTAAAAGTAATGTTTATTAAATTGTTATAACTTTGAAACTGAATGTTATATATTCATGAAATTTAGACACATATTATTTGAAAGATTACATTTTTCAAATATTACATATATTGATTTGCGAACATTCGGACAGCTTACGTATGATCTACGAATATATTGATCCACAGATTAGTTCTTGCTTTTTACCGTTCAACAGCTGTCAATCGCCCATTGCTTGCTGTAAGTTCTCTGTCAAAACGCGCGTAAATTATTTATACACTCGTAGTGTTGACACTTCTACTATAACAGTGTTTCTAATGCTCATTTCTTTTTCTTGTTATCAGGGCTGTTAATAGACTACATGGAAATAATATGAGTGGAATAACGGCATCAGGCAGTGCTGAGTCTGACATACATCTAATCGATTATAATAACTTTATATTGCGTCTACTCATCCCGCAGAACATAGTGAGATTTTTAATAGGAAAGAAACATTCTTGCATATACAGAATTCAATTTCTGAGTCACACTCTCATACACGTGGAAAAATTGGACTCAAATATTTTTGATTCCCAAAAAATTATCTCAATTTTCGGAGATATTGCCCAAGTAGTTGTTTGTATACGTGAAATTTTAAATGTATTGAAAGATAAAGTCAATATCACACATGGAGGGTATTTTAGCAGTTTTTGTAATTGGTATTTTCATATTTTTTTTGTATGTACATATATCTGATATTTTGTATATTTTTTTAGCAATATATCATTAAATATCTTAGCATGTGATAGTGTCATCGGCCACGTAATAGGGTTCAATGGAGCAACTGTCTGTAAATTAATGAACGATACTAATACACATATCGTGATATCTCCTGTTCTTGAGAAATATGAATCACCAAATTTGGATACAATTATCACTATTTCGGGTGAAATTGGAAACATAGTGAAGGCTGGGGCTTCAATTTCATCTATTATACAAAAGAACCATATGTATACAGAGGTGCGTCAAATGGGCCTTGGAGACCAATAACAACGTGAAATATATCATTTGAAAGCACTTTTCATACCTTTCTTTTGTTATTATTGAGATAAATCTCAATTCGCTGTGTGAAAAAAGTTGAAGCCAAAAAACATATTAAAAAAGTAGTTAATTTTATGTACAATAAAAATAATTCCTTTTGTCTCTTCTCATTTTAAAAGCAGTAAGTAAAGTCATCATAAACCTTTTATATGATTAATTTTTAAAAAAAGTATACATGAATTATCGTAATTTAAAAATTGTTAATAAGACGCATTTCAGGATGGGCAGTGTGCATTATACGTTTTATTGTTGTAAAGACATGATGCAACGCGACCGTAGTGTCCTTGAAATTTCAAAATGGTGCAAAGTTTTTCAGCTAAAATTTATTTCACAGATTGAATTGAAAACTTTATAATAATAATAATAATATTTATATATAATATAATTATATTTATAAAATGAGCTATCTAATGATATAAGTCTCATAATTAGTTTTCGGGGCCACTTCTCACACAAATTTGTCTCCTTTCTTGGCAAATATAATTTTAAGTTTATTTTTATGTTGCTCATTAGGAATATTTGCTTTATCAATTTTTTTTTTGTGATACAGGTGACTTCATTCCTAAGATTTTTGTACCCAGTACTTGATCCTAGAGTTATAATGTCCTTTATTGGTCAGGGTGATAACTGCAAAATTCCACCACAACTCAGATCTGCTGATTTTCTTGTATGAAGTACATATCTGTTGATCTGTTTTGCAGTTTTTCTACACTGTATTTTATTAATTTGCAGATAACATCTACAATATATATAAGCAATGGCGTTTTTAATGTAATATCATCTCATATTCCAACAATCGTTGCGTTTTGTGGTGTGTCTTTGAATATACCTCACTTAATAGATCAAGATCAAGATCAAAAGTCTCTAACACGTAGGGTGATTGTCGACGGTAGTTATAATGATGTGATGAAGGTAGTCAAAAAACATTTTCTTGCAATATTGTTAATTATTTCTTCTGTTATCAGAAACATGTTTTTTCATGTCTATTTCAGTTTCAGTATAACATCATTAGCTTCATCAAATTAGGAAACTTTATGTCAACACCGACCGCAGTGAAGGTGAACATGACAATCACAAGTAAGAAATTGGGTCATATTATTAGCGAAAGAGGGCTAAATGTCCGAGAAATGTCTGGGATGAATTCCCAACAGGCTGCCGTCCAACTCGATCGGGACACAACAATGCGTATTGTTGGGCCCTTCAGTAGTGAACCGGTTTGTTACATCACACTTTTTCTAAATTCATGATACGTTTATTTTTTAGCATAATATAGTAATTTTGAATTGTATTTGTTTTCAGTTCGCTCGAAGACATATTCACGAAAAGGTATCTGAAGCTAGCATGTCAGGTTGCAATTATAGAATTGGTGCAGCTGCATCTTTATTCTATCAGAAATAGTGTAAATAGCCTAATAGAAATTTAATGAACAAAAATATTAATATATTGACTGTATATTTGTTAAATGTATATAATATAATATTATTAAGTCAAATTTATACTAGTCAGTTTAATTAGAATGACTCATGTTAATAATGTTATTTTTAGTCTTGTACTGAGAGGCTTGATTCATATTCAATTTTCATGCTCTGTTAACTATGTATGTAGATATTCTCTGACTTTTCTTTACTGATCCTTAAGATTTTTTTAATATAGAGAGGTTTCTTTAGAAACACTTAATTGAATAGTGTTGAGATTAGCATTATTCTAATTTTAATATTTTCAAATTGATGTTCTATAATAAGTAGTAAGGTAAACAGTTTTATTTTCATTACTAATGCTACAGTTTTCAATTTGGCTTTCAACTGTTTTTTTTTTTTTTATCGAATAATATGATATCAGAATGTAGAATTCGTTTACAAGAATATAAAGGTGAATTTCTAAATTGATCCTGTGAAAATTCAACTATTGTTTGATGGTATATGTATATTGCATGTACAATTTCTAAACAAATAAATAAAAATGTTATGATAGCTTTAAAGATTTTATTTCATCAAAAAGCCGAAATTGGTGAATCACAAAATTTGAGTTTTCTCAAAAATCTGTGTAAAAACTAATGATATAATCGTGATCGGCACATTAAAATTTATAAGGATAACCAAATTTCAACAATTATAATTTAATTACCTAATGTGAGAAAAAAAAAACAATATATAATACACTTGATTATCTGTGCTAATCCTCGGAGGATGGACACAGATTATCTGAATTATAAATTTTCATTTTATTTTATAATATATAACACAATTAATTGATATATAATATCTTCACACCTATTATTATATTTATCAAGAAAAGACAAACTTTATTTACTTTAATTTTGACCAAGATTGTGCTATTTATTCCATGTATAGCGTCCAATATCATTTTTTTCGATAAGTGCTTGATGATAAAGATTTTTCATCGATGATATAACGATGTAACGTAAGGAGCCAAAAATTTTGTAATCATAAGTCCGTAGTTTGTCTTCAATATGTTTTCATTTGGATGAGAAGGAGCATTATTTATAACAAAACTTTTCTGAGGCAATCTCTTTTTTTTTTTTCAAATTATTGAATCTCTGGAATCTGCACCTTTTTTAGTACGAGAAATTACGGGAGTCTATGGTTTCAGCTGGCAGAAAGCATAAGATTTTGGGTAAGGGTAAGTCTTAGCCGTGCATTTGGATCTAGAAAGGGGAACACGTCGAAGGAGATGTTTCTACCCTAAAAACTACCCTCTAAAGGTGTCCGATCGCGGTTTTTTTAGATTTTTGCAAAAACTATTATAGATACGAGAAAACTCAAAGACAATAATGTTCTCTTAGCTGTTCTGTTCTGTTAGCACCATTTGAAAAACACTATGATTCAAAAAATATAATAGTTATATTTTTTTGACTATTTTTTCTGAAAAATATAATTCTTTGGCTATAAATTTTACGCTTAAATTTTTTCTCTATCTCAAAAATGAAATTTTTTCTCGCTGAGTGATATTTTTACCTCCCGTTTCAAAAAGTTTCAATTTTAAATATTTTTTAAAATTATATTATAAATGATTCAACACTTTTTTTTATTTGTAGGCATCTTATATTATTAATTAATCAGTATAAAAAATTTCCAAACGATGGGAGCTTTATAAATAATTATAACGATGTATGAGTGTAGAATGCTTCCGCGCGTATGCCGTATTTATTCCACACGTATATTTGTATGGACTCGAATATTTGAGTCACTACTTCCTGTATTAACACGAAAACTATAAGTCCTATCGAAATAAATGTTGTTGAATAATTGTATAGAATTTAATGGAAAACATTATTGTCTTTGACAGTTTTCTCGTATCTATAATACATAGTTTTTGCAAAAATCTGAAAAAACCGCGATCGGACACCTTTAGAGGGTAGTTTTTAGGGTAGAAACACCCCCTTCGACGTGTTCCCCTTTCTAGATCCAAATGCACGGCTAAGACTTACCCTTACCCAAAATCTTATGCTTTCTGCCAGCTGAAACCATAGACTCCCGTAATTTCTCGTACTATATCATTCTTATTGAGGTTAGAATTCGGGCAAACTTCATACATTTCGAATTAATCTTGCCAAAAGTTTTCATATCAAATTTAGGTCCGATATTTGAATTGCATGTCAGCAATCAGTCTGAGGTAACTGTTAACAACTATAAATTTACTCTTATCAGACATGCGTGGATATTTTCAACGGGTTGATCGCTACTTAGATTTAAATAAATATTTAATTACTAGCTAGACAGAATTAAATTATCGAAACGTATAAAATAATTGCAGATAGAAGTATATTTTTCCAATGTTATTTCTACGTACATACCTATTTATTGGGAATTCTTTGAAATTTCAGAATAAACATCTTTGCAAAATGAACGAAATGCATTTATCGATCGCTTCGATTCCGTCTTGTGCAGTTTTCCTAATTGTGAGTTTTTCCAAAAAAAAGCTTGATCCGCCGCCAAAGTGCATTTTGTGGGGTCGTTCCACGGGAATTCGAAAAGAACAATTCGAAAAATCGAAAAAAAGAAACGAAACAAAACGTGATCTCGCATTTCGTTCTAGGCTGAAATAAAAGGAAGCAAATCCGCATCTTGAATTTTTATGCGATCCGATTTCGAGTCGGAAAATTTTAAACTCGAAAAGATCTAGAAGCGTTTTATTCATCGATAGATTTAGAAAATATTGAAATATTCAGCACTTATTTTATTTTATGCAAGCCATTGTACTAAATTGACGAAAAATTAGGGAGTCCTGAAAAACCTGATCGGTTTTCAGTAAAAAAAAATATGAAAAAAAACCTCAACACTTCTTCAGCAACGAAATTTAGGTAATTAAATGTATAAAGAACTGCTCTTTACCCCTTTAGTAGATGAATCCGATATGTATTTTGATAAAATTTTCCTTCCACGACACAAAAACGGCTTTTATGCAATTGGTCCTTGTACATATGTACATATATTCATCTAAATTAACAAATGATTTTTGATAATTGCACGAGTTTTATTATATGTATCAGAAGCTATTATACATTCTTTCGAAAACGATTTATTGAATGAAAAAAAAAATCTACATCAATCCAATTGTGAGGTGGTGGTAAAATAGGAATGATCCAAATGAAAAAAATCGATTTTTTTTCGGTGCAGTTCGATCTTTACGCATTTTACGATCACTCAAATGTGTTTTTCTAAGCATTGAATAATGCGGCATATATTTTATTCGAATAATTAAACGTGTTTTGATTAGTGTGTAGAAACATGTTTGTAATGTGGGAGTTTGTTCGGTCAGCGCCAAAATCTATGTAATTTTAACGAGATAATAAACACCCCGCGAAGTCTTTCTGTCTGTTCTGAATTGACGATGTAAAATCGATTATTCAATTGCACTTGTTTTCGTATTAAACTATGCAACATTTTGCAAACATTGATTTTCAATTTATTTTCCATAAAAAGCACAAATTATTCGTTTCGAAGTCATTTACGAGAGGTCAGTCTTAACTCATGTTAAAGTTCATCAAGTAGATGATTGTGAGATGAAGTGAAAATATAGGACATGAAACATTGGTGAAGAACGGTAACGCAATTCCCAAAAATTTTTTTAGCTGTCTTAGGTCTATGTTCAGTATATTTTCTAGCTACACTAATACTACTACTACGAAACATTTTACATACTAGTTGGTTTGTAAACACACTGAAATGAACACTTAAACGGAAACATCTACTCTTAATAGTGTTACTCAAAAGGTACTTTCAGTGCACGTAAATATTTAGGCTACAGATAATTTCTCAATTTGAATGACGTACAAATAATTTAGACAATTACGTACGACTACAATTTTTTTGTTAAAAATAAATATTGAAATATTGAATAAATTTGATCCCTACATTCACAATGAATTTCTACAAATATGAGTGAAGATCGACAGAGATCATTATGAAGCGATCATACCCCGTTCTGTGCAGTGAACGAGGCCCGAACCGAACTCCTGAAAAAGACGATTGTTCTGCCGAAGAGCGTCCTCAGGGTCTCCCGGTGTAATGGACCACAAATTTTTGAGCCGATTCGGAAACGAGACCCCCACGCTCAAACTACATTTGACGCTTGAAAAGACCAAGGGTACAAGTGACATTTTTACCGAAATTGAGTCATGAATAGGAATCGCTTCTATGCACGTTCATTTATTTGGAGGCAAAAGAGTACGTGTTCCGAGATATATCATCAAATCACTCGACCATAACCTAATACATGATCGACTTTGAACGCGCTTTTCTCGAAATCACCGCAAAGCCACTTTTACCCCTTGACCTTTTCAGTCGTCATTTAAACAAAAGTGAATGAAGATCATTGCGAATCGATCATACCCCATTCTGTGGAGTGAATTAGCCTGAATCGAAGTTCTGGAAAGGTCGCGATTGTCCTGACGAGCCGAAGCGCGTCCTCAGGGTCCCAGGTGCAGTGGACCACAAATTTTTCAGTCAGGACAAAATTGACCCCCACACTCAAACTACATTCGACGGTTGAAAAGACCAAGGGTACAAGTGACATTTTTACCGAAATTGAGTCATGAATAGGAATCGCTTCTATGCACGTTCATTTATTTGGAGGCAAAAGAATACGTGTTCCGAGATATATCATCGAATCACTCGACCATAACCTAATACATGATCGACTTTGAACGCGCTTTTCTCGAAATCACCGCAAAGCCACTTGTATCCCTTGACCTTTTCAGTCGTCATTTAAACAAAAGTGAATGAAGATCATTGCGAATCGATCATACCCCGTTCTGTGCAGTGAATTAGCCTGAATCGAAGTTCTGGAAAGGTCGCGATTGTCCTGACGAGCCGAAGCGCGTCCTCAGGGTCCCAGGTGCAGTGGACCACAAATTTTTCAGTCAGGACAAAATTGACCCCCACACTCAAACTACATTCGACGGTTGAAAAGACCAAGGGTACAAGTGACATTTTTACCGAAATTGAGTCATGAATAGGAATCGCTTCTATGCACGTTCATTTATTTGGAGGCAAAAGAATACGTGTTCCGAGATATATCATCGAATCACTCGACCATAACCTAATACATGATCGACTTTGAACGCGCTTTTCTCGAAATCACCGCAAAGCCACTTGTATCCCTTGACCTTTTCAGTCGTCATTTAAACAAAAGTGAATGAAGATCATTGCGAATCGATCATACCCCATTCTGTGGAGTGAATTAGCCTGAATCGAAGTTCTGGAAAGGTCGCGATTGTCCTGACGAGCCGAAGCGCGTCCTCAGGGTCCCAGGTGCAGTGGACCACAAATTTTTCAGTCAGGACAAAATTGACCCCCACACTCAAACTACATTCGACGGTTGAAAAGACCAAGGGTACAAGTGACATTTTTACCGAAATTGAGTTATTGAATCGAAGTTCTGGAAAGGTCGCGATTGTCCTGACGAGCCGAAGCGCGTCCTCAGGGTCTCCCGGTGCAGTGGACCACCGATTCGTGCCGTGCACTCGACACGCGCTATAATTAAACACAATGCCCACTGTTTATTTATAGCGGCCGCCGGCCACTTCAGTGCCGTCGGGACTGTGGACCGATCTATACATCCCGCGGGATCCACGCGATCCATAGATCCACGCGATCCATAGATCTTCGCGATCCGCGGATCTTCGCGATTCTCCGAAATGACGCGCGGGTCCGGATCGAATTCTGCCCGTTTTCGGTCCGAGTTCGAATTGTGGACTGAGATCGCGATGTTTGAGTGATGTTTTTTTTTTGTTTTGAGTTTTGTGCGAGTTTATTGTGTTTATTGGTATGAATTGATTTTAAATTTTAATTTAGCATATTTAGAAAAAATGTATATAAGCGTACTTAACGTTTTCGATGAAAATTTAGTGTGAATATCGATTGAAATAGTTGTGAAGAACGAATAGACAACTCTTAATAGTTTTTTAGTTGTAGTATGTTAAATTTTGGTATAGATATTCGGACTGTAATAATAAGAGTTTTGGCATATTTTCAATGGGACAAAGACAACAAAAATAATACTATACGTTTAACAAAAATCTTCATAGTGCACCTAGAAAATATATCGAAATTCGATCTGCAATAACTAAAAAACTATAGAGAGTTGCGATTTTGTTCTTCACAACTATTTCATGTCTATACTGATACTAAATTTTCGTCAAAATCGATGAGTAATCTTATGTGCACACTACTATTCATAATCTCCTTAGTAATTTAATTTTGTTTTCGGGAACTTTTCACGATGTGACGCAACGTTGCGATCAGAACGATGATGTTTTTTTTTCATCAAATATTGGCTTTTAGATCATCGAGAGACTCTGGCAACTATTTATGTACACTTTCGTTTCCAGATGACCCAATAAAAAAGTTCGGTGTCGCCAGTTGCAAAATGAAAACTTCAACCAAACACTCGACACGAGTTGAAAACATTCCGTTTTATTTTTGCAAAATTAAAGATTTCAAATTCAAGATTTGAATATAGAAATTCTATACATGTGATTTTTTCAAAAAATGAACTCAATTTTATACCTGAAACGACTGTTAATTTTCGTAAAACCAACAAATCACTCGTCTCTTTTCGCCCTACAGTTTCCTTTCATCTGCAATCCGAATTCAATTTTCATTCGAGAAGAATTCACATATCACAAACACACACAAAACATGACTAATCAAGGATCTAAAACAGATCTAACAGATGAAAACTTTCACAGTACGAACGAGAGCAATGTAAACACTAAACGCCCACTAGAATTCGTCTTTTGACGTGCGTCGTCAGAAAACGTGTGTCCAGACCTTAACATCCTAAAAAATCAGTAGTGGATCCAGAAAAATTTCTTGATGGGGCCTTTTTCTAATGACAAGCATTTTTTTTTGAATTTCGAAATGTCATAAAAAAATAGTATTGAAAAGTTAAGAGTTTATCCAGAGAGTTCAAATGTCTTTCCTGAAAAATCAAGATCATTAAATGACAAAATTTGTATAGCATCAAATAATAAATAAATTATTTTCAGAGGTTATTTCAACTAATTCTGTAATCTAATATGAACTGTCCAAATCTGTAGTAAAAGAAATTTGTATGTTTGTATCAAATTTAAAACGCATTTCATAATTTTTTTCGTTTTATGAAGTTAATCACGTTTTGTATCGAACGGTTCTTTAGATCATTCAGCGTTCAAAGGCCACGTTGAGAATTAAGAAATCTAACAACAATCGATTCATCTGCCGATAAATGAATTATTCAGACAATTTTGAAAGCATTCCGAAGCTTTAGGAATCTAAACATGTTAATTTTGCAAACGGTTCACTTGCGTTCTGCCAAAACTGACTGTCACTCGAACTAGCGATAGTTAGTTTTGGCAGAACATAGACACATTGTTTATTTACATCGACTCTGAAGAAAATTCGAAGATTTTCGCGTTCCGAATCTAAATTGGAATTTTATATAATATATTGTTCGTGTTTCGTTGGTTTATGTTCAGATTTGATTTTGAATTTGAGTGAGATCAATTTGAGACATTCTGGGAACATTTCAAATTATTTTTGTTATTATCAGGTAAGTGTAATTGAATAGGTTTCTTGTTTTTAAAACATTGATATGTGTTCATTGTACGAAATGCTGAATGTTTTAGTATGAAATAAAATCCGGCATCGAATGAGCTACATTTATATGAACTGAAAGTTGGCAATATCATGTTTACAATTCACAAACTGTTATGAAAAATGTCAGAGATATGTATATTATTTAAATTTGATCTTATCGCTCACATATTATATTAGAAATATGTTTTCAATCTATTACATTTCGTCAATGATGCAATATTGGATTTTCAATGTACTTTATATTTGTCATATTATAAAATGACTTCAATTTGTAAGTCTGCTGTGATAATAACGTTCGACACATTTATCTCTAAAATTAAGCATGAAGTAAATATAAAATTTATAATTGTTAAAAAAAGAAATCCCACAGATTGTTAAACGTAAAATATTCAATGCAACGATACAGAAACTTCCTCAGATGTGCACACAACGATTCTGAAAAATATCTATGTAAAAAGAAGAAACCATTGAGTGGTCCATGGAGCATATTCGAACATACATTCATTCATATAGATTTGAAACATTTTTCGTATAATTTTCGATGAATTTCAGAATTTTCGATCGACAAAGTCAAGTTGAAAACAGCATCCTCGCACAGGAAGAAAATCTCGTTCGAAACGCCCTTGAATAAAAGCGATACATGAACGTTTTCCAGGCTTCGATAGAGAGTTTTCCGTTCATTTCGATCGAAAATAGTTTTTGATTCCGCTAAGGTTGCCAACATACACTATATTTCAGTACATACATGTATGAAAAATGTGCGATGCAATGTGCGAATGTGCTGGTGTAAATATAATGTAAAAGGAAAACGGCCAAGTCGACGTCGCATTATATTTAGGATCTTCTCGGGCTCAATATTGTGTATCTTATTTTATATACAGTTACTAAAGGAATTGAGCGTGAAAATAACTTTTTAATATTGAAAAGTGATTTTCAGTCATTTGAAATTATTTTTCACTGTATATATGAATTTTGTATAATAAACCTGATATGATTGTATTATATTTACATTCAGGGTTTTTTGTATTTATGTTGAGTGCTCTTGTTTTGAGTTTTCTGAAAGCTACGTACACGATTTGTGTTGCATGAATGGAGGTCAAGGCTATTTTTTTGTTGTTTATTGTGTTATATTTTTGAAAAATATTCATCTCATTGTTTGTGATTATCCTAAAGTAATACTGAAAGTTACTCAATACTCGATCCTATCCTACAACTCTACTGCAACCAGACGTGCATCGAAATTCAATGGCTAGATCACACGTTAAAAATAAAATTGCAGAATTGAAGTTCAGATTTTCAATTGAAACATATGATGTTTCAGATTAGAATATAAATGTTTGTAAAGTCAATTTGATTTTATAATAGAATTTTATTTGAAAGATAATATGTTCGTAGGTACCTTAGTACATTTGAAAGATTGGAATTCCTAGCCGTATCATCAAATATGAACGTTAAACGGACGGAGAAAGTATTTTATGTTAAAAAAGATAAATAAGAAATTTTAGAGAAACGAAAGAAACACATCTTAATCCACTTCTAAACGACGAGCACATTTTAAACCGAGATTTGTCTCGTGCTATTCGCAACATAAACACTTAGTGAATTCCCACACTGCGCAACTAACGCGCGTGTAACGTATAAGCGAAAAAGTTGGATTTCCGTTCCCTTTATTTTCACAACGGTATAAGTCTACAAATTTCATTTTCATAGCTTTCCTTTAAAGTCTAGTAAAATCATTAATCATTTTGGATCTATGACCGCACTGTTTCTAAAAAAAAAGTATAGTAAAATCGCACAAATTTTCATTAAATTCGTCAGAATTTTGGGGCAGCGTATGAATAGCAAATTAAATTTTCTTTATTGAATTGTGCGAATAACGGGATTCTTCTGTTTTTTTAATTTGACTTCGTTTTTTTTACTTCATTTGTTTATTTCTCTTATTTTTTTTTCGTTTTAGATTCCGATTTTATATTTTCTATTATGTCAAAATCCAAAGTAAATGACTATGTTCTTGTCACTGAATAAGACTTCCTAAAATTAAATAAATCAAGCATATTTTGATTATATTTCTTGATATTAATTAATTTCAACCATTTTGTCTGAAAAAAAATCGAACAGAACCATATAGAGATTTCTCAATTTATCCAATTTTAGATCGATTTGTCTGAAATTCAATCCACCTAATTATTATATCTCTTCACCCTAGGAAAGCACGGAGACACTTGATCCTCCCTATTATTTTCTGATCATAACAACCTTTTAGAAAATCGCATTTTCAAAAAAAAAAAAATACAGCCAAAGTAAACTCAATTTAACTTCAAATGTATTATTTCAAAAATACGACATTTTAAAAAGCACTCAGAGACAAAAAACAAAAGCGAAAATCGAGTCTCTCAGAAGGATCAAGTCCCCCCACATGGTCCAAAACTAAAGAAAGGCGGACTTACACCATATTTTGAATTAAGGCCGCATCCAAGACTCGATAATTGCGCAAAGGGCGCCCCCCCACCCCGATGCGGCCCTGGCGCGGAAAGTGCGAGTCCGCGGTCAACCGTTCGGCTACCGGCTAAGTGCCGAACTTTCGACTCTCAACTTCGCACTATGCAAATAATTTCGCGCATATTTCGCGAGTCTCGGAGAAAATTGCGTTTCGATGCGGGGGTGCGTTCGCGTGACTGGCGAACGCAACCCGCTCGGAAATGCCCGGCCGCTTATACAGTCGGTCCTTCGATTACACTGATATACAAATTTCGCCTTTTCTGATGGCCCATCAATGAAAATAAGAAATTATTATAAATTCGACCACGTAGAATCCGATTTTGAAGTCAAAATTTACATGAAACAACTGGTTTACTCACAATTTGAGTTCAAAGTTCGATAAAATTTCAAACTCCATACAAGGTATAATCGAAATTATAAATTTATTTCAAATCTTATTTTCATGAAATTGGTTTCAAACGTTAAAATGATTAATACTAAATCATACAAAAAATAATTTATATATATAACATCGATTTTGGCTGATTTATGACGAATTTTCATGAAAAAAATCACACATTTTTTAAAAACATTCCTATTAATATATCAATCTTAATTTCCATTTGAAATATATTTCTAGATATTTCAAAAGTGATTAGCTTACATGTTCTATCCTTATTTTTGTACAAATTGCTTTTTTATAAAAGAAATATGTTAATATCTGTGAGCGCACATTTTTCATACAAAATGTATGGGGATATTCTCGACACGAGCGTTACTCTATTAATCTATACTATTTATTATTTTTTTTCAAAACTTGATTTTATACTACAATTTGAGACTTTTGAGGTTGTTTATTGATGTATTAAGCACAGTTTAATGCTTTCAAACTATTTTATTATCAGCAATTTTTGCATTTTGCATTTTGAGTTAATCAGTTTAGCTCTAAACGGCTCATATATTATTTTTTTGGTACTTTAAATTTTTAACTGTAGCGTTGTCTTAAGCCTTCTTCACAACTCGTAATAAGTTTCATTTTTATCTATATTAATAATAATGTATGTATTCATGTATTTTAAAGACTCCTTAAGAGTTTGTGTTATTGAAGTGAAACTATCCAAGGTTTATTATGTGCACATCTGGGAAGATTTCTATATAATTCCATTTTGAATACATGTATAATCGATATTTGATGCAAATATTAATCACGCTCTACACCCTTAACTTAAAGTCCATAGTGTCCCGAACTACACCAGGTCACAGAGGCTAGTTTTAAATAAAAAGTTCTTATCCATAAGTATTTGATTTCTGATATATTTCTTTATTTACGATTGTCCCTGTGATTAAACGATAATTAATAATTGATTAAATTCGTATATTTTTGTTATCACCATGGTAATCAATTTTGATAGTCAATATAGTCATACAAATTTATGTGAGATAAATGAGAGCTGATCGTTTTTTAATTATTATCTGTATAAAACTCATCGACGAATATAGTCGCTAATTATTGTCAGTTAATAATATTTTTTAAGGTTTTCGTTAAATTGATTGATTCCATTATCTTTTATCGGTTTCAGCGAAAAAGATTTTATACGTTCATCGTAGCGGACATATAAATATTTAAAATGATTCTGGCGATCTAGAAGATCGTTTACGTGTTACCAGATTTTTTTTCAAGTTTGCTTATAGTCGTAAAATATAGATAAATATTTTGATGATTTCGCAGATTCTTAAGGTATTTAATTATTCATTAAAATTATTTAAAAAAAAGTAATCTTGATTAAGTTGAAAATAATAGAAAATTATGATAGTAAATTTTAGATTTGGAAAAGCACCTAAACGAGAATAGTGAATAAGAAAAAAATATTAATGCATTGCATTTTCAAGGTGATTCTAAAATAAATTAATTGCAACAATGCAGGGAAATCATACAAAGTCAAGTTCATATTCATGCATCATATTTAAATTTCCTGAAGGTTGTAATTATTTTAATGGGAAAACATAGAAAATTCCAAGCTTTATTTGTTCACATTTGTTAGCACATTTGTTGAACCAAAAAAGCACTCCATTATATGAGAGCAAATTGGATTTATTATTAAAAAAGAGTCTACTGCGTCTCAAACTGAATTCATTCGAAAAAAAAATGCAATTCATATCGAAACATTTCGATATTTTCAGGCGAAATCTCATTTTCATCGTCCGAGTCAATTAAGCGTTGAGTTTTCTGAAAACACGAAAAATCTCACGTGCTTGAAATGAAATTTTTCAGTGTGATTTATACTGAAAAAAAAATCGAGTGGTCGTTTCAGATCAGGTCGGTTTTATTTGTTCACATGTCCGTCGGTCTGTCGGTTAGTTTCGGTCAGTTTGTCTATTTGTTATCGTCGCGGTGTAAGCTTTGTTTCATTAAAGTGCTGTTATCCGTTAGAATGGAGTTCTGGAATTTTTTGATTTGACCGTTTTGTGGACGCGATGCTCTTTGATGTAGGATTAATTCACGGAACGCTTTCGTTGAGCGCGAATTTTCTATTGTTTTCAGTGATGTTATTGAAATCTGTAAATTTACACGCGCCCTTGACATATGAGCTTCCCACAATAGTTTTTTTTTATAAATTTACTTATCGTCAGTTTTATTTATTATTGTTTGTTATTGAAATGACTTAAACCGTTGGAAGGACGTTTATTTTGCGATTCTGTTCGATGATGATTTCCACTCCCATTCAGTCATTTTCACACATCAAAAATTGAAGGAAATCTATTGGAAAAATATCAGTTCTTTTTACAATAACGGTGTTGAAAAACTTTCAATCCGTTGGAAAAAATATGTTTTGGATTCGGAAGGTTATGTAAAAAATTCATATGTGTATTGATTTTCTGCATATTCTACCAATAAATTCATGAAAAATTTTCCTCTCCAAACGTGCTCTACCCACGAATTTTAAATTTGAAGTATTCTATTATTGAGAGAATTATTTACATACATATGTACACATACACGTATGTACGTTCGAGTTGAATAATTTCAATATCAAGTTCAATATTTGTCGATTCGTGTTATTTTCATCCCTTACAAGAAAATATTTGAACTTGAATAAAAAAAATAATATGAAATGGGAATTATTAAACATCAAGAAGGAAACTTGTGTATCGATTCGGTTGAACGTTCAAGTTCAATGTTACTGAAAATTATCTAGTATTGGTGTAATGTTAATTGAAATATGTGGTAGCTGCATTTGATACATTAAACGCTCTATTTCGAAATCATCGAGAATTCAATTTCCCATACATATACTGAAAATGAAAATTCAAGGTAAATTTTGCGTAAATGTATCAAAGCTATAGCATTTGATTTGTGAACAGATATAGATTGACCATAGAAAATAGATTTATATAATAACTGACCTTGTTGACTGTGTATTTATGTGGATGCATTTGATGTAAATATTATTAAAAATTCATACATTATTATTTTAAATTCATATCAACTGATAAGGGAATAAAGGAAGGAAGTGATTAATAAAAAAAATTTTTTCGTAAAAATATCATGTGAAGAATTTATTTTTCAAATATAATTTATAAAATGGACATTACCAACAAGTACAATTTCAATTTAAAAAATAACTAACAATGTTTCGAAATTGTAATGAAAAAAAAGACAGTATTTTATTATATTTCTGCATTTTTCAAATTGACTAAATTTACACACATTTCAATCATTTTAATTGCTCAAATAATACAAATATGATGGAAATTAAAAATTTGATTTCAAATAATATCGAATTAAACATTTACAAAGACTCATCGATAGTATGTATACTGGATTTTCAAAAATATGAATTTTCACAAAAATAAATGTAAAATACATAGATGGATACAAAAAAAAAAATCATTAACCAGCTCAATCAAATCAAGAACAACAGTTTTGCAACAAACATTGACAGAAATTCATTAATACGCACAAAATATTCGAACAACAACAATTTCATTAACCGACGCTCATCAATCACCCCCACAAATCTCATTAACTCCAATCACAATCGTCCCAAAAATAACTCATCGACACATAAATACTACATATTTTAAAAAAGTCAAAACGAACAAACCCACACACATCATTCGAACAGCATTAATCCCATTAACTGGGATCACATCACACAATAGTCTTCGGACGATCGAGGACCACCTTCCACCGTCGAATGGACCATCTGGGATCCGATTCCTGGAAATTTCCGAACAAAAGAGCCTCTTTCTAGTTTCCGTGAGCGTTCGTTTCGTTTCGACAATGTGTGTTGCACTCGCCGTGCGAAAATAGACCCGACCGCGTGCATTCGAAATGCACAATGCGCGCGTGTTATTAGTCTGATGGTGGCCGCAGGAGGCGGACAGTTCCGCGCACCAGTGTCCCGGGAACTTCGAAGGGAACTTTGGGAAACTTCTCGTTTGAAACTCGTATCGATTGTCATCGTTGAAAGCCTCCGGGGAAGATTTTTCGAAGCGCGTTTCTCGGACTTTTTCGAAAGGTTTCGTCGAGGAGTTTTGGAAAATAATTTTTTCGACCGGTTTACAGTGAGATTTTTTCGAAAATTCTTTTTTTGGAGGTTTTTTTGAGAGTTTTTCTTGATCTTGGTATTTTTTTTCGGGAGGTTTCTCCGGGTTTTGTGTCCGGAGCTCCTCTGGGAACTTTCCGGCGTCGGCGTCGAACATTGGCGCGACGATGACTTCGAGGGGCATCCGAAGGAAGAAGTCCTCGCTGTCCGAGGTGAAGGTCGCGGTCATCGGAGCGCCTTCTGTGGGAAAGAGTGGTGAGTTTTAATTTTTTTATTAATTATAAACATAAAAGAATTGGTTGAATTTGGTGATTTTCTTAATATAATCAAGAATTTTCAAGCGATTTTTACGTGAATGAAGAAAATTGTACATATTCAGAAAGGTTATGCTCGTTGTGTTAAAATTGATAAAAATAATATTTGTGTTTGTTCTAATAAATATGAATTTTTGTTTGTTTATTTTCGCATGTTATTGTATTCAATAGATTTGAAATAGTTTGTACACATGTATAAATGCGAAATTGAAATCATCGATTTTCTTGATGATCACACTATGACCTTTCTGAAATGTATAATTTTCCCCACTCGCAAAAAAGTAATACAACAGTTTAAATTAAACATGAGAACCTGATTATTAAAGAAATTTTAATTTTGATTACTCATTAAAATTTTAGAGTTAAATTTGTACTTGTTAATTATAAATGACGAATTTTATATTTCCATTTATGAAATTTTCTCAGAAAGAAAAATCAATAACCCCGATGATGTAATTATGAATTAATACATTCGAATATTCAAAACATCACATTTTTCTGTATCAATGCCATTTTATTTTAAATTTAAAATCGACTTGAATTGAATTATCATTATTCGCCTCATTTCGTATGAAAGGAAAATTCTAGTGTGCAACAGTTGGAACGACGCTAACAACAGCTTATATTATGACTTTCTACATGACGATTCGTAGTCAAAGTCTTGTCGTTAGTTTACATTTCTTATGTTATTATTGTGACATGGGAAATATAATAATAATGGGTGAACTACATTTCAACCGCCGTTCGATATAAAATAGAGTTCAATGTCGAAGGTTATTATCATCGTCGAGAACGAAATATAATATTATGCTCGAAATGAATATTGCGCAACGAGGCATCCTTTGTGTTAATTGTAATGCAGCTTTTCATTTGTAATGTTATATTCGAATGATCATTCGAAATTTAATCATCGTAAGTGAGTGCACTGATTGATCGATGTGATAATGGATTTTCATCATCAAAATAAACACTGTAATGCGTATTTTCAATATTTGACCTTTACATTGAAAATAACATAAAGAAATTCGAGTCGAACAACTCGAAAACGCATCCGCGATATTTTGGAAAAAAAGCGTTCGCAAATATTATGGATTTTTTACGTGCTGAAAATTTCCCAGAAGTGAAAATTTTCAACAGCGCCCTTCAAAGCTATTTCCATTTATGAAAATACACGTACCCCGGGATTATTGTTCAAATACATAAATTTTATCTGCGAACGTTTCGAGAAAAAGTTGACATTGGCAAACACGTGAGTAGGTATAATTGCATATAAGTGCGATCTCAAAGTATCGCGTTGCACCTTTCAATAAAGAAATATTGCGACGTTCCGCTTTTAAATTTTCATTCGATTGATTGAGGAGATTGCCGTAACAGACCTTGAATGGCACTGGAAAAAATGTGCGAATAAAAGCGATGCTTATGAAAGAGGAAAATTTCCATCTTGCACGACGTAAGTACTTTCGTATTACGTATACGCCGGTAAAGGTTTCCGTTAATCTGGTTTGCGAGTTAAACGCGAAAACACATTAACGGACGTCTTGTCCTTTGGTGGTTTGTATTATATAATAATTCCCTAAAAGCCCAGGTGTTCCTAGGTTCGTTTTTCCGCCTATGTGAACTAGGAAGATTTACTAGGGCGCTGTGGAAAATTCTGTACACCGTGTAATTGAATATTTGTACCGTGAAATGTCGATTCGTTTCTAACATATTTAATTTCTGATTTTTTTAATTACTGTGGTTAATGGCTATAACTTTGTCAGGTTGATTTCATAGATCATATTTTTTTTATTAAACTTATCAAAAAATTCGCAATGATTTTTGGTTCGAAGTGTCGCATTGAGACATTTGTGTTTAAATAGTTTTAAATCGAGAAATATAGCCAACATATACCAGATTGCTTGATTTGTTTGATTTTAAGAAAGCTTGATGTACTTGAACTTATACAATTAATTAACTTACTACAACTTTTCTAAAAGCACTAAATAAATTTCAATAAAAATTAAATGAAAACGTTTTGCGAAAATCGCGATTTAAATTATACATTAAAGGTACGATTCAATATTTGCAATATGTATTCGCGTCGAAATGAAAATTATTGAATTTAAAATGTACATGCACGATTTCATTACCAATATGATATAGCTCTATGCTATACATGTTTACAAAATCGGTTTTAATGAAAAGTTCGATTGCATTCAACTTAATAAATTCAATTTATAAACACTTAATGAATTCGTTTTTATTATGTAAAATTCCGAATGATGATTAGGTAAATAAATATCGATAAATTTATGTCTATTGAAAGAAATTAAGCAATATTGAATTAAATTAATTAAAATTTACAATAAGTGTCCTCGATTAATTCCATCAATATACACACATGCATCGGGCAAAGTCGCAGTAACAAAACTTGCATATAATAAAGCTCGCATTATAAACATCGTCTCGAAATAGAAAAACGCATCTGCACTTCGATGCACATTAGCCCAAGAACAACAACATGCCTTCCACATAGTTTTCAATATGAAATCCCCCGATTCGAGAGTTTTCGACGGAGTTCGTTAAATGATCATATTACGAAAAGCCGATTTGAAACGATCGTCCATTACGATCCGACAACAATTCGAACGGAGAAGTTCACGGACAATGAGTTCACCTGTATTCGGATCGATTGCAGAGAATGCTCTTATTGAAGGTGGAATGTATAGAATTCAAGGGCTCCGATGCACGTGCATTAGTGGAATTAATTGTGGACACTTTTCACGGTGAAGATGTCCCCAATCAACTGAGATATCCTGCATCGTCGATTGGATACGTTTTTAGATATCCTTAAAATAGAGTTCGATCGTGTCTTCGAGGATTTAAATAGATTTAAATGTATTTCAATTGATACGTATCGGTAGCTTGATGATTTTACATTATAACGACATTCACGGAATTTAAGGGCTTTCATGATAAATCGTTGTATATTTTGTCTAGCTGATTTTCAATTGTCATTTTTTCTTAAATCCCTAAGATTTTAGGTTCAATAATAACACTATTTTTTTCCGAGATCATTATAAGTTAATTAGCTCTAATTTTTTTGTGTATCGGAGTTCGGAGACATCGTCATAAATTTTTGCCCATCAAATTTTCACTTTCATTTGTTTACTAAATTTTTTTTCAATACAATTGTACTTGACTCGAAGATTCAAAATAATTTCACGAAAAAAGCAATTTCTTCTCATTTATCAATTTTATGAAGGGCCTATAATAAATTACACCAATGTAATTAAATAAGTGCTCATTTAATTTTATATTTACGAAAAAATATTAGAAAATTGACAAATTTCAATAATTGCAATATAATTGTATTTTCGATAGGATATCCTGAGGCACAATGGTATATCGCGTTGATGAAAAATATTTTGTTTACCGTTTGTCGAAAATGCGATCGATAAAATTATTTCGATCGATCATAATTCACCGGAAAGTCTTAAATTCGGTATTTGACTGTAGCACGTAACGAGAAACGGTGAAAAAATAAAACGTGGGCGATTTGAGATTACACAGCTTCGATTGTAAAACTTGGCCGACACCTTTGCGATGGCTTAAAAAAGATCGTCTAGTTCGACTAATGGACTTTCAGATCCACTATCTTTTCAGGAAAAACTTTCCCACAAAGCGATATTTAGAGAAAATCTTAGCAGAGTATCGATTTTCGACTTCGATCGATCGTGATTTTGGATGTTTTGGAAACGAATCTAGATGAAAATGGCGTTGCGGTAGACAAATTTGCATGTATTTGCCGTTTCGAACAATTTCAATGTAATATACAATGCAAATAGCGGAAATTATCAACATTTCTCAAATTATAACCGCGTAGACGTTTCGTGAGATAGTTCCATCTACGTTAATGTAATATGTGCTTGTTTTGTATTTTCGTAAGTCGGAGATGTTTGCTGAAAGTTTTTTGAAGTTTCGTATTTAGTTCGGCCTAATATTGGATTTGATTTCGATACTAGATTGTATTGAAATTAATTTATTATTGTATCGATCTGTTTCTACAATGAAAAATAAATAAATTATGAACGAACGAACGAACCGACTGTGTCCTTTGAATAAAATCCCACTTTATAAAAAATTAATTCTACTTTCAAAATCCATAAAATTATTTTGAAAAATCATTGAACTTGATTCGAAGGAGTGCAAATCAGATTAAAAAATTCGATTTGAAAAAGTGCGAACTCGCACCAGCCCGGAAGAAAAAAATCAAATTCCATCCACGACAAAAGAACGATTTCTATTATTCGAGCGACATCCACTCCGACGTCTAATGAGAGCCTCTAATATTAAAGCCTTTTTCACGGACACACACACACACACAAGAGCACGTCCCGTTCCGGAAAAAAAAATTGCACATATTAAATATAAAAAAGTGGGTCGGTTTTCCTAGCGAGAGATGCTTATCTCGCCCTTGTCCCGGACGCGAAATGAAATATATTCTTGTTTTCTTTTGTTTATTGGGGCGGGTTGTAGTCGGGGTCGAATTAACCCTCAGCTTTCGGGAAGTTGTCCTGCGGGACGTTCGCAATTTTCCACGGGCCAGGGTTAATTTTGGATTTTGGTGGTTCCCTTTTTTATTTCGCCCCCGGTCTGAAATACGACCGTCGCACCCCTATAAATCGAACTGGAAACTCGTCCCATTATACGACGAATGAATAAATTTTAGCACTTAAATAAATAATGAGGTAGGCCGTTTGTGCCTTTTTTTTGTCTTTCGAGAGTGTGCGGTTTCTTCGGTGACGTATTTTATATAAATAAGTAGGTATCTAATGTAGTAATAGCGTAATTTTTTCTCTTTCTAACTGCAATCTAATGCTATGAAGATTGTATAAAATAAGTACGGGTATTTAATATAGAGATAAATCTTATAATTTTATTCTAATCGAGCGAATTTTGATATTTTCAACGGATTGATTTTTTGTGTATTTATGTGCTCATTAACGGTTAATGACTTTATAATGAAACTTTACGAGATTATTGAGTGAATACTTTTGTATCTAATTTTAATTTCATGGGAGGGAGAGGAGATCGCGAAAAACTGTATCGGTTCACAATCGGCTTTAAGTGCGAAAAGTCTCGAAAAGTTCACATTAGCTAGTAAATTATATAATTAAAAATTAATATATGTAATTTAAAGACTCCTTAAAAACTCATATTTTTGCAGTGAAACTTTTGATAATCATTATGGGAATGTTTCTGCATCATTACATTTGCAATAAATTTTTTATCGCTTAACAGTTCTCACAGAAACCTTTTTTCGTAGAACAGCAAATATCATGTACTGCTTGCACATGTAAAAATATTTACTTATACGGGAATAGAAAATTATTACGCAACAGTTAATAATCCATTTCAAGTCTAAAGAGTTAAGTTTTAGAAAAAGAAGTGGGAGTATGTAAAATTATCACCTAAATGATATTTTTTTTGAAGAAAAAAAGTGGGTGGGTGTTTCCCCTTAAATCTTCTTTTCGATTATAGCACTGGGTTTCTTTTGAGTCTGCCGTTTGATGGATCGAAAATAAAACGAGCGTATGGTTTCGAGTTATGCGATTTTAAGTGGTTCTATTTCGGTTGTTATCGCACTAATGAAAATTGTTTTGGAAACGCGCAAGTTATGATTTTGTTTATTGTGAGACGAGGAGTGTTTGTTGCGCTTCGGTGAACGTTGCAAATTTCGCATTTGAACAATTTATTTTATTTCGCATTCAACACACATAAATCCATTACGTTATTAGTGCGAAGAAAATCTCATTTCTCGCCGCTGTGTTTACGTGTGAATATATCAAATTTGATTATATGAGCTCGTTTAATTGAATGAAATGTTAGTATGGTATCGATAAACGTTTCAGTGATTCTCGCGATGTTCGTCGATGCAAAATATTCAACAAAACTTATTTATCTATATAGAAAAGAATGATGGAAATGAATAAATATACTGAAAAACTAAATTGCAGATTCTTTCAGCGATGTATACGCTTGAGTGCAAATTTATTAAATTCACGGAAAAAATATCATAATTGAAATATGCACGGTTCGAAAACGGATTCATATAAAATATTTATATTTGTTTCCTATGAAATTCAAGGTTTAGGTTCAGATACGCATTCGAAATTAAATCGACAGGTCACCCGTAATATTTCCAATAATACCCAGTTCAATATCACCAAAATATCCAATATAGCTACCGAAAATTTGACACGTGTCTAAAAATCGCACACGCCAATAGTTCGCACGCGGAATATATATTAATTACTTGTTAAGACGAAAGTCAAACGTCTCGTTTTCCATTAAACTTGGACGCCGGAGCGAAGGACTTTCGCGAATTTGCGAATTTCGCAAAGTATTCCCCTAGTTGTTTGTAACTAATGAATGTCGATCAAAATTTTGAAGCGAAAGTTTCTTCCGCCCCTTTCGGCGATATATAAAAAAGGGCGTTTTTTTTTTCATCTCCGAACGTTTTCCCGCCCTTCGGATATAATATTATTGCTCATTAGAAGTGGCGCGAGTTAGCACGGGCAACTTTTAATTGTTTCAAATTGAAAGTGATTAACCGGGCTCATTATTTCGTTAGCGGGGGGAGGCTTGGGCGGTTTGAGACTTGAATTTTAATGCGAACCCCTAACCGCAGCGCCTTGATATAAAGTACAATTATGCGCATACACTTTGCGTTTTGATTTATGTCGGCTTCGAAACGTATTCGTATGAATTGCGTTGAACGCGAATAGCGAAGTTTCGATTCTGATTGCGGTTCAATGAGATTTCTAATCGCAAATTTCTGTCTAGAAATCGATCGATTCATTGAATTTTTGTTATTATTATATACTTATTCATTCATTCAGTTGCAATTGATTCAAAATTTTCACTTCATCCATCTATAAAAATAAAATGAAACGAAACTCCGTATGTTATTTACAGACTTCTTAATTGTAGAATTCTTTTCAGACTTATTATATGCACGTCTGGGAAGGTTTTTGCATTATTACATTTTACAATTCGCATTTTACAAATGGCGAGATTTCTATTGTTTGATAGCTCTCAAGGGGGCCTTTTCGTAGTCCAGCTGTTATAAATATTCGCGACGTAATTACAGCAGTTCACAATTGGCTTAAAATCCAAAGTTTCTCGAGCAATGCTAGATCACAGAAAATAGTATTGAAAAATTTTTATTTCTAGGAAAATATATTCTTATTTAGTTTCTTTTAAAATTTATTTCGAAAACGAAAGAAAATTTACATTCAAGGTTCATTATATGTTAGTTGGCTTAAATAAAGTTTCAGGTAGAAGTTTTACTATATTATATTTTATCTATAAATTTTGAATCAATATAATTTGTATTTCGTAATATAATAAATTAAATAATATTTTAAATCAAAATCTTATAAATAGACGAAGGACTAGTGAAAGACTGAAAGTCTTTCTGTACTAAATTGTTTATTTCTAATTTGATTTTTCAACAGTAAAAGAGGATTAGATGTTGTTTGAAATTAGGATATTATTTCATACAGGGTTGTCACAAAAATCACAATAAATATGACAGCTTAAGAATTTCAGTTTTCGAGAGAAATATTTTTTTCTGTTAAACAATTCAAATTGTCATGATTCCACATATAATTTATATGCATTTTTTAGAAATACAACGCATGTATTTCACGAAGGACGACATTTACTTCACCCCAAGAGTCAATAAGACACAGAACATAAATTATACACGACAATTGAGTGAGAACCGGAAAAAAGGTCAACTCCAATTTTACTTATGGCCGATTCGAGGCCACTTTTTCGAACGCTTGAAATATGCAAGAGCCCTGCGCGATACGCGAACCGGAAAAACCGGTGAGTCCGGAAAAGCGGAAAAGTCGGTGAGAAAACGCAATTCAAACTAGAGATTTTGAAGTATCGGGTTATTCAATATTCCAGGACTTGAAACATGATCATTCTAATGTCTCGAGATATGAGCTTTAGGTTAGGTTAGGTTAGGTTAGGTTAGACTTTTTTATGTTTTACAAAATTAACATCAAATATGATTTTGATCGAGCTTTTCAGTAATAGTTAATCTGTTTCCGAATCACATTCTTTCGAATTTGATAAAAATATAAAATAAATGGGTGGACCCAATAAGTTCCTATAACATTCTGTCGATTACAATCAAAACTTACTGAGTTAACTTATTTTGTAGAAAATTTACATGTAGCTATTGTCAATCGTTTTGCCGTTGCTTTTCTCGCTCTAATGTTTGTATTTAGTTCTTTCATGCACGTTAAAAAGAGAGCTAGATGTGAACATCAGAACAAGAAAGGTAACGACAAGGACTTAACGGATAGTAAACTTTCATCGGCCGATAGTTTAGTTGGATACTCTTTTTAGTGTGGAGTTGTGATTGTTGTAATATGCGAATTTCCATACATTTCCGTACCGATTAAATTATCGGCCGATAAAATGTCTGCAAATCAGATTCGATAGTCCCGGGACTCGAGTCTCGGGAAGTCTCGACGCAGAATCCCTGACGCGTAGGTCCTGCGACGAAAGTCAAAATGGCGAACGTGCCGGCCGGCCTAGTTCCGCCTAGTTCTGGTGACATTTCCTGTCGGAGAGCGAACTGCGAACGCGTTCGGCTCATTCGCGTGTTATAGCTTTTCTCACGGCCGTGTCATGCATTCAAATCGGCCTTTATGGGTGGACGGAGGGACACTTGGTTTGGGGATCTCGAGGAGGCAGAAAGAACGAGAGGACGATTCAGGGCTTTCGAAGATGTGTATTCGAAATTTCGAATTATCAAATGGTGAGGTAAACTAATCAGCCAGCTTAATTTTCTGGATATAATTTCGGGAAACTTGATCTGAAATTGAAGAGTTTGAGAAATTTTGCAAATGTCAGGTAAATTGCATCGTATCAGGATTCCTTGATTTATTTAATTTTAGGAAAGCCTGACGAAGTCTTATACATTGACGAGGTTATAGCCAATTACTTTATACTTTGTATTCGTAATATGTGATTTTAACTTTCATTTTATTCAAGGATAGGTTTTTTCTGTGTATTTAGAAAAAAATGATGCACTTCTCGCCTTACATATAAACAAATATTTGTAAACACAGAAAATAGTGCAGTGGATCGATTTTTTTTTTCAATATTTCTGAAAGCCTTTGAAATTATATACTCGGAAAATGTAATATTCATCAAACAATTAATATCAAATACATCATTTTTATATTATGAAAAACAATTTAGTTTATTAAAAATATAAAAATACCAACACTGAAAGCCCTAGAAGCGAGCATTGGAGAGAGGGTTAAAAGCGGGTGGTAAAAGTGGGAGGCAAATAAGGGTGGATGGTACATAGGGTCCTTTCTCGTACCGCTAAACTACTATAAATACTGACTCGTAGTAAATCTCGGGCTAAACGATAGTTTAACGACGATTGTTGTGGCGCGCGTCCGCTTATGTATTATGTATGAAGGAGTTTGTCCGGAGGTTTTCAGCTTTTTTTTCAGTTTGAAGGCGTCGTTGTTTCGTTCCTGTTAGTTTAGAATTTTCAACTGACAATTTTCAGCTTGTTTTCGCCACTTTTTTTGAGACAATTCAATTTTTTTTCGTATAAAATGCTTTAACGTACATTCTTATATCGAATATGATCTATTTGAATTCTAAAATAAACGAGAACTTTAGTGCATAATGTGTTTACAGCTAAACATGTTTGATACGTTATTCGAAATTTCCTCAATTGCCATCATCATTTTATTTGTCCAAAATGATAAACACACAAATTTCGTGTATAATGATCTACGGATGTGATCAGTTCACATTAGAGCACAGAGTTAAGTAAAATTTTGTCATTTGAACCATTCAGAGCTAATCGCGAATAACTCGAAGCATTTAAGTCATTTAAATCTATAATCTTTTCAAATAAGATCATACTCCGAACATTTCAAATATCAATATTGAAACATCTAATACCATCAACGACTCGCAAAGACAAAAGGGAGCCATTGACTTCCAACATCCGATTATATATGGCAGCATGAATACAGCACCAAACGGGGCTATAAACTAACCCAAACATATAATAATATAATCCTCGAAAGCCTTCGAGCTGCGAAGCGTTTCGTACGAACGCATCCATTAAAGCGATGCATTCGAGATTTACTGTTTTGCATTTGCACATTGCACTGCGGTCCCTTCTAATGAAACGCATCTGAAAGCGAATCGCTTTTCGCTGAAAGCCGCTCGATTATCGGCTCAGTGGTCTATTATTTGTAGATTCTATTAAATATTATTGAATTTTTGTTTAGAATCTTTGATTTTTTGTGAAAATCGTTGAGAAATATCGTACGGCGTGATATGTTCCGTTTGTTCGAGTCTCGTGTTGTGTATAATAAAATCGAATTCGTTGATAGATTTTATTTGAAAATTTAAAATGTTATTTGAAATTTGAATGTCAAAATGAATATGTAAGTACATTTAGAGGCGATCTTTTAACTGCTTTATTTAATTAGCCATAGAATTATAGTCAGTTTTCCAACTGAAAATTGTCAAAAATGATCGACTTACTCTATGGTTAGTCAAATAAAGCAGTGAAAATATTTTCCCTTTATAAATATATCAGCATGAGATAAACTTTTTGTCATCGGGTCTATCTTTGAAATAATGAATTCTAGATAATTGAAATAAATTGAAAATAAGAGCAATTTTGTCCCTCCTCACATTTTTCGGAATAATTCGAAAAATTTCACTAGATTTTCAGAATCGTTGAATTGATACTTTTTTTCTTTAACATTTCGAAAGATATTATTTTAAATTGAAATCACATACATACTCATTTTTCTTCTAGCTAAGTTTAACGAGTATATTCGCCGTTTTCGAAACGACATCGAACGTAACACGTCTTCAGACATACTAGGACAATTTCCGCGTTTGTTGCGAAGGAAACGATGCATTTATGTGCCGGAGCAAGACTTCCCATTCTAGTCGATTCTCAAATAGAATTCCTTTTTGACGAAATTCGATTTTTGACGCTGCTAGACTCGAACTCATTTATGAAGAATCGTTATTTGATTCCGTATTTTGTTTTCGACGCTGCAGCTTCGACGTTTCGAACGAGATCAACTGCACTCGAAAGGGTTTCAATTTTACGTGAGGAGATTTTGTATCTGTTTATATTGAATTGATGTTATGTCGCGTGTATTGCGAACGTTAAACCGACTTTGAAATATGTCAAAACCACTCGTGGTCGAATTTTGATTATTTATTTGTGTGCACTTTAACATTTCGGCATTTTACAAGACCAGGTTGAATTCATTTTTAATTTTTAATCTGTCTGCTAGAATTTTGATTTATGGTTAGCACTGATTAAATTTTCGAAACGAATTCAAACTGAGTGAAGTAATTTAAGTTAAGTTAAGACTAAAAAGAATACCTTGAATGCTTAAGAAACAGATTTTGATGAAATTTGTAGAAATAAAGCATAAGTATAGATATGAACGATGCTGTTCGAGAAAATGAATTTATCTACGGTTCACTATAAATAGACAATCAATTGCTTTGATATTTTATAACGCTATAACTAAAACGTTTAAAAGTATTATACTTTGATATAGCAGTATATTAAACATTGACTTCTGATTTCATGAGAATTATAGAGCACTGCGTTTTCTTAATTAATCATTATTCATGTCTATGTTTACATTATATTTTAATAAGTTTAGTCAAAATTGATCTACAAGGTTTTTTCGTAAGCGGAAATAGACTAAATAAGTTGAGCTTAATTCGAAACATTTGGTTACTCATTATTTGTTTCATACTTTTGGTGATGTAAGATCTTAGTTTCATAGTTGACTTTACTCAATTAGACATATAAAAAAATGAGATATTATACTTCCACGATCATAAATTTAGTCAGACAAAATCATAAGTACATAGAGACGATTTTCAGCCAGACAACATTCACATTAACTACTCAGTTTTCTATCGATTTATCGCCACATTGCTTAAACAAAACCGCATTTTTCCGAACTAGTATCGGCCGCGACTGCGTCCGTTCGATCGTCACGTGGAAGCACCTCAGCATCGTGTGTTCTCGATAAGAAATTTGGCCGATTTTTCGGCGTTAATGAGCACTGATGGCGGCGTGTCGGATTCCAGCATAATTTGTCTGATGAAAATGGGTCAGAGCCGTGTCCTTCGCACTTCCTCGTCTCGGAATAGTTCGTATCGAAAATAAACGCGGACGGATTCTTCGCGATAGACAGCGTTTAGCGGCTATTTCGTCCGAGCGGATCTAGTTTTTTCTCGATTTCGTTATTGGCGAACTGTCGATTTCGACGTTTTCGAAAAAATAAATATGATATTGGGAAATTGATCGTTCGAAACGCGTGCGATTCGAATGCGCAGTATGTGTCTAGTGGTGTGTCCACACATAAGCCGGCGGCTTTCAGCAACAAAACGCAATATATAAATTGATCTTCATTCACAACATTTACTTCATCGTAATCTATTCTAACTGAAATCATTGATTAATTATTATAAAGATGAAAAATGTATGCTGTATATTGTATTTTGCAGCTAGACATGTCGCATATGCATCTATATGCGTTTATAAGTACCGTTTTATATTCTGTACGTAGTCTATCGTACAATATATTCTGTTTCATGTATTTTATTTTCCATCAATCCTAGTTTATCAGCTTCATGGTATTGATAAATAAGGATGAAAAATAGAATACGAAACTTAGTCTAATAATAAAATTATATTTCAATTTAATTAAAACATCGTACAATTTATTTGATAGTCACAATGGTTATGATATTTTTTTAAGGAATGACATTCACATTTCACATTTTTCGGACACTCCGATTATGAAAATGTGTCGTTATACGCAATCGAAAGAAAACGTGGAAAAATTCATTCGAGAAATCTTGAAAAAAAAAAAGAAGACATACACTCGAATATTATTATAGAACGTGTGACAGTTGCCAACATTTCGGAGTCGGCTAACTTGCTTTCATTATTCAAACTGCAAATGACCATTGCTTAAATTCGCGTGTATTTTGTCTGGAGTTTGAAAAAAACGCATCGAAAAAAAATTGTGTTCGATCAATGTCGTCTTATTTTTTCTCGATGTGCGATTTGTATACAAGAAATATTGTGCGATATCGAATTAAATATAAATCGATTTGACTGCGCATCAATGTCGAGATTGCATATTCAACAAGTCGAATCAGTTGTGTGTAAAATTAAACGTTATTCGATTCAGTGTAAAGCTGCAACGTTATTGATGTCTCAATTAAATGGAACGTCTTAAAACACAGTTTATTCTCAATCGAGCGGATTAGTGTTGAGAAAGCAATGCACAGATAAATGAAAAACATTAATATTTTGATATTATTTCGATAATATTGTCGATGGAAATCAAAAATAAAAAACTGTTCAAATACATAAGAATTTTCTTTTAACATTCTTATCAAATATTGAATTGAATTTTCAAAAGCTTCATCTTTCAGAGTGAAAAATTTCACACTTAAGTATATTGAAAATCTCTCTATGAGAAAATTTTCGAATGCATCGTGCAAGGTCGTGCTATAAAAAAAATCGTACTATACGAGAAATCTCTGTACATCGAACACTCAAAACGCATTTTCAACGAAACGCAAACAATCGAACAAATCACTCGAACAACTCTACTCTTGAATATTCAACTGTAGAGAATAAAATTGGAGCACTTGAATTTCGATCGAAATCGATTTTTCGAATTTCACTCAACAACCGAAACGATCTCGTTCAAAGATTCGATCGAAGGGAACTCACATCTCCTTCTTTATTGAAATGTGCACATAAAAATACTCATCGATTGTGACTAGACTTTGTAGAAATGAAGTATAAGTGTAGACATGAAATAGTGAAGAATGTAAATGTAACTATCAATACAATACAAAACAATAACAATACCGTTATACGTTGAAAAAATCACTTAAATGAAATCATCTAAAACATTATTTAACAAGTGCAAATATATCAAACTTTGACCTACGTTAACCGAAAAACTATCGAGCGTTACATCGACTATTTCATGCCTATATTTTTATTGAATTTCTACAATGTTTAGTCAAAATTTGTGAGTAGACTCAAGTGCACACTCTTGAGTGCATCGAGCTTCATGCAGCGTTTTTACGACGGTCGTATAAGAAGCTCGTCTGTGAAAACATCATCGCGTTAATGAATTTCGCACGCAATTCTTCCGAAAATATACGCGTCAGATTCGGTTTAAAGTTAGATATTTTCGCGACTCGTTTATTTTCACTGAATTCCGAATTCTAAATTCTCTAACAGTTATCCGGTTCACCGATCCGCGTGGGTGATTCGTCTGGTCGAATTGGAAAAAATCGTTCGATTTGAGTTGATTTTTTAACGATTTGCTTAATAGAGCCTTATTGTTTAAGAAAAAAATCAATTTTTATTGAATTAATTAATTTTCCCATCATTAAGTATGAGTCGTTTGATTCATAAAACGATTTTAATATATTTGGTATAGCCATGATTTAAATATATTTTCAGAATAATACAAATGAACATCATTAAATTACGAAATTTGTTTAGTCACCGAATAATAAATAATTTATTTCAGAGGCCATTTTAATTAATTCTGTATACTCTAATGATAACTGACCACATTCGCACCTAATTATTAACGAAATTTGTGTGTTTATAATTTTCGAATTTGTAAATGGAATAGTGTAGGGAATTAAGGGATTTTCGAATATCATAACAAACATGTTTCATCGATTTTCGCGTCCTTTTGTTTTATAGAATTTGTGCAGCGAACAGCTTATGTATCATATACGTTCGAATTCTGATCACAAATTTTGTAAATGGTCTATTTTATATATTAAACATCAGAATGTGTCAAATATTTTCATTTTACATTCGATAAAATCTCAGTAATTTTCGAGTAATATCATTCACGTTGATTAAATTTCGAAGAAATGATTGGATTGATACTCGCAGACTTCTACTCAGAATAAACAATCTTAAAGTTTCATCGGGAAAGTTGTGCTTTTTTTCGTTCCTCGGTGAAATTTCAGCATTGAAATTTTCTGAAAATTTAATAGCAAAGTTGAATTCATAAAACGACTCGTGAAAACGAAACGTTATTTTCAAACAACAATGAATGTCAACGTACATACATGCTTTTGACATAGAAAAGGCACCGAAGTGTCGTTCGTTTTGTGAAATAGTTCTTTCGAATTATTTATTTATTATATTTATTAGATTTCTAAATGTAATTTTCTGATGGTAAACGATTCAAAGTCTAGTGATAATGTACTTAAAGTTTTCGAAACTATCCCTCGTAGATATTATTGTATCTAATGCTGAAATTATATGTATGTACACGTTTCTACCTAAGTGTAAAAAGATAGGGGACGTAATATTCGCGTGTTTAAAAGTTGGACGAGTTTTTCATTAAAAGGTTAGAGTCGCTTTTGCCTCGAGAGGTTTTCGGTTCTTTGACGAGTTTTTAACTGCATTTTCTTGCTACTAGCGCGCCGATGAAAATAAATCAATTTTTTTAAAGTTTTAAATTAAAAAAATGAAATAGAAGAAGCCTAATAAATTTCAATAAATGCTAAAAACAGAACGTATCGAATTCGCAAAGCTCGTTTGATCTCTAGTGCGTGGGACGTAATGGAAAATTAATTTCAGCGGATCGCATATCGAATTCATCTCACGATTTAATAACAATTTTCATGATTTTCGTCAGTCGAATGGAATTACTAATTTACACTATGTGCAACGAGTCCATCACGACATTGACTGAACGCAAACGCATTAATCATAATTAATTAATTTCTAACGAAACGCTGCATTTTGGAAAACGGATCTCGCGTTTCTCGGAAAAGCGAACATCGCACACCGAAATTAGGCGGAAAACAAATTCACAGATTTATGATTGCCTCTTCACACATTCATCTTTTCCCGATTCGAGAATTTCCCGGATTGAATTTTCCCGGTTTTCCCGCCCGCATCAGCGATTTCCACTTTTGATATACAGCCGCATAAGCGTTCCGGATCGGCGATAATTGTTACAAGTTTTTTCCGCATTATCGACAAACAATATGTGTCAAATAAGCCAGATTTACGAGGGAACAATTTCAGCGCTGATTTATGGTAACGCCAGATACTTTTCGAGACTTTCCAAAATAAAATAGTCGCGGAGGAGAAATCGCATAGTGGAGTGTGAAAAGAAAGTTTTATAAACTAACGCACGTTTCGGCGACTATTTAGAAGCGGGTCCCGTACTTTTGGACATTTATCGCTAATAAATTTTTGCGAAGGTGCCAGGGGAGGGATGAGATTTTTTTTTATTTATTTTTTGATATTTTATTCGACTCAGATGAGTCAAAAGTCGATATATAAATGTGATATTTCAATTTTGATAAACTATCTTTATTTGAAATATTTTTTAGCATACGAAAATTCAAATTAAAACTCAAACTTTATACATTTTCAATCGAAAGTCATTTAATAAACTACTTTACAGAATACATTGAAATGTTTCATAACTTGAATCATCATAGTTTATTTTTCAGATATGTAAAAATAGCTATTTGATGGCTTACTCAATGAGAAATCAATTTATAGAATAAGAAGAAAATCAGAACTTTTTATTTAAATTAGATTTGAAAAATGATTTTATAATAATCAAATGAACGTAATATTTTGAAAATTAAATGAAAAACGAATGAATCTTTATAATAGCTTCTGACGAATTTATCTGAATTTCTATCAATAGAATATTGAAAATTTAAGTGGAGTCATAACACTAAATCAATTCTCACAAGACTAAATGAAAATCTTAGCGACGAAAACCAATAAATTAAATCGATATAAGCAATAGGATAATTTTAATGATTTCTAATGACTCAATTTCTCAATCGATAGAATATTGAAAATTCATGAAGTGTCTATAATTTATTCCAGTAGTGTAAATGATACAGTAAAGAAATATGAACGAAGGAAAAAAGTTAATAATTCTCTATGAATATCTTTTGATCGATAGAATATTAAAATTTTAAGTGCAACCTCCACATCAAAAATGAAAGAAAACCTATGCGACAAAAATCAAGCGATTGACTAGAATAATTTTAAAATAATTTCTAACGGATTCATATATCGATCGATAGAATATCTAAAATTAAAGTGCAACCTTTAGTTTGAAACTAAAAGAAGACCAAAGCGACGAAAACCAATCGATCAAATTGACATAAACGACTAGAATAATTTTAATGATTTCTAACGAATCCATATATCAATCGATAGGAAATCTAAAATTTAAGTGCATCTTCCGCATCAAAACTGAAAGATGACCTTTGCAATGAAAACCAATAGATTGAGTATAATAATTTTAATAATTTCTAACGGATTCATATATCATTCGATAGGAAATCTAAAATTTAAGTGCATCTTCCGCATTAAAACTAAAAGATGACCTATGTGACAAAAACCGATCGATCGACTAGAATAATTCAAATAATTTCCAACGGATTCATACATCAATCGATAGCATATCTAAAATTTAAGTGTAACCTATTTATCAAAACCGAAAGAAGACCTAAGCGAAGAAAAACCCAATCGATCAAATTGATATAAACGACTAGAAGAACCTCAACGCGATAAAAGGGGGCATCCGTTCGGAAAATTCGAAACGATTTCGAACCGTGCAATTGCATAAAAGACACGCACGCTCGGTTATTTTCTTATGAAATAAACATCTTTGCGCCTTTCGGATACGATTCTCTTATACAATATTGATCACCGTATAAACCACGCATAAAGTTTTCACGGCCCCCGCGGGTCTGCGACGATCTCTCTTCAGGATTTCACGAATCTTTTTCGGTAAGATGATTGCGTTTATGTGTCGGGGGGAAATTTGAATTTTTTTATTTCATTTTATTATATTTTCCCCCTTTCTCAGGTCGGTTTTGATGTATGGGTGTCGCGGTGTGACGATTTCTATTGCGGCGTTGTGATATATGTATGTATGGGGGGAATGAAGATCTTGGGTGTGTCGTAATTTTGATAGATTGTATGGTATTGAGAATATTGAGTGATTATTTATTTAAAATTTGAAGAAAAATCATATGTTTTAGTGTGAGTTCAATTATTTTTTTAAATACGTAGGTGTCTTTGGGTAAAATGAGTGTCGATTTTTTCCGGTTCACATTGTCGTGAAGTATAGTAATATTTTTTAATTAAAAAAAGCAGAATTATAATAATTATTTCACTGTAGGTAATTATTTTCTATAATAATAAGTGCCTAACAAAGTTGGAAGCAAAATATTAAATATCTTGGAACGAAAGTAAGTGGACTTATACTAATACTCTTATAACAAAGGACACATAAGTTATATTTTCATAATTATAGCAGTGCTTTGAGTCAACAAATTGAATGAAAATATGTTTGTGAAAAATGAAACTGTCATTAAGTTCAAGATGTTTTTCGATTGATAAATACATATTTTAGTCCAATGTATGTTATTTTCATCGCAACTGTGTGCAAACATTATGAATGTTGGACAACGAATTTTTTTTTCCTTTCGAAATATCATTTATAAAAATTTGAAATTCTATAAAATTATCGATAATTTTCATTGATGAAATCAAAAACGAACTCACTGTGTCGATATCAAAATCATTATTATACGAACAACACATACGACAATATGCTTCGATTGTGCACACATATTCATTTCAACTGTCGATTTATGAATTCGAAAATAATACACTATCCATTAGCATCACTCATGTCTCTAAAGCTGAAATTGCAAAAGAATCCCTATAATTTGCACAAATACAAAAATCAACATAATCAAAATTGACTACATTGGATCAAAATCGTCAACCTATCAACGATACTCAACGACATTGCGCTTCGATTGCGGCACTCGTATTCATTTCAACGGACTATTTGCGATATCTAAAAAAACAAAATGGGGTCCATTAGCATCATTAATCTTCCTAAATCTGAAATTCTATAAGATTCCCTATAATTTGCACGAATACGAAAATCGACATAATCAAAACTGAACACATTGCATCAAAGTCGTCAACCTATCAACGACACTCGACGACATTGCGCTTCGATTGCGGCACTCGTATTCATTTCAACGGACGATTTGCGATATCTAAAAAAACAAAATGGGGTCCATTAGCATCGTTCATCTTTCTAAATCTGAAATTTCATCGCACAAAAGGCGCATCGTGAAACTGCATAATGTATTATGTGGTTGCACGCATCGCGTTCAATTAGCCGCGCTGAAAGGTTTTCCGTGTCGAAGCCGAGATCGCGCATTTAAATCTGATCCTTTTTTCGAATCGTTTTAAATTCCGGACGAGGATTTTGCAATTAGAGTTTTATTTTTTTCATCGAATTAAATCGACGAAGTAAGATCGAGCGAAGTGATTTTAATATTTAATCGATATAAAATTTATTTTTAATATTTTTCATTCGAATTTGTCGAATTTTGAAATGCATTCAATTTTTTTCTGAAAATGAATTGAAATGTTATAAATTATTAATTGAAGTTTATCATCGAATGCATAGATGGCTCTAAAATGATTTGATGAATTATGAATATCGTACGTTCAAATTATTATCATTTTTTTCAATTATATCGACTTTAATATAAAAAATATCGAAATAATAAATAAGATGAATGGATATAAGTTCGTCAGTGTATGTAATTTCGTCAGATAATATAAAAATTAAATAAATTAAGCAATTTCCCCACTTTTCATCGTCTCAATACTGACATTTTGAATCAAAAAGACATTGCAACATTGCTTAATTTATTTAATTTAAAGAAACCTTGACAATCTTACATACACAGAAGATATAGCAATTTACTTAACATAAAATTCTAAAACCATTAATTTTATCACAACGAAAACAAAAATTCAAATGTATCTCGATACAAAGTGATTAACGATCCGAACTCGCTTTCGTAACCTCAATTCCTATTTATTTCGTTACGATTATTATTTATTACATATGCTAATGCGCACACTGTTAATTATAATCAAAACGTTTGTTTTATATTTTCAGGTAAGCCGGAGAAGTGAACGGAAATTGCTGAAACGTATGCCACGTTAATATCTGGAAGTATAAGCGAATATGCGTTTAATAATTAATTACCGCAATATGCTAACATTTGCGAACTTACTTACACCGTGTTTATTTTTCACGGCGAAAATTAAACAGCCCGTGAGCGAATATTTTAGAACACAGTCAGTCCTCCGACTACGAACTGTCAAAACATCCATCGGACGCAGACATAATACAGCTCATACGTCCGCAGATTATTGACAGTTCGCAGTCGGAGGACCGACTGTATCGGTCGAAATGCGATTCGAAGTGGAAAACGAAATGAAAAATCTAAAACCGGCAGCACTTTGTTATTTTAGCGAGTGGATGAGAGTTTCGAATATCCTTCGCGGCTTCGAATCAAGCGTTTGGAATTAAGTGTTTGGCACGCGGGAGCATTTTGAAATATTTTCGACATTATTTTTTGATGGCACCTTTCAAAATAGTGCTTTTTTCAAAATAGATACGACGAAGATTTTTCCGAAAGCTCTGCGCTTTTCTGCGCGTCGCTTGCGCAACTGGAGATTTTTCATCTTGTTTTTCTCTTCGCTCTCGTGAAAATTTCGCGTGATTGATCATTTTGCGATTGCTCTATGATTTTTATATGCGTTTTAATATTTTCGATCGATTGATCATTCTGCTATTACTCTGTGATTTTCGTGTACATTTTAATATTCTCGATGGAATCGATGCGATGTATTTCATGCGACAGAGCGATGAGATTCGTTTTTATATTCGCATTTTCGAACTGTTGATGTTTGAATGTGAAATTATTCATTTCACATATTTCCGTTCATTTACATTTTTTAATATTCCCTAGAAATATCAAGCGATTTTCAATGCAGTTCAAACAATTCGAAAAAAAAATCTAAATAGGGATGAACGAAAATTAGATTCATTTATCAATTGAAACTCTTCATATCAACATTGAAATGAAAATAAATAGTAATTGAACGTTCAACTCAAATTTAGATAATATTATGCTTAAATTAATACTCTTATTGTAAGATTTTCCAATCTAAAAAAATGCTTTTTCAATTATTATCAGATAGTATTTTATTAGTCAAACCAATAGAAAAAAAATACATATCTATTACCTGACGATTGAAATAGTAAAAATAGTAGTAATTCAATTATATGAACTTTCAAATATCTACATTAATTGATTTGGTGATTTTCATCAATTATGCTCTTGTAAAATAACAAAGAAACACTCAATTTTTGAATAAAACATACTTAAATATTGAAATACGTGAATACGATTTATTCTGAGTTTAAATGTTTATCTCTTACAATTACATTTTTTCGATTACGCGTGCAACGTTCATCCTTAATAAGTCCAAATAATTGAGGTTTTATCGAATAAATTTATAAAAAAATCATAACACAATGAAATTAACGGACCAAAAAAAATATGACAACATAAGAATATTTAGAACAATTTTTTTCTTCGAAAATAGAGACATACTGGCAACCCTAATCGAGAGCACAAAACGCGGAACATTACGCAGCATTCGCATCGCAAATTTCAATAGATTTTTTTCCCGCACTCGTTCGATTCGAAAAACACACACGTGCGTAAATATGGGTTTGAAATTTTCCCGCCGAAAGCGATATGCGCGTAATTGAATTCCGCGCCGCGATTATTACACGGCCAATTTTGCCCGGCAATAATCGATGATGTTATTGGATGCATCCGTTCGACGGGTCAACGGCTAATTGAAACCGGCCTCCGTGTGCTCGAATGACGTTTCGCATACACCTGGGCACATCTCGTCATGGGCTTTTGCCCAATTTCGATTCCGCACTGTTGCGCCGATTTGATGTACGCTTCTATTAATTACTTGTTAAATTTGTTTGGTGGTGTCGAACGTATACGATCGGATGTGTGGGAGTTCGTTAATTGATGTTTGACTGTATAGTTCGGTTGGTGTTGTGTATGTCGAAGGTCTTCTGTGACATCGTAGTGTGATTTAGTATATTGCTTAAATTGAAAATCTGAGTTGTGAAGGAATTAATTTTGAGTTTAAAAATATCTTCAATTATGTTGAAACTCTATTGAACAGATATGAAATGAATCTCAATTTATTTGAATTTTTTTTATGAATTTTTATTCTGATGACATTTAAAGTTTATTCAAAGTTTTCGTGGAAAATCGGATTTTATCATTGTGTGAGTCGTTTTTTAATGATTTTCATACCTTAATTTCTCACGAAATTCAATTAGTTTATAATAAAAAATAATTATAATTATCGTTAGTGTTTTAAATTAAAATCTTATACAAAATGAAGTTTCAACAATTGAATCAAATACATGAAATTATTATCAAATTTTCCGTTAATAATTAATAAATAGTTTCGACTGTTCATCGCAAATATTTGTTATGAATCATAAAACAAATCAAAATATTACAATTTAATCGAACATTATGAAAGAAAATCCAATCATAAAGACGACAAAATTGATAAATAACCCAAAAAGTAAATAAAAACCAACAAATCGAAGCCCACTTTCCCAAGACAAACCGCACCATAGGTACGTACCGGAATCGAAATTGCAGCGTACCGCTTTTTATTCCCGGAGTGACACAGCATCCTCCACCTCCCCCATTACAATATATCTTCTCTTTTTAAGACCCTCGACCAGAAATCCTATATTTTCACACTGTTACGAGCATCCAGCGAAGGTATGGACCACTAGTGCCGGTCGTGTGTTTGTCGTGGCCCTTTCGCGCCCATAACTCAAACTTTCTGGATGTAGCCGTTGCCCAGAAGAGATTTGTTTTCACGGACATTAACCCGCATAGTGAAAAAATAACGTTCGAAACCTTTTTTTTGCAGGAGTAGATTTTTGATTTTTGAAAAAAAGTCGGGTTCGATTCGCGAAATCGCGATTGAATTCGATCTTAGTTCTTTATTAAAATAATGAGAGTTTAAAAACTTTGAACGGTTTAAATTATTGAACATTGAAAAAGAGAATGGGTGAAATTGTTCCTATGTTAAGTATGTTTCAATCGATAGATACAAGTGACCTAATGATACTAATACTTGATGTAGATATGGAGTTTTCATGGAAAATCGAATTGAATTATTGAATAAGTGTGTCACATACTTTACAGTCGATTTAAATTTAACATTTTTTCCACTGATTTTACTGTATAAAATATAAGAGGATGGTTGAAAATGTATGCTATTTATGAATCCAATACAGAAGAATTTGAATTGAATTGAATTTGAATTTTTTAAATCAAAATGTTTTCGAATAAAGATTAATTATCATTTTTGAAATCATTGAAGTAACCTATTTTTATTAGCTTTCTTTGGGAACATTCAATTTTGAAAACCATCAAATTCATCTGTGTTGGGATCGTGAATAGTCATTGCACATATAATATTATCGTACATAAATCCATCTAATAAGTTTAGAACAGGTTATTATATTAATTTAAATGCATTATTTAAAGTTTTATTGAAACGATTCAAAATTACTCTTGTCTAAAATATTTCATTGAAATGATCATAATCAGATTTTTAGCATAGTGAGGTGGTTTATGTTTTCTTTTCTAGACAGTTCTTATAATGGTATAATAATGAATGTGTTTGTTAATGAAATAAGTGATTTTGGAGGTCGTAAAAGCTCGTAATGTATATTAGAAGTAGAAAACAGAAGCGATGCGGATGACGAATGGCGTAGCCGAGTTACAAAAATAATATATAGAGAAAATATTGCTACACACACACACTTGGAAAACATAAATATTTCAATGCGATACGAAAAAGAGGAAAAAAAAAGCGCGGGTAAATAATGTAACAATTGTCGCATTCGTTCGGGACGATTATTATGAAAAGTTTAGGCTACCGACTTTTCGATTTTGAACGGTGCGATATTTTAACTGGCCTAGAAATAAAAATAAGTGTGTGCCGTTTAAAGGGTTCCCATATATATTTTTCTGAATAGAAGTTTCAGAAGCGGAATGATCGATATAAAACATTTTTATGGGATGTTCGACGTTCAAAGTGAGCCCGAAACTTTAACGTCGAACGCAACTCGCTGCCTACAAATTTTTACTGAAATTTATTCTCATATATTTTCGAACTGATTATTTTTTTCAGAAATTGAAAATGTATTTAATATTTTTCGTATTAAATCTGTCTTCGTTCGATATATACGAGTAATGTATTAATGACAAACTAATGATCGATGAAAATGGATTCAATACATTCAGATTTTTTCATTTCTAGTACAATTTGTTTAAATATGAATTGTACAGTTTTATTGATCGTAAACGATAAATCCAAATTTATATCAATGATTAAGATTCGATTTTTAAAATTTGAAAATATTTCTAAACGAAAGCATATTAAAAAAGACGATCAAAACGTGTTACATATTTTTTTGTTTTAACAACAATACATTTCACGCAATCTAGATCTAAATATGCACGTTTATTGTTTGCGTATTTTCGTTGTCGCATAACGGTCACGAATGCAAATTATACGCTATAAAAAGCCCCCTCTCGCATTATATACGAATTGAATAAAAGCGAATTATATTTCAACGAAATCTGCTATTTTTTTTTATATGTACGAGTTTGTTGAAATTTCGCTGTTGCTTTCGCTTCCTGGCAAAACTGGGACGCGACCCTTGCACGGGTCGCGAGCTCTCACCAACTAGGCAAATGTTATTTTTGATCGAAAATAAACAACGAGTATATTTCATCCGAACCCTCAAAATATATTTTCACTATTTTCCTATATGTGAGGAATAGTAAAATGCTGAAAAATCCCGAAGAAACTTGTGTATTCTGTGCGACTTCATTGTCTATTGAAATTGCAATTTCTATGAAAATTTCTGACATTATCGTTGCATTTGGAAATTCAAATATAGCTCATGCGACTTGTATTTATGCGTTGGTGTGTTTGGATAGTTCCTTGTTAATGTAATTTGTTATTCATTGGACAGAATCTGTCCGTACAATAGTTTCTCCGACATAGCGATTACTTATTTCCGCAATGTTACAGCCAACTATTTGGCCTTTGAATGCTCAGTTTTGTGAAACTATTGAAATATAGTCACGTAAATATATCGATATGTATTTTCTGTTGTTTATTTTCAAAGAAATAACAATGAACTTATTCAGAATAATTATATATCGTAATGAAAACTCATTGTGTGTGAGATTAAAATTTTTAGTACGGTCAAAAGATTTCATTTGAATTTCGATACGTTTTGAGTGCGTCAACAGATAAACCGTTGAGTAAATTTTCGCCTTTTCAATTTGCAGGAACATATCGATATGACCGATGCTGTTTGTTCAAGGGAATAAATCGAAAAAAGGATAACTTTACAAAAAGTCCACGTATATTTAAATTTTGGTATTTGCACATACATGCAGAATGTAGGAAAAGTTGATATTTGATTTGACGAATGTTATATTATGAGTAAAATATTTGTTTCAAAGCGACAGTTGCGATTCAATTTCAATAATATTAAAATTAGTTGACGTTTGTGCGACTTTTTTAAAATTTCATGTTGTTAATTTTCGTTTGTAATTTATGTTCACAGCTTTGACAGTGAGATTTTTGACGAGACGATACATCGGGGAATACGATCATCAACAAGGTGAGTCAAATTTTCAGTTCATATTTCACATCAATCGACAAAAAAATCCGTTAAACATAAAAAAAATCAATTACAAAAAACAAAGCGCGAATTTCATCATTATTTTTTTTAACGAGAAAACTCCGAAATAAAGCAATTAGACCTATCGAGGTATACAAAAGGGAAATTATTTGACAAAACACTCGGTCATCAACGAGAGTTTATAGAGGTTTTACGGACATAAACCTGTTAATAATCGTGTAATCGAGAAGCAAACACATTCACCATGACCCACCTTCAACGTTATAGGGTTCCCTTTGTGCTGGCGACCCTTGCGCGTTTTCCAAACCGAAGAAAATTCCGGGAAAATGGGAAAAACTATGAAGGGGAGCGCATTACGTATATAGAAAAGTTTCGCCGTGAATGTCGACCGGCTACAAAGGAATATAAATAAATGTATGTACGGGCCACGGGTATTAGGAGCGGAAAGTTCACAGACTTTTAAAGCGCAATATTAAAAAGGTGGGAAAAAAATACATAGGCGGCGATAAGGGAGGTGAAAAAATAAAAGGGAACGGTGAAAAAAAAAGGTGAACGCAAAGTAAAATAAAAATGTATAAACGGTAAGAAAAGACTTATTACCGCTGCGAGTGTTGTTCTTTGAATATTTATCGCGCAAATAAAATTTATTCATAGGAAAACCGATGAAAAAATAGACGGAAAGCGAAAAAGTAAATAACATAAGGAAATAATCCGAACGTACGCTCGAAGGCGCTCACTAGAAACGAACGAAAATGTTTTATAACCGTTCAACATTTTTTATTTATTTTCAGATTCAATTTTCATGTGCATTCGTTGATTTTCGAACGAAATCAAATCGATACATTTGCTAAAAAGCTCACAGATCAAATTTAATAATTCATTTAAAAAACAAGGTAGAGAAAAAAAATGAATTCTACTCATGTGATAAAAATTTTCAAACTAGCTCATCGCTATATTCGATTTACTCAAAATGAGAGTGTCACTGAAATATACTGTGTTATCGCTTTTAATTACAATTTGACAAATCCGAGTTTAAAAGTTGTACAAAAAAATTACAGAATTGCAAGCCGCATTCGAAAAACGAAACGATGTGACGTCGGAAGGGGTTGTCAAGACGTGTTGCCAAAAATTTACTACACACATACATGAGCATGTTGCAGTAAATATCGAAGTTATAAAAATTTAATATCTTACATTTAATACATTGAATATATTCATCAAAGTGATTTTTAAATTTTAACATTAATTATCATATTAATTTAAAAATGTTTTATTTAAAAAAATGTAATTAGTATCTGAAAACAATTGATGATATGCAAATTGTGATACATGTCTAAATAATGCATAGAATTTCATACAACTTTATGTAGGTTTTCGATTCAAAATCTGTACTTTTTTAAGTCAGATTTGCTTTTTTTCAAATCAAACTAACATTATTTTAAATCAAATTCACATTTTTGAAAAATTAAATTAAGATGGTCTTTCAAATACTCAGGAGAGCCTAAAAGATCATATTCTTTTTCCCAAGCAATATCTTAGATAAATGGCTATAACTTTTTAGTGTGAATTTCGTGAATATATCTTCAACAGTTTATCTTAAATTCAATAAATAAATCTATCTCGTGTTATTATTCAATCTTAAATTTAGTATTTAGAAGATAAAAGTGTTCGAATCGTTTTTAATCGAGAAATATAGCTGACACATTGCGATATTGTTTAATTCATTTAATTTTAAGAAAACCTGATGAAATTACATATGGTTATGATTATTTGCCTAATGCGTCTATATTGTATACAAATTTGACTTCAAAACTGTCAAATTGACTTGAACAACCTCAAATTTGATACGAAATAGCGCGAATTTGTTCCGAAAAAGTGCTCATTCTGAGTGAAAAATCCTGTATTTCCTCCCGAAAGAGATTCGCGAAAAATCCGAAAAAAATAACAGACCATTCCGGGAAAGATTCGGGACATGTACGGCAACACAGGAGACAAAACCGAGCCGTCACAGGGTGGTGCAAAGCTGACAAATCCCGGTGGCCAAATTTCGGTTCGCCGGCCGGGCGCGCAACGTTCGCCTTTTTACGCGGCCTTTTCATTGAAATTTATTACGGCAGAAAAAGCGGCCTTTTATTGTTTCGAAAACTAGCGCCCGAAATAAAAAGCGAAATATACAAATTTCGTTACTGGAAAAAAATATATGGGGAAAAAAAATGATATGCGAAAGTCGCCCGGCCGTAGAGGGTTGCGAGGAGGACGAAGCGATTTTCGTTATTCGACTGTTTGCGGTTGATGTTTATTTACTTTTTTTAAGAATTTAATATTTAAATGAAAAATAGTTTATTAAAGTACCTATTTAAAGAAAACATCCAGTAGTTTTTTATTTACGTTGTCAAGAAAATTATTTTTTTCATATAATATCTGTGAATTTTTCATAAAAAAATTTCAGGAAAATCGTTTAAATGTTTACAGAATTTTTCAGTAAATATAAAGAATTTAAATATGTCGATTTATGAAGAGATTCCTATAAAAATATTGACGATGGTGTTACATTTTTATGTCAAGTTTTCAACCAGACTCAGTTTGAGGAAAGATTTTAATAGTAAACATCTTCCTTAAGTAATTTATAAAAGTGAAAGATTTACGTAATGATAAAAAATCAACCTATAATTTATTTATGAAATATAATTAATAATACATTATTTACTTATTTATGTCCCATTCAAACTTGAAATAGTATCGATTGATTAATGAAACCTATACCTTGAATATATGTGGAATTAACTTGTCCCGTCCTAATTAACTTATACCTGTTTTATTAATGCTGTTTCCATTTAAGTAAATGGATGGATTAGTGTAATATTTTAAGCAAAATTATATATTTTTTTAAATTTGAATCGTTTTTGTTTTTGATATTCTTAAGAGTGTTCTGAGATTTGATCCGAAAACATTCTTCGTACAAAATATTTTTCGCCGAAATCTCGGCTAGTATCAAGTCTATGACCACTGCTGTTGACAAACGACCATTTTTCTGACCATCGGCTTTTTCAGACGTGATTTTGGCACATATAAAATCCTCACATTTTCAGAATGATATATACGGTTGCTTCTGTCGAGAACTTCAGTCGCATTCGGTTGCAATTGATTCATTCGAAAAATATGAACTGTTACGTTCTCGAGCACTTGTAAAAACTCTTAATCTAATTACACTCGTGTTTGAAAATGTACAATTTTATCGAAAAAATCATTTTATATATCGATTTGAAGGTCGTTACAGTCGATCAAAATTAAAAATTGTCGTAAGTAATACAAGGAAGTTATCGTTTATAGCTAGAAAATGCTTGGAAAATAGAGAAAAGGTCAAAAAAGTTCATGGACGAAACAAAAAAATCTTATTCGCGTTTGCAAAATGCACTTTTTACCGAGTTTGCAGTGGCCGGACATTAAATTACAATTAATTGTGCTTTAAGTTGGTTAGCGCTTCGCTTCGTTAATATGTTTTTCCTAACTGCGGAGGTTGCTTAATTGATTCATTACGTGAAATAACGAAAACAGTTTAAGTCTCTATCAGCTATAGGATTTTTTTATCCTTGAACGTTTTGAAATATAAGAACAGCTAATAGCCGTTTAATATTTTGCACACAAGTCTTTATGCATATAAGTTAATATTATTTTTCATTTAATTATCTTGTTAAAAAAAACTAAGATAAGAAAATAATCAATGTTTTGAAATTTATATTCAGATAAATCAAAGTTCATAGATGTGCAAGTTTATTATACATTCGATATGTATCTACTATGGATATATAAAAGTGCATTTCGATCTTTACAACGTTCGTTCTTAGTACTTTTCGTCTTTCACGCCGAATCAATCGATCAATCTCGATCTTTCTAAAGTCTCTCTACTGTTTGATTGATTCGTAAATCTTTAAAAGGGTTCAATCTAGTGATTTTTCGCCGATAAATAAAAAAAAAACATTTAATATAACAACTTGTAATGTATCGATTTATAAAAATTGAAACTTTTTTCTATTTCTTAGCGTATGAATCGACTAGTAAATAAAGCGATTAACTCTACTTTTTATGAAAAACGATAAATTTGAATATCAAAGTATTTTTATTAGCCATATTATTTATGTATGAAATGTTTTCAGATTAATAAATAATATATAAATACCTTTAAATGATAAAATTTGTATTGCCGAAGAATAATAAATAATTTATTTACAGAAGAAATTTTAATTTATTAAGTACTCTGTTACTTAATATAAACGAAATTTATATATTTTTTGAAATCAGATAAATAAAGAATATTTTGAAAGACACATCAAACAAGTATCATCGCTTTTCACAACTTCACAAAGTTCGCTCACAGAACATCTCACATATTTGAGTCTAAATTTCAATTTTAACGAATACATCGAAGTGTCATCACAACACGTCTCACCAATCATAAAATCCGAACTGAGAGTCGAGTGAGAATCGAAGCCGAGTCAGAACCGAATCCGAGTCAGAACCGAATCCAAGTCAGAACCTAAGTCGAGTCAGAACCGAAGTCGAAATTCCAAGCTCGGCAAAATCGCGATGTGGAAATATTCGCCGATCGAAAAAGCCTTCGTTGGTAATGGCCGTTTTTGCTCTCGGCCAGAAGCTGTGTCGGATTCTCGTTAGCGAGCTTCCGTCGACAAAATGCAAAATTAGCCACCATCACTCAATTACCATGGATGTTTTGCCACAGTTGTCTATCCGTCGTATATCCCATGAAAAAACCGTCGGTTGAAGCTCTCCGAACGACCGATGGAAACGCGCGTGTGTGCTTTGCAAATTAACGATCGAGACTATGAAACCGATATTTTTTTCGTCGCCGATTTTTTCCCTCCGATCGTTTAGCGCTCGAGTTTTAGAGCCGGTTGAAAAATCGGCGAAAAAATGTAACGAATAAATTACTTTAGTGCGAGAGCAAAACAAAAGCGAATTTGTGGTCGCACATACGAAATATGTATAACCGTATACGTTTTTTGTTCATTCCGAACCAGAGATCTAATCAGCCCTCGACCAAAAATTGGTTTCGGACCCCGCAATCAGATGAGAATGCCCAACGTGATATATTTATTTACTTTTACTTTTGCATTCGAAGGGTATCTATATGCAAAAAATACATAACGTGTAGTGAGGGATTCGGGACACTTGATAAATTTGAAAAATAATGCATTTTTCCGCACAATTTTGACTTAATTGGTTCGGAGTATGAAAGAAAAAAACACCTAGACGAGATTATTGTTGAGGTATGCACAATTAATATTTTATTGGATTATTTTTTATGCATTACTTCGATTCTTAGAGATAGATTTTACCATAAAATATTATTTTTACTCACTTTGATATATTGCATTATAATTTAAAATTTTTGTCTAATCGCATTTTCCACGAAATTCATTCCGAATATTGCCGCCATACGCAATATTAAAAACCAAACTTGAATATTCCTCGAACTATCGATTACTTTAAGTCTATATAATTCAAATTTTACTTAAAAACACACCATATTTCAAATAAATTAAAAATTCAGAATTTTTGATAATTTTTCACATTGGGTCAATTTTCAATCAAATTTCAACCCAAATGAAATCGATTGATAGAAAATTCGAATTGCACATGCTCTAGATGTATTACACGTACAAAATCCTTTTTTTTTTCGTATTATATACGAAGTTCAGATAACACGATAAGGGGACATTTGCGATTCGGTTCCGGAACGAGCGCTTTTGTGACACCTGTAATTTATGGGATTTTTCCTCCTTAATTTCGGTGCACCGAATTCAGTCGCGCGAATTTTTCAGTAGAACGATCGGCTCAATCGATCGTGAAAATTTTAACGAATAATACAAGACGTATAATATCTAATATCGCCGCTTTTACAGATCGACCGAAGTCGCTTCGATATAATAGCGAATGCATCAAAGTGATTTTTTTTTAAAACGTTTTTGCTTTTTTTACAGATAGTCGATACAAGCACGAAGTTCTCGTTGATGGGGAGCCGGTGTTGTTTGAAATCTTAGACACCTGTCCGAAGGTAAAGTTTATGAAGTTTTAATCGTGTTCGTAAATGACGTTGTTTTCGTTTCGCAGGACTGTGAAGATTTGCCCGATTCGAATATCAATCAATGGGCTGATGGATTGTTCATGGTTTATTCCATAACCGATAGGGAATCGTTTAACTATGTTAGGAGGGCTAAGCAGGCGTTGAATCCTGATATTCCATTGAGTCTTGTCGGAAACAAGGGTGATATGGTCCATTTGCGACAGGTGAGAAATTCAAATTTGACCATTTTTTAATGTATATTATATTTTTCGATGATTAATATTGAAGGAATGACTCATTCGAATTATTTTGAAATATGCACTTCGTTCAAAATATGACGAACGTTTTGTAATGCATTTTAATTGAATTTCAACATTTGAACAAAATAATAAAATTTCGAAATTTTCATCATCAAATTCCTTCGTGCGTTGCGAAAACGCATTGTTGAACTTTACACCGTGTTTATGAACAATGTAATGTGAATTTTGATTTGAGGGACATTTTTTTTACAAATGATTTTGCTGATATGCAATGTGACTAATCAACACGAAACATTATTCTATGAATGTGATGTATTTTTCGATAAAATTGAAAATTGAAACGACTCCGAACCCAAACTCAACTCAACCTAACCTAACCCATACTCAAACCCAACCGAAATTAATTCGATTTTCAAAAAAATCGAGTGATTTATTTACACACCTATATTTTATTTAACATTTCACGATGAACGATTCGATCTGTGTTTCAGGTGAGCCAAGAGGAAGGCGAGATCCTCGCCAAGGACTTCGAGTGCAGCTTCTCCGAAGTGGCCGCAGCTGAGCAGGTGGGCCAGATCGGCGAAGTCTTCCACAAATTGTGCAGGGAAGTCTTGGCTGTCAGGAGGAAGTCCAAGCAGAGTCTCCTGGACAGGATGCTGGGTGGAAAGTCTGCTGCAGCCAGGGCCTACGCCCGAGGGAAGAGCGACAGCGCCCTTCCGAAGGACTGACCCTCGGTTTCCAAGCTGTGCTTCAAGTAAATTGGGCACATGGTAACGATTAGAGTCGGTATGTTCATCTATTGATTGGATATGTCTGAAATTTCAAGTGTGAAGATTGATATGTTTCGATGGAATGGGTTTGATATCGTGCAAGTTTTTGAATTTGGATCAGTTCAGTTGGGAACTTTATTGGTATGGATCAATTATATTAATTCGATGTATTCACGTATATCTTCAAATGTGGCAAGTTATTAAATATATTCAAAGATTTGATCTATCGACGATTGTGTCGATTTTTATTCAATTGTTGTTTAAATGTGCTCCTTTAGATTGATCCTGTGTCAGTCGAACGAACGCTAAATGTTCGTTTCGATGTTATATTCGGTGTCATATTTGAAAAATATTATCATTGTTGTGAATTCGATGTGTTCATGTTCCACGATCCATGTTCGTGTTTTAGAAATGTGCCAGTCAATTAATTTTACTTATGTATTTTTTAGGTTATCTTTGGTCGATGTGTGTAGAGGCTTAGATTTATTCTTGTTCCTCGCGTGGTTTTGTTTTGTGAGATTAATCTATTGAATTTTATCGTTTAATTAAATAGTTTGCTGATTGATATAATAATATATAAAAGTATAATATTATGATGATAGTAGTTGGAACAGTTTGTTTGAATTTATTTAAATAATTTTGAAGATAAAGTATAATGCGTATTATAATTCAAAAGATAAAAATATTCATTTATTTTTAAATTAAAATGCAGGATCTGGCAATTGACATTTTTTTTAATGATTATATGAATTTTGTATATTTGTATATTTATATAATATTTTTTCAGGATTGCTTAAATAAGATCTAACGTTTTTGAATAAACGATTTTTTTAATAAAATTTATAGTCAAATTATGATATGAGAGATGATACAGATATTTATAAAATGACAGAGATGTATTTTAAAAACCTATTTTTTAAAAAAATCCTTTCATGTAATTTTTCAACGAATTGATAATAAAGAGGGAATATACTTTTGTAATTTCTTACGATGTGAAACAATGTGATTGAAAATATGAATATTTATATTGTAGTTTTACCTATTTACCTGAATCCTGCTTTAAATTATGAAAATGTAGTCGAATGTATATTCTTTTATATGTATTGTAAAAGGGAGTGTAAAACTCCTATATGTGTATTTATTATGTAGGTAATAATTATTGTTATAAGCACGAAATATTTTTCGATAAATTTATCATTATTGAAATTCAAAAATTATTTTCAGAAGAGGGCGAGATGGTAATTTTGATATAAACGCGCACTTTGTGTATTTTGCAATGGTAATTAACGGAGAGTGTTCGAGATAGGTAAAAGGTTGAAAATGTACATTTACGAAATTGTCCGTAGGATGATATTATTTTAATGAGGTAATTATAATTCTTTCTTCTGAAACATTATATTTATATGCATATATTATATTATATTATAAAACTGTTAAAAATGTGTATTGATGTGTAGTTTTATGTCAATGGAGCATGTCGTTAAATTCCTATATTTGAATGTTTTATGAAAATTCATCTGTACGTCATTGTGATGACATTATATTGACCATTTTCACATGTGGAAAAAATGTATTGTGATAAAATAAATGTATATTTTTAAACGCATATTTTCATTTTCGTATATTAACCATCATCCGAAAATACGAAGAATTCGAAGAAAGGGAACCCTTCACGGAATTAATTTATGAAAAAGTTCGTTCTGCATCGCAAATATGTACGTCTTAATAGAATTCCAGCATAATACGAGTGTCCTTCATACGATAAATAATACGATATGATATTTTTTTAATAAGATGTAGTCCTCGAGGAAAGGATCTCGACAAGAGAGCGAGATAAACGCGTCTCACAATACAAACAATAATACTTTCCCCTTGATATTTGAAGGGCTGGGCTCGGTGTATTCAACGGGCGAACCTTTTCTGTGCACACACCGAAAGCCTTCAATATGAAAGCAAACGGATATTAATTTTTAGCTCCATCTCTGGTTGGATAAACACACGTCTTCGTATATTTACATGCAATAATGCGAAACGGATTCTGCGCTCATCGGGAACATCTGCGAGTGCATTCCACACTACTGTGAGGAGCTCTGGACACTTTCGATAAATTTGATGAATGTTGCATTTTCGTTAATTCGCTAATATTTTATTGAATAATTCTTGTATTTATGCGTTTTTTTCTATTCTTTGAGACATAAAGTTAAAAATTAAATATTATTTTTATATACTTAGATAACTGTTGCATAATAACCTCCTCTTTTCTACTGATGATGATAAAATATAGTTGCTGGTCGAAGCAATTTTCATATAAAAAAATCTTTTATAGAAATATAGAACATACTTACCATTCTAAATCTTTTTTGTAAATGGTGTGTATTCATATTGTCTTATGTTACAATATTATGGTGTGTTGGATGAAATGAGTTTTTTAATTCATTTTTTAGATATCTGATTGGTAAACTTCATTGTAGCAATATTAATTATTTTATTTAATTAGAAATGAAATTTAATTGAAAGACAAATATTTCCATTGATTTTTTTATTACAAAGAATGATACATTGATACATAATTATATTTCTGAATACATAAATAACACACAAATTTATTTAAATTTTTATTAGGTTGAAAAAAATAACATTTCACAGTCAGCCATTTTTTTTTTATTGTATGTCAATTGAATTGAAATATGATTTGCATCGAATTCAAATGTGCATCATTTTCAAACTCAATATTTAATATAAATATTGAGGTTTATTATTAACGAAATCATTCATATCAGAATAATATCCATATCCATAATCATTATTAATTTCAATATTTGGGTAACAGTTGATATTGTTGGATTCAGGATAATATCCATATTCGTAATCGTTATTAATACCAACATTTTCATCATATATGAAATTGTTGGATTCTGGATAATATCCATATTCATAATCGTTATTAATGCCAACATTTTCATAATATTTGAAATTATTGGATTGAGGATTATATCCATATCCATAATTTTTAATACCAAAATTTTCATGATTGTTGAAATTATTGGATTGAGGATAAGATTCATAATAATAATCATTAATCGGTTGTGTAGAGTATTCAGAAAATTCTATGGTTTTACCAGAATTAGAAACATCAAAATTTTGTTGGTCGACATCTTGACAGTTGGCCCAAGGACATCCAGGCACGACGAGGATATTGGGATAGTTTTCAATAAATTCTGGATCCGTGATGGGTTGAAAACGAGGAGTACACCCAAGAAGATAGTGGTCTTGGCTGTCTGTTGGATACTGGTTCGGAAGAGGATACTCAGAATTATACATCTCTTGATAATTATACTGTTGATCCATCTCAGAGTCCCTTTTGATGAGCCTAGCGAGCTTCTTTGCCGGATCCATTGCTTTCTTGAATTTCGGATAGTGTTGGTCCATTTTCATCGTCTCGATTGGACTGCAGTATACTCCGACGAGGAACACGAGGGTGACGAACGCTATCTTGTAATCCATCGCAGAAAAGAGGCTTAATCCAAAGGCTTAATCCAAAGGCTTGATCCAAAGGCTTGACCCAAAGGCTGACCCAAAGGCTTGTGTCGACTTGGAAATTATCGAAGAGCGACTGATTGCCGGTATGAAATTACACGATTCTTATAGGCAAAAATGACGTCACTTACACGAGCCGACTGAGGAATGTGACAAAATCGCAAATTCGTCCGATTTCCGTAGGAACAATAGGCCTATGGCGACACGGGTAAGAATTGTCGACGTTCATGTCTTTATTTTAGGTGCGGCTTCTTTGTTGAAATCAGACACCTATTCAGCGTATTTCACAATTTTGTAAAAATATATCAGTGGAAAATTACAGAATTATTTTTCACCTCTGTCTTTTGCCAAATAAGCGCATATCGCAGTTTATTCGAGTGCAATACTGTGAGAATGGAATGTGGCGAATTAGTCAGAGTCCAAATGTCGGATAATTTATTAATATATTATAATCATTAGTTATTTTATTATTATTGTTTATATTAAATATAATTAATTAATAAAAAAATAAAGTCTAATGAGAAAGTATTTAGCTCGAAATGAAAATATATGACTTAATTTCCTTTAATATAAAAATTTTTGAAAATTAGAATAACGAAAGAAAGAAGGATCTGTAATTACAGACCTTTCCACTCATCACATTTGAAATATATATCAATCGATAGATATTAGTAATTTAATTATTTTTTAATATGACAATAATCGCAGATTTAGCATTTTCATGAAAAATCGATTTCAAATCATTCCATCTTCATAATAATTTTCATTCACTGGCGAACGAAACTGAACAATTTTTTTCACAAAATAAATCGATTTCGTAGTCGAATATGATAATAGGATCATAATGAGTCAATTATTATCAAATTCAAATGTGTAAAAGGAATATTCCACAGAAAGCAGCGCATTGTCCTTACAGAAAACGCCCGATCGTTTTTCACGACTCCTCGCTTTATGGAGTAAGTCGCGTTCATCTCGGAGCATATCGAGAGCCTCGGAGCAATAAGGAGATACAGTTTCGCCTCGACACTTTCGAATAAGTGGCTTTCGTCCAACAAAAGCATTGTGTGCACAAAATATTATTATCGTGCACGTGCACGCACACACGGACACACAGACACACAGACACACACACCCCCATAAGAATGGGGGATGATTCCGTTTTACGTTCTGTGTATTTTTACGGCGCTACTTACACGGGGTCATATAATACGGGGCATTACTGCTTTTCGTGTCTATTCGAAGGATATATGCGAAATTTTATGTCGCATTTTCGATGATAGCGTGCATTCGGATCGTGAAATTTATCGATTCGTATGCGGAATGCATCTTTTGTTCGGGCGTATGGCGGTTCGCTTATTGCCGGTTTGATGTGTGTGTAAATGTTCGCACATGTGTTTAGTTAGATTGTAATTTTTAATTTTAAGTAATTAAATGATATTTTTTATCGATTAATGCGTTCCTTAATATTGCATTTGGTGCTGACGTTTGGAATGATTTGATTTAACGAAAGCATTACTCCGAACAGATCATTATGCAACAATGTATGAAAATAATATTTTATTGTGAATTCTGTTTAGACGAATCGAGATTATATATATGAACAATAAAATATTAATTTTACACATTCCGACAATTATTTTTTATGAATAATCATTAATTGAATTTTTGCATGAAAATCATTTCAATCGACAGTGTCATTCAACGTGTCGCAATATACCTATTGCAGAAATCAGAAAAAAATACAATTCGGTCGAATTCGTGTAAGTTTCGTCACCTTTGCCTATAAAAATCGTGCAATTTCGTACTAGCAATTAGTCGCTCTTCGATCATCTTCAAGTTGAAGCAAGCCTTTGGGTCGAACCTTTACGTCGAGCCTTTGGACCAAGCCTCTTTTCTGCAATGGATCCCAAGATAGTGTTCGTCATCCTCGCGATCCTCGTTGGAGTGCACTGTAGTCCGATGAACGAAGAATTCAATCTGAGATCCAAGAGACTGGTCTATGGGTGGTGGAGTTTGGCCAAAGAGGTGGAAAAATTATTCAAATCGCAAGACCCAAATAAAAGTACAAAGGATTTATGGATTGAAGTCCTCGATTATGCAATGCCTATGAAAAGAGGGATTCTTACATTCGGTCGAATGTTAAAAAGAAACGCTGAACCGGATCAACAATATTATTATCAAGAGATGTATCCTTACGTGTATCCTCTTCCGATCCAGTATCCAACAGACAATCAAGACCACTACTATTTTGGGTGTGCTCCTCGTTTTCAACCCATCTCGGATCTAGAATTTATTGAAAACTATCCTGATTTCGTCGTCATACCTGGATGTCCTTGGGCCAGTTATCAAGATGTCAACCAACAAATTTTTGAAGTTTTAAACTGTAGAAATACCTTTGACTTTTATGATTACTATGCACAGCTGATTGATGAATATTATTATGAATCCAACAATTTCAACTATTACGATCCTCAGTATGTGTATGAAATATCAAGTTTGAAAATGATGTAAGTTTATATTTGATGTACAAAATATTTCAACCAAGTTAATATTGTATGTGCAAATAAAAAAAAACGGCTGACCCAAGCGATTGTGAAATGTTATTTCTTTCTGTCTAATGAAAATTCTTTTAAATTTTTGTGTTATTCAAGTATCTAAAAATATAATTATGTATCAATGTATTATTCTTTGTAATAAAAAAAATCAATGGAAATAATTTTGTTTAAATTAAAGATTCATTTCCTCTTTAAGCAATACATGAAAATAATTAACATTGCTACGATAAAATTTATCAATCAGTTATCTAAAAAAAAAATAATTAAAAACACTTTTCATCAAACACATCATAATATTGTAATATAATCATAAGAAAATTTGAAAACACACCATTTACATAAAATATATAGAACGGTAAGTATGTCCTATATTTCTATGAAAGAAACCTTTGAAGATATATTTTTATAAAAATATTGCTTCGACCACAATCTATTCTATCAAAATCAGAACTGACAAACAAAAACATTATTCGGAAAAGATTGAAATCGTTTATTTAATCATCTTCATCAATATTATTAAAACTCAATCATTAAGTTCAAATGAAACTATTATTTAAACTCATAATAGTGTGTATAATATATGTATATTCGGATGTTTCTATTTGATTTATATTGAATGTAATCGTTTTATTTTTCATTTAATCTACCCGATTTTATCGTAAAGCCTTTAAATAGCAAATCTTTCTTCATCTGAGCCGATGAAAGCTTTCGGTTTAAGGTAATCTAGGGAAGCGTATGCAAAAATCCTCTGAGCAATAAAAAGTGCAAATCAGACTATTGCAATGATCGATTCTGATGATGATAGGATATAAATGGTGGTGAATAAAAATATTTTGCAAAAAAAAAATGTTTTATAAGTTTCGTTAGTGAAAATTGAAGATTTCATTTTAATATTGAATTGATATGAAAATATAATAATGATGGGTAAGCCGACTAAATGTCACGTCATTTGGACACGTTGCACTATCCTTTGATAGCAAAATTGAATAAAATTGCATAATACGCAATATCACAAATTTAAAAGCATATTTTTATTCACATTAGGATAAGCGATGAAAATATGAGGTAAAGCCCACCGAAAACGATGGCGTCTCGGATGAAAATTTCGCCTAAGCATCACAATGGATCTTCGACAATGAAATATTTATATTCCGAGAAAGAGATAATACGCGAAAAAAAAAATTCGCGAAATTTGTACGGGAAAATATCGTGTTAGACAGGCGAAGGGATGATACGATACCATAAGGCACGTGTCGTATTGAAAACGTGCTCAATAAAATTCGAATGATCGACGAAGCAGCATCAAATGCAGCATCATTTTATTACTCCGTAAAATAATATTGTCTTCGCGTTATTTTTTCCAATTTTCGTAAAATATTTCGCCAATGGGCCGAAAACCAAAGAAGCATAAAATGAAAAGAATAACGATCAAAACAGACAATTGACGTTAACACCGAAGTGTTGCTAAGGTATCAGTCCAATTGATTCGATTTAATTTTAATCATTGCTATTTACTGATAAAATGATGACAAAAACAGATTAAAACTAAATTTTAATAAAATATAATTTTCAACATAATATTAATATAATATATAATGTAGGTACATTTTGTTCATTTTGGCACCGATTTTCAAAGAATAGTTTGCAAGCATAAAAAATATTCTTGAACCATTTTCAAATTGTTGGTTTTTTAAGGATTCATAAAAGTTTTCGGATTAGACTACGTTTTGTGTGTACGATAATTAAATGCGAGAATTTTCATATTTACTAAGGTATTTCATCACCCGAAATACCTTGAACGGAATATGAATTTCGGTACGCGTGTTAAATTTTTTATTAACATCGAATATATTTCAAATCGGAAGAAAATTCATCAAATCCCAAATTTGTCTAGAGAACGTTTGGTGTGTCATTTGGAATTTTTAATTCTCCTCAATATTCTAAAGGATTAAATTGAAATGTTTCACGCAATGGAATTCAATTATGTCTATCATGAAAAATTGCTATTGCTAGATTTGTGTAATATAATAGTCTTTTAAGAAATTTTACGAGTCTTTAACACGTTAATATACGTGTATTGGTTTTATATTCACTACAATCCACTCTACTTGTTATATAGTCCTTGAAATTTCTGTATTCTCTGAAAGTGCAATAATGTTCAGTGAGCAAAACGAGAATAGAAATTTCATATCGTTGAAGTCTCCGTACTGTGGAGTGCAAAATATGCAATCGACAAAAGGCACATTTAGATCAAGTACCATTTTGAGTTAACGCTAGAAATTTTCCTAGTTCACTTCAGTATTTATCGAAGCAAATAGTGATGTAAAAAAAACATGTGTATGAGCATGAAGCGAAATATGTATTACTGTAAAGACAGTAGATTCAAAGAAGATGAAAAATAAATGAATATAATTTATTTCAAATCAAGACACGATCATCTCTGAACAGCATAATATATTGATATCTAATGAACACATTCGACAAGCGAGTTTCATAACGAAAAAAGAAACAATGTTATAACTTTTGGGCTTTTATAAATTTTCAATAAACCACCACTGTGACATCCATTAGGGTACGGCACGATAAATGGACGTCGAAATGATGTCGAAGAGCGAAAAAAGTTCTACACGTAACACATGTCGTCCTCTGGTACGATATCCGAAAGCGTTCCCATTTTCGATCGTGTTTCCACATCGATATTACACCAATGTACCGGAATTCCGCATTTATTTGCCCTAGTCTCGAAAATCGATATGAAAATTCAATATTTTTAAATGAGAGGCAGATTATAAACTTATTAAACAATATGTGTTATAAATCGGAAAAAGTTAGGATTTTACTTGATAATAAAATTTGTGTGATAATCGGATCTAAAAATTCATTTTTTTTAATCGACACCTATAAATAATATGTCGAAATAAACTTTTTTTCTATTATATTAAACGAATATTGAAACATCAGGTTTTGTAGTATGAAAATACTTTTTGACAAAGTCAAATGCATACACATCGATATTTCGAAATTAAAGTATGTAGGTGAACTTACACCACTGTTTAAATTATGCTGAATATCGCTCGACATTTTGTTTTAAATCAATTGGATGATTCATACGTTCATTTGTTTTAATAAAATATGAAATTTAATTAATATTTTTTCGTTTACAGAAATAATTCAATTTTCAAAAATGCTTATAAAAACAAAAGAAAGTCATCGAAAAATCCCCCAGAGAATTATGCGTATTTTGCAAATGTCTAGCGTTCGATTGCATCGAAACCGCAACGAGAACATATTTGAGAATAGATTGAAGAATTTTTCAGAGACGCATTATGTTCGCAGCCTCTATGGAGTTTTCCTACGAATTTTCCCGAGGAAATAACGTTTGTTTATGTGGTTCGCAGGAGACATTTTATGCTAGCAGCCTTCTGGCGCGAAGTCGTTCATGAAATATGCACTTGAACTGCACTGTCTGCACGCCGTTCTACTTTTTAGCATATTCACCATTCGTGGCTTCGGTAAATATTTTCACATCTTTCGAGATTTCGGACCGTTTTCCATTACGGCGTATTGCTTCAGATATTTCAGAAGTCAATCTTCAATTCTCGTATGAGATTAGCTCTTATTTTTATTAAAAGTCAATTGTATGATATATTTCAAATCGTTGTTATTCGAGCATTTATTTATACGCGCTATTGTGAAGAATTTTGAACACTTGTTAAATTCAATAAATATTGAATTTTTCTCGAATGGTTTCGAATAAATATTTTTTATATTAGGAATAGCGTCCAGAATTAAAATCAACAGTTTATTCATCAGTTTCGACAATATTTGAAATCAATTGCAGATCGCTCTATGGTTTGAATTTAAAATATTGAATTTATGGAATATTGGTCAGTGAAAATTGACGTCTAGCTACGTCAGTACATATTCACAGTTTTGAATTATGTTTGATGCGTAAATAGAGAAATAGCGATGGGTATTTTCATTTATTTGATTGTGAAATTCGTTCGGCTGTAAACGATATAAAAGCAAACCGCGTCCATTTTAATTTAAAATCGTGTTATCGAAATTTCACGTTATTGATGTCCGTCCTGTGTTCGATAGGATTTTTGTATCATTTCAAAGGGTAAAAAGCGGAAAAAAATGTCGAAAGGCAAAATCGAACAAATAACATGTGTACTAATTGAAAAAACATGTATACATGTACTGCCCACGCATATACAAGTAAGTATATCGAGCAATCGGAGGAAAATATTTAATTCAGAAAAATATAAATTCTATTTCGATATTTATTCAGTGTTCTAAAAGCATCGTGCACAATAAGAGACTTAAAATGGGAAACCATCTTTTACACAAGTCTCCTTTGAGAATGCACGAGATGCATGAAAACTTTTTCAGGAAGAAACAATATTAATGTTGAAAATTTGAAGAGCGATATTTCCATTGGTTTGCAGACGTGTAACTCGCACATTTCACAACTAGAATACGAAACAAAAGACACTTTTTGCATTTGACAAAACTTTCAGTGTGTTTAAAAAAAGAGATTTAAATGTGAAAGCATTTGAATGATTAAGGGAATATTGAGACGTGCATCAAACATATTCGATTTTTTTTTTGCTTTATGAAGTTGATTACGTTTCACACGAGGTTTGCATGGAAATAAATCTAAAATTTATCGAAAAAACCTTTAAAAAAAATCATATTTGACACAAAACACAGACATCCAAAGCGGCGAGCACGTAGCTCGTATACTTAGCCGACTCTCCCCGCTTTCGACGACAACCGACCACCCCCATTATATTCTCGGCACGTTTTTTTCAATCCAAAACAGGAAAAAACTGCCCGCCATAAAGTGTATAAATACGGCACCCCCCTCGTGGACCCCGTGGACCACCTAGCCCGTTCTCCCCATCGGTTTTTTCCCCGGCCAGGGGTTATAAATGACGGAGAGTGGCCAGAATGGCAAGTGACAGCACACGCACCCCACGCTGGGGGATGGCACTTAATAGTGGGCGGCAATTATTTTTCTACCCTTTCGTCGTCGAGGCTTCCGGGTTTGAAAAAGTGCGCTTTTTCCAGGTTGTTGTGCCCGTTGGGTTCGATCGATCCGGCCGCGAACGTGTGCGGTCTGGGAATTATGTATGTCGATGGTTATGGGGATGGGTTTTACTTATTATGATTATTCGAATGATCGAATTTTTTGAATTGTCTTGGCACTTATAGTGAGTGTAAAGTCATATGATTTACATGATGTATAAAGAAAATCGGAATTTGAGTGTCACACGAATAGAAAAATTAACTAACGTTATTAGATGTTAGATTACGTTACGTTAACGTTATTAGATATTAGATGGTATACGAACGAATTTTAAATGAGGATGTGTAATAACGGACCCTTTCATTTAATAGATTTAAAATATATTTCAATCGATAGATATTAGTAATCTTATGATTTTTTTTACTACAACATTCACTGAAGATTTAAAGTTTTCATGGAAAATCGATTTTAAATCATTCCATTTTCATAATAATCTTTGTTCATTGGTGAATGAAATCTATGGATTCAAACTATTTTTTTCATGAAATAAATTGATTTCAGGGTTGAAAATGATCATAGTAATATTTTAGGATCATTATGAGTTAATAATTATCAAATTAAAATGTGTTGAAGGGGAGTTTACTCGCCATGGAAAGATGTACATTGTCCTTTAAACCACCCAAATTCATTTATTTATTGTTACAAGTATCAGAATTCAATTTATATAGACAAGATGGGAATTCTTTTTAAGAAACCTCTTAATTGACGCTCATTTTTCAATCAAATGAATCAAACATTCGATCAAACCACAATATAAAAATATTTCAAATACTACATGAATTCTTGAAAATTTTAAAACCGACGCATTTTAAACGGACATCGAAAGCACAACGAAGGGCAAGTCTGAAATTTTTCGCATATTTCAGACACAATACGAGCACAATAACGACATCCGAGTGGAACACCACCCCTACACAGTTTCCCGAAGGACAAAATTGGAGCATCCTCTTCCGTTTTGTCCGTTTGCCCGCTCGAAATATTGACAGGTGAGGCGTGATGAAAAGGTGTGCGCCGCTTTGCGCATATTTTTCGCACAATTAACTGGCTCGTTCGTCTATTTCGTGTTTTTTTTATTATATTTTTTTTCAAAATGGGGGACTTTTCTGGATTATTTTTTCGTTTTAGGCGTCGGTAGTCTGTGGGGTGGTTTATTTTCGTGCGGAAATGTCGATTGATTGCGAGTCGGGTTCAAGTTCAAGTGTAGATCGTAATCGTTCAAGGTGAAGATAAGTATTCATTAAAATATTTATAATATTAAATGATGATATAGACTAAGGTGATTACTTGATATGACGTTTTAAAAATGCAAGAAATTGTCTTAAGACATGAACTTTTATATTAATATAATATATATTACGAATATAATGTACTTAAAATAAGATATAGTTTAGATTTATCACATTGATTGATTCATTGTTTCATTAAAATGTAAATGGCTTCTTAAATAAACGATTTATTTTCCAATAAGCAAATAAATTCTGATATTAAACGATATTTATTTATGTTATTCAAGAATGATATTTCATACATAGAAATATAGGAATATACAAAGTGCTTTGGCATTTGAATATAATTTTATCGAAAAGTGGAGTTAATCACGATTAATTTTGAATTTATCAATTATCATCTATCGTTTTTGGTTTTTGGATAATAATAATAACGATAATAATAAAAATAATTCAATAAGAATAACCACCACGTATGTATGTTACATCACATCGACCAAACGATCAAACACTAGCTAACTCCTTGAAACCAAGACTGAAGCTGAAACCGAAACCAATACCAGATTTTAGTATAAAAAACTGACAAAATCGACATTTCGCACTATTGAAAACTTCAATATTTTCAATTGACACCCTACAATAGTCATTCGCAAAGCGCTTTCGGCACACGGAGCCGATCTAGCCTATCCTTATACGAGTGTCTATCGTCGGCAGCATCACATCCAGGATATCCACCGTCGGAAGGCTTCCATGGGCCAGCTCGCGTGTAACCGGAGACGAGAAATATCCTGTTTTACGACGACGGCTAAAAGCGGAGGGATTAGGTGACGTTCTCATCGAAAATGCGGTTAGTTGCTAAAACAAGCCAATTTCAGCGAACACGTGCTGCGACAATATGACACCGCACAGTGTCCCGTTTTAAGCTCGTGTGTGGCCTTTATGCACATGCAGCTACACGTTTTTATCGAGCTGTTATGTTAAGTGAGATTAGTTTTTTTTTTTCGTGTCGAAGAGGCGTTTAGAATGTGTTAGAGGTGGTGTTTTGAAAAAAATGCTCGATTGGTTGTGATTATGGAAGATAAGGTGAGTGGTATGAATCTAATTGAAACGGTCGTATGCTAGGATTTCAATGTTTAGGCATTTAATGTGGGTCTAGGATTGATTTATTTGTAGAACTACTAATCGAGAAATATCCATTTGATTCATGAAAAAAGATTTTGTTTAGAGATTGTTTAGAAAAAAAATGCACTTTTTGTTTAGATTTGAAACAAAACAATGGAATTTTAGCGAAAAATCACCTTGGTTCGAAACTGGAACAAGTTAACCTTATCTTTTGCAAATAGATAAAATCAGAGTGAAGATAATATATCGTAAAAATTATGATGAGACATTAAATATTTTCAACTGTAAGATAGATATCATTATCAGTAGTTTAAATTGTTGAAATAAAATCAGTTTTTAGTTTCAATTTAAAGTATTAATAAGATTAAAATGTTGCAGATATTAAAAAAATAGCACGGCAAATTGAAAAGAATGGAATTTTAGATATTGCATTTCTCAGAAATTTTTCTCAAAATAATATAAAGAACGAGAATATTGTTTCATAGAAATTTTAATAAAGTAAATAACATAGACGTGTAGTTGACAAAAATAATGAACTAAAAATCAGATTTCATCGTCCGAAACTCCAGTTATTAATTAAGAGCGAAATAACGAAAATAGCACACACGTCGTGGAATTAATTTCGTCCGAAAGCCGAATATTAACCAGAGACACACATTACAAGCAAAATTGAAAGATACGAAGGAACCCTATTAAACGAACAATGTCGGCGTGTGACCTTTGTGAAATACAATATGAAAAGTTCAGATCGAAGCCTTCGAGATAATTAACGGAGACCTGCGTTATTAACTCGCTCGTTATTCGAACACACAGAGAAAACTCGAATGGACCACGTCCACAATAGAATTTAGCTACGTTTAACCACAAGCGAATTTTCACGAATCGAAAAGATCGAAATCGAAAGATACGTGGAATAGTTGGATAAAATTTCAAACGTTTTTATTCAACCACGTATCATATAAGTGTTTTATGATACTTAACTTTTTTTTATTATTATACGTATCAATAAGGTGTCTGATCATACTTTAAAGTGAAATAATTATATTTTGAAAAATTCAAAAATTATACAATTGCGAGTTTTGATGCAGAATGCAATCGTTTGCAATTTCCCGATCGAAATCTTACTGTGGATCTGAAAATTTTTCATTCGCGTCACATTACAGGAACATTTATTAGATTTTACACAGCTGTGTCATGATTTATGATTCGATTCAAGTCTACTTTTGTGGAAACAATTACAAAAATTAATATTTCTAGGTATCTATTTAAATCTTCACACATTGAAAAAAATATAAAAGGTCTCACATCCAGATAAATGGATAATTTTCCTAAATTAAAATTAATGTTATTATTAGACATATTGACATCGTTAAGCAATAGTATAATAGATTCACGAATGGGAACATTGGAAACAGAATCAGAGCATCACGAATGGAATTATGACAAGTTTAAAGTCTCAAACTTATTGTATCGATATGTGCAATTGTAATCGTACTTTCTTTCAAAGTTTCGATGAAATTGCGGTAAAAGTGCAATAAGAATTCGAAATTTGATAAATTTGACGAATGCCAGAATTATTTATCAGTAATTATCGAAAAGTTTTTTAATAGGGCGATATGCAAACGGCACTCGGTCGTTAGTCGGCGGTTCCGCCTCGGGTTAGTCGCCAGCTCGAACTTGGATATTCTTATTGACATAAGTAGCTTATGAGAAAACTTTTCGACAATAAAGTTTCGTGAAAACCGACTCGGAAGCGCCGCATCGGTGATGTATTCGCAGGAAACTGAAAAGAACTTATTTATTAGCCGCTCATTCGGCAAAGGATCCTTCGACGCCTCTTTGCCTCGACCGATTCTCCGAGAGCTCTCTTTGAATTTTCTGTGGAATGCTTAAAATTTCATTTCACTCATTACCATTTAAATACCTCAAAAGTCTGTGCTTCTGTTCGTTTTTCTGTCCGTTCAATATGATTTCTCAAACCGTCCTTCTCATTGTGACCTAACCTTTAAGTTAAAGAATGCACATCTGGAGATCTATCTACATCGTTACGATTCTTTCAAATTTTTATTTTTATAATAAAAAAATCAATATTAAGTCATCATAATTTTACTAGATGCTTTTATTTATATGAATTCGAATTAATAATTAGTTTAATTGAAACAATATAAACATATTCAAATCAGTTACATAGATAGATAAACTTTGAATAAAGTGAATGATTACAATATACGAAACGATTTTATGCAAAGATTTAAACAAATTCATATTAAAAGTTTAATAAATTCCTCAATTATTTTATAATCATTTGAAATTAGTTTAAAATACGTAGTTTTTTAAGAAATTTTCGATCGTAGCAACTAGTAGATAATAAATATCTTCTTACGAATTGTCATTCGACTCGCACGCAAAGAACTACCACAAACAAACTAAAGACGAAACGAAAAAAAAAAAAACAACACTAATACAGAACCGAACGAAAAACTGCAATATTTCAATCGTCAACGCGCAAAGTGCGCACGTGGAGTTCGATCTTTTTCCATTATTTATCAGCACGCGTGTCACGGATTCGAAACAACGCGAAAATACGAAACGGGGGGCACCGGGAAAAAAGAAATATATACATATATATAAAAAATAGCTCAGAAACCAGGGGATCGATACCGAAGAGGAGAACGGGGATAGTGTTCCCAGATATAGTTAGGGTGAGAGTCGGGGCGGGATATTTTGACACTTATTGGTCCGAGTGTCAATCACGAGCCACGCGCGTCATCGCTTCGTAGACATTTTAATATCGCGTCATTGCTGGGTTTTCTTATTTTTTCAGGATATGTATGTATGAAGGTCGTCGTGGTGAAGGATCTCGTGTTGTAGGGGGGTTGGGATAGTTTTGAATTTTGGATGTTGTTGAAGGAAGTGTTTTTTGGGGGTTGGTGCTGGAATAGATTCGTTATCAGGGTTATTTGTTTGGTTTATCAGAATGTATTCGAGGTTATTATTTTTGAAATTATAAGAATTATTTTAAAAAAATTGAGAAAATAAACATATATGATTTTAGCAATATTGATTTAGGCAATAGAATTTGATTAAAATTTTTAAATAAATTATGAAATGCTTCGAATATTTTCGTTCGTAATGCTTTAATTTAATCGAATCTTACTATGAAAATCGTTCTGATAATTGGGATCAAAATAGAAAATTAAGAACTGTACTAGATATTTTTTTTTTAATTATAAAGATTACTATAAGCCTACTTAGTTAAAAATATGATAAAAAATGTAATATTTTTCAATCGAGTAGGTATTTTTCCCATCAATTGTTTTCTTTTCAAAAAACGCTCTTAATTATGAAAAATCGATTAAATACAATTAAAAATTTATTTTTCTATCAGAATCTAATTAAAAAGACATATCGTCGATAACTAAAACATATCATAATCCAGTCATAAGCGCACATTATTCCGTTGCATTTCACGCTTGCCACAAATCCGCACGGAAGCCGCGAAAATCGACGACACTCGACCAATTAAGCCGAAACGTTTAATCCCCGACGTATAAACGTACATTATTTTATTTTCGGGTCGGAATTCGAGCTCTTCGAACTGCTAATGGTTTTCTGGAGAATACTTCGACCCCGATACGTGTTTCCGCTACATTTGCCGCTTTTCGCTTATGGCGATAAGGCTTGCTTTATGCAACGGGACACCACACACGAACTCGTGTTACAAGCCGTGCATAACGCGAGGATATATGGCGACTGAAAAGGCCGAAGGGTACAAGTGGCGTTTTTGCCGAAATTGAGTTATGTACAGGAGAAGCTTCTATATAAATGGATATGAACGAACTTGGAACGTGTACTGAGACATATCAAATCACTCTATCTCTTCCAAGTACGTGCTTAAATTTGATGGCGCTTTTCTCGAAATCACCATGAAGTTACTTGTATCTTTTGGCATTTTTAGTCGTCATATGGCGAATGTGTAGCGGTCTTTGGCTACTACTGTCAGTGGTGGTCCACGAGTGAAAAGATAAAATGATCTAAATCAAGGTTCTATTTTAAAGCTCGATCGTTTTACTAATATTAACTAAACTAATACTTAATGAGTTTTTTTTTAAGAGGAGAGTTAATTACTGAATACACTAAGCGGATCAAGTCACAGTTTATACTCTAAACATTGTCGAAAATATTAAAGTTTATGGATTGATTCAAATTTATGACACGAAATTCAAACAATTTTATAGATTTTGTGTATCGGAATTTTATTATTCAAGTAGGTTACGATTTAAGTTATATTGAATAGAAAATGTAACATATAATTCGATTCAATGATAGTTGAGTATTACTTTAGTTTCATCGTTGCATTGTTGTATATTGACAGAAGATTCGTACGTCAAAATTGGTTTGTATTCGTACATTTTTACGATGTGCATCTATATTTTTATGGGAAAATCAAAATTTAATATATTTCGTTGTATGCTGGTATGGCCTATAAAAATATAATATTGTGAATGAACTGTGCGAAATAAAAATACAGTAGATAACCGTCGACTATAAATAGAGATTCATAATGTGAAAATATTGCGCGAAATACGCAAAATATGGTTGAAAATCGTCAGGGGTGTCAAGACATTTTTCATACATACAATACAATAAATTTATAATGAATCCGAATGCACGCTTTCATAAACTGCGCACTCAATTAGTTGATTTCTAAAAACATTCATTAACACCATAATTTGTTACAGATCGAAAATTATTCCACATCTCATCGAATATTGAATTAATTCACCATTTCACCGAAATTATGAAACAATTATTAAACCGAACGATCGATAGAACATTCCGATATGCAGCTCGACTGCAACACAGCGATCCTTTAACATCGTATTACTGAAAATTAATTTACAAGAACGCCCCGAATGCGAAACGCTCGCATCCTTTTGCGTCGCGCCAAGTTTTCAAATTATGAAAGTTTCGTCATATTCCTAGAACGTTTGTTCCAACTCGCAGCGATGTTCTTTGATGCGAACGTGTGCATCTCAGATATTGAGGTTTATCTGCACTTCCGAAACGTATCTGTATCCGCTGCGAGACGTTAATTAATTCCGAGAAAAAGTCGTATTCTCTTGTGTGGGAAATTTCGCGATATCGATGCAGAACTGTAGGGCGATTCGTGTACGTGTTCTAGCCACGATTATGTTATGTTTGGGCCATTAATAATGTCGAAAGACCCAATTTCCTATAGGCCGATTCTGGGCCGCGTGACTCGGGCTAATGGAACGCGTCTCGTCTCGACGCTCGTCCTATTTCGAGAGGGTGAAATGCTTGTTATATTAGTGTATATTGTATAAATTTTGAATTGGTTATATATTTCAGGTTATATTTTAAATTTTCATAATATATTTCATGCAAAAATTCAGATTTTTTCATATAAAAATCAATTGAAAGATGTATGTTTTCTTATTGAGCGTCGATGATGTTCGTTTTAAGAATTTACAATCGAATTATTTGGTGAATAATAGTGGCGATAATTTGCTGTGGAAATAATGAAGAATCGTTCGAATTCATATTGATTTATAATGTTTTATCGTAGTTGTATACGAGAATGAAAGATGTATGTTTTCTTAATGTGCTGAGTTAGCATCGACGATGTTCGATTTAATAATTTACAATCGGTATAATAGTCGCGTTAATTTGCTGTGGAAATAACAAAGAATCGCTCAAATTCATATTGATTTATAATGTTTTGTCTTAGTTGTATACGAGAATGAAGTATCCTTGAGATAGTTTCAGTCGAGATAAGTTTTGAGTTCAGGGCTGAATATTAACAATAAAAGATGCACCGCAAGTATCATGATAAGGCATGCAGCACATCTCGAAAACTTGTTCTATTTCGTAAAGCCAAGATAATTTTCAAACTTCAAACATACGTCAACATCTTGAATATTCACACGCATAATAAATTTAATTAAAAAAACAGCAGAATTATAAGAAAAATAATTTTGTGGAAACATTACGAAAAGGGATTTTCTAACATTCGTTTTCGACTTTGTAACCGATCGAAAACAGCCGTGTGTGCACGTAGCCATCCGTAGCGCGTAAACACACACGATATATACGCGGCGGCAATAAATCCGATCGGAAAAGTGCGCCAAAATTCGAAAATGGGCGCGAAAGGAAGGCCGTTTGACGGTGTGAGCTTTGTAAATTTGTCGCTTTTGTGAGCTGCGAAGATTGATGGGTCTGTGTTTTATTTATTTTCGGAATTGGAATTATTTGGCCGTTAGCGTAGTTTGTTCGGGTTTTTTTATTTCGCGCCGCCGACGTGCGCTTTATTTTATTCGAGTTCGATCCGATGCGGCATACGAATATTATCGATTTTTGATTTAATTATTTTTTTCATATTCTAGTTCTGAAATAGTAGCTAATTTGCATTCGGACTCCATTTTGTTTTTAATGACATCTGTTCGTCGAAGGTAAAAGTTTTATTAGCCGATCGATTGAAATTTATGCAGTGTTAATTGTAAAATGTTTTACTACGCAGTGCATATATTTTATTGATTCGCGCGCAAATTTGAAACATATGAACGTATTCGTTCCTTTGTCGTTTGGAATACCGATTCATATCGAGGTGACTAATATTTTCACGATGAATAGGGTGACAATAATATATATTTAAATTTAAACATTTGATAAATTTTATAAATGTTGTATTTTTTCAGGAATTTTTCACAAAATATAATTTTTTGGTCTGTAGTTTATTTTATACTTCAAAGACCGATCAAATAAAATTCTTAATACTGCATTTGATACCGGCATTTGGATTGATTTCCACGGAAAAATTCTATCGAACGATAACATTTCTGGGAAAAGATTATTATCGGAGCTTATGAAAATAATATTTCATAAGATAAATCTTATTTTATGCATTGCTTCGATTTTTCTAGACGTAGTTTTCAGTAGAATATTATTTTCATAAACTCCAATAGCTATTGCATAATAATCTTTTGCGAATAATATCTTCATTCAATCTAATTTTCCAAGAAAATCACTATAAATATCAATACAAATACAATATCGAAAACTGCACAAGATCATTTTTCAAATTATAATCCAATTCAATACTAATTTCTATGAAAAACACAACATTTGACAAATTCATCAAGGAAAATATCCAGACTTAAAATCGGCAGGAAAAGACTATCCCTGACCAATGTCCGGAATCAGTTCACGTATTCATAGCTAATAACAATCACATATACGATTCTGACGTATGAAGGTCTGCACAGAGCCACCTTAACTTATCGAAAATATATGGAGGTTTTATCGCGACCGGGTCTAAACACAAATAGTGAACTCTATCACAATCCATTACGGACCTTAAATCATCCCCTTTCTGATATACGATCCGCCGCTCAGACAGGGTTTTATATTTTCCTGTACAAAAATGCTAAGCGCCCCGTCTATATGGGGGTGGTATGGGCTTGAAATGATTTATCATACGGATCCCCCTCGCCTCGTCTTTCCCCTGTTCTGAGAAGGTTTTTTTTTTAGGTTTTAAGCAGGTTTGTTTTCTTTGAATGATGATGTGATGAGTTTTTTCGGTGGTTCTTAAGATGATGTTTCAATGATTGAGTAAATTTTTTAATTTGTTCTTTCGATTATCGATCGATTTGTGTTACATACGGAAAAGTTTCATAATATTGAATTCATTAATTGAAAAATATTTTTCACGTTTTAGATTATGTTAGGTTATGTAGCTCAGATTGAATGTCTCACCGATGATTTGCTTTAAAATTACCATAAATTTTTTAAAAGTTAAAATGTAATAAAAACGACAAACGCAAGACACAAAATGCGATTTCTGATGAATATGCTGAATATGATGATCGAGCAATTTGATAGCATTACTCGTAACTTGAGTATTATTGCTAACGATGAATAGAAAATACAAAATAAGAGGCAAATACATACACATTAAAATTCCAATAACATATTTTTAAAAATGTATGTTATAAGCTGCAGTCTGGAGCACTTCTAGAAGATTTAATAAGTATCTTATCTTAAATCGATGCACAAACAAAGCATAATTGCTTAAAAGGCCATTCACTTCATATTTTATAAAAATTAACAATAATCACTTTCAAAACACACTATACTAATTTTCTTACATAAAAAAATCGACATAATCATGTCATGACAACACATCGAACGAATTCCACTTTTTTGCCGACACAACACATTCCGAATGCAACGCGATTCATTTCGACGCATCTTTAACAGATTGCACCGATAATTTAACGACAGGTACCGAAAATAATGCGTTTTCGATCGAATTGAATAACGATAACCCGAAGACTGTCCTACCGCTTTATTAGAACGAGACAGCCACGTTAAAATAACGAACGATGCGCGTGCACAACGCAAGCAATAAATTATGACTGCGTCATTTTCGTTTACATTGTGGTGGGGAGATTAGTTTGATGCGTTTTTTCAAGTTGGAGGGGATTTTTTTTGTTCTCATTGAGCGAGTTGGGTTAGATTTTGGGTTATTACTGAGATATGTAGTACAAGGAGGAACGTTTTTCTTTTCTAATTAAATTATATATCGATAATGATGAATTTTCCAATTTAAACGTGAGCGCTAGAAGAAGAAAGGTAATAATTTCTAGTTTGACAAATGATAAGCGTTTCTTTTTGAATTACATCTCTGGTTATTATTGAAAGATGTAGTACATGAGGGCTTCAATTTTCTATCTATACTCTAGCTAGAATTCATCGACTTTATCGTTATAAATGTAATCACTAGGAAAGGTAATAGTTTGTTGTTAGACAAACGATGAACGTTTCCTTTAGCAATTTGATTATCATTTACAATTAGTTATGAAATGCGACAAGAAACATTATTTTTCAGTTAGATTCATTTTTAAAAATATTGCATTTCTCACTTTTAATGCGAGCAATAGAGCAAAATTAGCGAAATAAGCGTTTTCTCTTTCAATGCATCTCTTATAATTTATGTATTAAATTATAATTTGAACAGGAAAAGAGAAATATTTTCATTTCTCACGAATCGAATCAAACGTTTTATATCTTTCACGAACTTCCTTTTGTAGGCATTCCGAAATCATTAAAGGTAGATGTCTAACGTTCGATATGACATCGTTTGAAGTTCATCAAAGAATTCGTTAACCCTATCCGCTTCGTTGATTCCTATCGAAATCATCATTTTGAATCTTTAATTTATCTGAACGCCGATCAAAAGGTGACATCACGTTTCGATAATTCGGTAATTTGTATGAATTATACCGTATTAACGAACAATCGATTTGGGCGCGTGTTAAGTGAAAGTTGATTTTTTGCAGTGTTGAAAAAAAATTGATTAATTGAAAGTAATGTCAAATTTCATATATCGCTCGAAGGAATAAAAGAATTTTTCATATGAATTTTCAGATTTTTATTTGAAATAAAGTCACATTATTAATATAGAGCTCGTATGAAAGTGTGAAAGCACGTTATTCACTATTGTACTTAACAAAATATATTATTCTTTGTTCCGAGAGCACATTTGGAACGACACAAATTTCAAAACTTTCTAGAGTAAATGTATAAAAAACGAACAAAAATCATCGAAAAAAGGATTATTTTTGACAAACGTGAAATACTAATGCATTATTAAAGTTAATACTTTAAAAGCATGTAGATAGATGAATAGATTTTTTTTTAATGTAAAGTTAAGTTTGTCACATTAATGATGATTTATACACTATATGATAAATATTATTCAAATTCTATATTAAATCTGAAACCACACAACAACAAAAATTAAAACCATCATTTCACTGCGTCACGCGAGTTTCATCCAATCAACAGAACCAACTAAAAATCTCTCCCCTAAAGAAAATAAAAACCAATCAGAGATCAAAGGAAACTGTAGATGAAATATTTGTGATCGATAAAAGGACTGATAGGACAATAACTGATCAAGTATCGAAATTCAAAATGGATAAAACAAGAAAAGACTATAGAGAGTATAGGAATGAATAACAGAAAGGTAAAAATAACTATTCGCTCAAGATTCAAATCCGAAATGACACGACGATGAAAATTCAAACTATCACCCATCTTTATCACGCGAGTTTCACCCAATCGACAGAAACAACTAAAAATTTCACCCTTACAAATACTAGATACAAACATATATGTGTTTATTAATTATATAGACATAAAAAGCGATCAGAAATCAAAGACAACTGTAGATGAAATATTTGTGAGTGAAAAAAAGACTGAAAGGACAAGAACTGATCAAGTATCAAAATTCAAAATGGATAACACAAGAAAAGACAGGTAAAAATAGCTACTCACACACGATTCAAATCCGAAACGACACGACGATAAAAATTCAAACTATCACCCTCCTTTATCACACGAGTTTCACCCAATCGACAGAACCAACAAAGAATCCCATCCCTTCATCGTTTGGGGGATGGAAGCCGGAGGCTGCGACCCACCAGACCGACTGCCTCGAAGTCTCCGTTTCCAGAGCAGTTTTAATGAAGTGGCGCTATAGTTCAAATAGGCGCCGGGGACTTAATAAGTTGGCGGGGAGAGAAGTTCTTCCGAGAGTTGCTCCCCCGATTACGGGGCAATAATCCCGACTTGCGCCCCCGGGACGGGACTTCGCCCCCGGTCGATTTTCGGGGGCCCCCCGAAAAATAGACACGTGCCAATTTGACGATCGCGCGATCGTAAAGTGTCTATTGAATATTGATTCGGGCGAGGAGAGGGTCTGAGAGAGTTTCTGTCTTGTTTTGTATAGTGCGCGATGGAGGCTTTGTTTTGGTTCGGTTGTTGTGTTGTGCGGGTCTCGTTTGTATCCCAGGTTTTGTAGGGAATCTGGGTCAAGTTTGAGTCGGATTATTTAATGGTGATCGGTTTGTTTTGGATTGATTGATTTTGATTTTTTGAATATTTCGATTGTCGGATGTGTGTGGTTTTTTAAGTAATATGTAAATAGCGTTTATCTTGCTGATCGATTGATGTATTATGATATATTAGGTGCGCATGATTCAGAAAATTATTATTGCTATGATAATGCAGGTTCATTTGCTAAAATAATAACCTATGTTGAAATCTAAACATTTATAATATTATATGTCATAATACTGTAGAATTTGATTTTCATATATAAACCATAATAATATTCGCGAAACTCATCTTCGTAAGAAGAAATAAGTAAATTTTACTATCATTATTTTGTAAAAGAATCATACAGTACTTATTGTTTACCTATCAGTTCTCTTAACTTTATTTTATTCAACTTTTTTAGTTTCTTCGTATAGAGGAATATCGATTTTCGTAAATCGCATGATATCTTGTGGGCGGGGATTTGCAAAATAGAGCAGAATAGATTTTATATATATCATATACATATACAGTATAGAAACCTAATATTTCCACATAAACATACCCAAGCACCAAATTTTCAAATATAAAAAAAAAAAATCATTACAAAATAAACAAATTCTCCGAACATAAATCGCACGACTGCAAACACCCCCAATCCAACTCCGAATATATGCATCCACTTAATTCACAACAAAATCCCTATATACATATTATTATACACGACGACTGAAAAGGCGAAGGGGTACAAGTGATTTCGAAAAAAGCGCATTCAAAGTTGACCATGTACCTACATGTATAAGGAGGAGGTGGAGTGATTTGATGATATATTAAGGCACACGTTCCAAGTTCGTTTATATGAGCGTACATAGAAGCGATTTTTGTGCATAAATAAATATTGACAAAATGTCACTTGTACTCCTTGGTCTTCTCAGTGGTTATATAGAATATATCTGGGGATTTTTCAGCAGTCTAAAGTATCACTTCAGGTACGTTCGCTCGCGATGCGATGAAGCGTACGAACTTTCCTATCCGAAACGGGTACGAATTAAGCCACTTTTTTCCGGTCGCATATGCATATCTATTTGCATACACCGCGCCGTTGACACGTGCATAATGTGCGAGTGGGCGTTGCACGTGCATAAAATGCAGATTTCATCCCAGTTTTGAATAAGGCAAATAAAACGGGTCGCAAATGTATCGTTACCTTTTTTTTTCAGACCTTTCGGCGGTCGGAATCAACTGTTAGTTTTTTGTTTTGACAGTGGTGTAAGTCTTTGTAAATATGGATTTTAGTATGCCTCGATATTCGTATGGTTTGATTCAGTAAAATTTTATTCGGTGTTCGTACAATGCTCTGCCATTTAGACTTAATCTCTTAAAAAATGTACTGTGAATAATATAATTTTAATCGATTGTTTCTTTTTGTCATTTTTATAGTCTGCTGTCTATTTTAGAAATTATCAATCATGAACGAAAATCATTAATAAATTTGAAAAATGAATGAATTTGAATTTCACTCAAAGAATACATTCGTTTGTTTCTACATGAATTACATTAGTGAATCGAGAATAACCATGCTGAAATGTTTCTTTCGATTGCACAAAATTTCAGATATATGTATATATGACAGTTCATATTCATTTGGACCAAAAAACTACTAAATATATATTTTTACAATTTGTGAACTTACACCACTATTAAAATAAAGGGCACATCGGTGATTTTCTTTTTTCATCCGGGAGGAAGATGGAAATTAGCTTTCGTACGGTTGCGCTCAGTTTCATGTGTGTTTTTTAATGGTTGATTATTTCAGTGTGGATTTATGTGCAATAAAAAGTCTACCGATGAAAGTGGTGAATTTATATTTTTTAATAAAAACATAAAATTAATATTCGAATCGTTAATTTGTAAAATAATGTGCTGAATTAGGGTATCTGAGCATTTGGCAGTGAAAACAATACTGTGCTCATTTAATTGATGGAAATTTTCATTGTGAAACTGCTATGTACTGTGATATTTTCATTGATGAATAAAACTGAAATCCAACATATCTATAAAATAATTACACAAGTTCATTGTCAAATGAAAATTTTACGACAAAGGGCAGTGAATAACAATAATATACTACCAAAACACAATTTCGGAAAACTTCATTAAATATACATGAATAATCCAACACACGAAAGTCACTAGATATAATAATTTGAATATTTTGATGGGATAAACAAGTTGACGCGACAGCTAGATCATTCTATGTAAAACTATTACAAACTTCATCAACGATCTTCAAAATGCAACAGCGAAACAGATGCAAAAAAAGCGCCGATTAGGTCGAATTTTCATAGCGAAAACTCCCGGAAAAGCGGTCTTACAAGCAAATTACAATTGCGATTCCGATCTAGAAAATAGGCTGGCGTGGGCAAAACCGAAAGCAATTACGGTAATCCGCTCGACCGAAAGAGCAGCGTTTGTTCCGAGGCCCTATCATTTTTCCTGATACACGTCACCATTAAGGGAACGTATCGAAGCGATCGACCGGAAAATTCTATGAAAAATCGGCACCGGTTCGCGTTAAAATCGGAATTTCTCGTTAATCGGTGCCGCGCTTACGCGAAAATTGCATTTCGGGTGCTAACGAACGATTCGATGTTCGATCGTATAACGATTTTCGTAAATATTATATAACGCTTAGTATCCGGCTTTGCTCGGGAGATAGATGAAATTTTTGTATGAATATGTTTTTTTTAGCAACGTGTCGAAAAACGGATTGCTTCTTGACGTTCCCTAGCTTTCAAATGTTTTAAAATTTGGTCTAGATTTGTTCGTCGGTTCAAAAGTTTTTAAGTTTCATGCATACATACCACATTTGTGTTTTATATACGTCTTCAAATATAACAAAGGAAGTCATTTACGTAGTTTTTTGACAGTTCGTAGTTGGAAGACTGATTTTACATATACAATATTGCTTCTCTGACCGGATGTTGTTCGAGATTTTTTCGGACTTTAAGCCAATTGTGAACTGTTTTATTGAATTCTCTGTTGCCGTTTTAATTCCTTTTCCTGTAATAAATCCTATTACATATGTTGGCAATGTATAGTATTTGCTACGACTATAAGTCTCTTTTTGAAATATCATTGTGTGTATATCTTCAGATATGCACACAATTTTCATGTTAAGTTTCACCAAGAAAAAAAAAAATTTAAAAGCCTATAACTAACATACATGCATGCATTCATTTTTATGGTTACTTAAGTAAAGACAAATTATTTTAAAAATTGCAAGCGTTCAGTAATAAAATGTTCACATCTAATATTTGAAGTTTTTTCTTGTATTTTTTAATATGACTTTAAAAGTCTTCAAGCGCTTTGTGCATGAAGAAGAGTTGCGCCCAGTGCACGCTGAGGGAGAATCTTAACTTGGAGAAAAATCGTGTTACAATATGTTTGAGAAGAAAATTCTTGTGTGAAAGCTTCACGCAGAACACACACGTTTGAAAAATTTAAGAAACTTTCCTTATTGTGCTTGTTGTGTTCTCTGAGCGAAATTCGACCGAGACTTTTCTTCGCCACTATTATTATTATTATTATTATTACTGTCATTTATTTATTCATAGAAGCGGCAAATAAGCACTTAATTTTCCGTACAAATAAGCTTAATAGATTAATAAGGCTTATATAGAGATCCCACCAAGATGAGGCTAAATTATATTACATTAACGGGAAAACTGAGCGAAACTTTTGCAAAAACTTCAGTTTGATAGATTATTATACATTCTAATCTATAATTCTAATAGTTTTTTATTGTTATCAACTACAGTGAAATTTCGCATAACGAGCAAAAAATTTAACAAATCTTTTATTTTCTCATAATGAGTGACAAGAAATGAGACCGTCATTTTCCTTACAACGAAATATTTATTTACACAATTCTGGCTATAAATATATAAATATTCTATTTTTTTATTTAAATAAATAAAACTAAATATTCTGAATCTTCTTATGGATCTTTAATGTGTATATCAAAAAGTTAAAATAAACATCACGCTATAGGAAGGTCAACAGAATTGGGAAGTGTGTAACGATGTTGTTAAAAAAATATAGTTTAGCTTAAAACGAATATATCGCATTGAAAATACGATTCGGTAACGAATTACGTTTGTAATACGAATTTATACAGTAAAAAAAATTCGCATTGAACAAATGAAGAGCATCGACCTTATGTAGTATGTGTTCGATAGAACTTTCTTATCGCGCTCGGACAACACTTACAAATCCCATAAGCGTTTTTGAAAACGCACGGTTCGGTTCGGTTCGGTTCGAAAACCGGTCGCGACCGATAAAAATAAAATAGGGGTTTCCGGTTATTTTTTTCTTCATTTTCGAGATCGGAGCAGCTCGTTCGTGGATAAATCGGCAGAAGGATTTCTCTCGCCGATAATTTACTCACCGTAAGCACCGCGGCCGATCATAGGTTAAGTCTCGGCTGCAGTATATTCGGTCTCTTTGGGGATTTCGGTCATTTGCTATTGTTATGGGTTCGCGTGTGTGTATAGCCGAAATTAATGCCGAGGCTTATCTGAGAGATTATGGGGAAATTTCGGTCGAAAAAGGAGAGTTTTGTTTGTGTGAACATGTCTTGTTGTGTGCATGTTAGTGCGCATTGGTCTTTGAAAGATTTGAGGTCTTAAAAAAATGTTGTAATTTTTTTTTATTTATTTTTGAATGTAATAAAGTATAAGGTATTTGTTAGAATCACTATTTAATAGTTTTATTTCATGTCGTTAAAATACTGAACAATGTTAGGACAAAATGACTCATGCATTTTCAATCTTTTCTTAGCTGTGAAATGTAGATTATTTTATCTATTACCAATGAATTAGTGCTTCAATTTAGTATTTTGCTCTAAAGGTTCACTATTACACATTATTAATTATTTAAATTTAACTTAAATAATTGTAAGACATATTCACAAAATTATTAACTATTCACCTTATATGAAAATAATGAAAATTATGATATTATATTGAAAATAAATACAACAAAATTTTAAGAATCGATGGGATGGAACGGTAAAAACGGAAACTGTTCACCGCATCCGTCGAATTGTGGAACTAGGTTCTGGTCATTGTTACATTTTATCATAGCCGGCGAAGGAAAATCTCTGAAAAATGGAAAAGTCCGTGGAAATTCGCAGTCAGACGTCGATAATTTGAAGCCGGATGTTATTTGTTAAATATGGGTCGTCGGGGCTTAGGCCGGGCGTACCGGGGTTAATCCCGATATCGAACAAGTACTAGAAAGTCCTATGGAGACAGACTTTCGTTTCGATTTTTAAAGCCTCTCTTGCCGTCGATTCCGGAAGTTTCCACTGGAATTGTCGGAAGTCGTAATGGATTTGCTTGCGCGACTGTTCTTCTACGAGCACAAATACTACCTACGGAGGGTATGGGACGATGTGTATTTTTTTATCTCGAGCAGAAAATAATTAGCTGCACGAATGAAAAATAGGATCTTTGGGACATTTATTAAAAGGAAATTGCACGAGAGGAAAGCCGACATTTTCTATGACGAAATGAGTCTGCGTATAAAACCCAAGGTCGCCGATAAAACCATAGGATTTTTTTCTTCCTCTTTATTTTTAGACACTTTTTATATCGTCGAATGAAACGAACAGAATTTTCTTAATTAACTCGGCTCGATTCGAATCTTACGCGCATAAAATAATTTAATATCGCGATCGATGCACGAAAAAAAAAAAAAAAACGAATGCAAAAACAGACACGAGAGAAAGATCTGTTTCAATTATCGCTCTGGTTTTTTCGCGTCCGGGACGACAAAGCTTCCCGGGACCGGAGGCGAGATCCCGCGGTTCCCGGGATCCGAGCCCGTCCCGCAAATGGGACTTCGTGTCCCGGTGACAGACTCGATGCTTGTTTCATTTGACACGCGAGCAGATTGGACGTATACCCGAAAAACACATTACCGAAGCGACTTATCCACGTAGGCGATCGTGCGTGAGCGGACGTGAAAGCGTTCGCATTTTCCCCGAGGAAAATTCGGCGCGGGTCTTCTCCGAAGGTTCGTACTCATGCTGAAGTTCAATACGTTTCAAATAGTGTACGTATGAGGTATTCGGGGTTTGTGCAGTGGTAAAGATTTGAGAAAAGCGAGCTCAAAGTTGAGAGTGTCTTTATATGTATTAGAAAGGAATGAGGGTTTTGATGATTCAGTCTTAGTATAGGATTTGAAAATGGTTATTTCCTTTTGCCACCATGTTCGAGAACATGTCTAGATACAATTTCTGTACTTAATTCAATTTCGAGAAAAATGTCATATACGTCAGTTGACTTTCATGCACCGATGGAATGGAATTATAAAGTCAATGGAATAATCAAAGAAATTAAGGGAATTTTGAAAAACGCATCAAATATGTTGAGTCTTTATTCTCGGCTTATTTACTAGTGGAATTAGCTACACATATCTCTAAAAGGCTTATATATTTTAGCGAAAACGTCAAGATTCGTTTTTGTATGCCATGTCTATTTGATGTTTATAGTGAATAGCTATGTCTCGGTTTTTGATCAGTTAAAATGATTCTGTATAAAAAAAAGTTTGAGTGTGTTTGCACCACGAGTGAAATTCAAGGCTGAAATTTAATTTATTTTATTTAATTTATTAAATTTAATGTAATTTAATTGCTATGCACACAAATACTTAAATAGTGACGTAAATATAATTGATAAAAAAAAATCGATTAGATCAACCGAAAAAATAACTCGATATGATTGTGGAACTAAAACCTGCATAAAGACCGCGTTACACGTCTGAAATAAACGAATCGAATAATATTCTTAAAAAAAATATACATTCAGACCATTAACGAGAGTGTAGTGGGTCGCTGCACCGAACCGAGTCGCTCATTTAACAATATTTCATCCCGCGAATTTTTATATTTATACGAAATAGTCTATGTTTATTCGCTGGGCCCGTACATAATTTTTTTTCATAGGCAGACAGGCGGACTGTCTCGCACTTGCGCATTATTAATAACTCGCGACGGGTCGTTCTACATAAATTATTAATTTTTTCCTTTTCACACGAGCCGTAATAAATTAGGGGACGAAGCAACTATTAACCGAGCACAAAAAGCACAACTATTCTTCCACGGTGTCAACATCGTTAAAAAAGCGTGTATTATATTGTGTTGTGTGCGTTCCACGTAGCCCATACATTACGCCCGGAGAACGTTTGCCAAATTCGAATACAAAACATTTCCAGCAAAAGAAGAATTGCGGTCATTATTAACTGAACAACACATTATGTAAACGCGCGACATAAAATCTCGAGCGGTGTACGTTTGTACGCTTGTGCGTGTTCGGATTTTCTATGAGATTCGACTCGGTTCCTCTTCCTTGTGCCGATTTCGAAACTGCGGTGGATTGTTTCAGGAAATTTTTCGTATGGATTCGAAGCTGTATTTTCAAATGTTGCATAAGCCGATCGTGTTTTCTGGAAATTGATAGAAGAAATCGTGTAATTTATCTCGAACGTTCGTCTTTTTCTTATCATTGAATAGTTTAAAAATATAGTCAGGTTACAAATGTAATGCATTTTGAAATTGTTTCTGAGTAATAAAGCTTATTAAGCATGATTTTGTTTGGTTAAAATCTACAAGGTCGCCATTTTGAATTGTCAAAAATGACCATATTAAAGTCATTATGTCGATTTTTTCGCTTATACATAACATGAAAATATGATTTTGTCATATAACATACCTTTTTAATGAATGAAAAATATATTTCTACCGAAATAAGGGTGCAGAACTGATCGAAAATTTCCCAAAAAATCAACATACAATGAACACAATTTCCCAAAAAAGGTTGATACAAGGAACACAATGCTCAACTTTAATGGAAATATTAACTTCTACATACATGTGTTTATTTTATTAATACTCTAACATACCTACAATAACTGCAATTACCAAGAGCAGAATTTTTTGCATATTGTCATTACCTCAACATGCCACGCTCAATGAGTATGGTTTAGACAGATTTATATTTCATCTTTCAAGTTAGATTAGATCAGATTTGATTTTTCATCATCGAGTATTTTCCAAACCGTTTAACATACAAAACATTTCTTTAACATCCCAACAAAACCTTCGACCCGAATCCAACCAATTAAACACCCTCCAAACAATTCGAAACACTCCGACCGTTCTCGGACACAACGAGTCCGTTAACAGATTGAGCAACAACGATCGACTCCATACACGTATAGGCGCTTCCATAGATGAGCACAGCCTCCAATCACATTAGCACCGAGAACACACGACACTCGAACCGTGTCCTGGACACAATCGCACTCCTTCCGATCGACTCCTCGTTCGCTGGAGTCTCGTTGAGCTTAATACGTCTCGTCGGTCTCATACGTGCGCTACGTGAGGTCTCATTCGCCTTGTATGGACTCGGTGTCTTATAGACATATCGGGGAAGACTGGAGAAATTTCGAGCGATGCTAATTCGACACGTTCGCAGACATTAGAGTCATTATCGGCCGACAAATGTATGAATTTGGAGCGTTTAGGATGTTTTGTATGAGGTTTTGTGCGTTTGGGAAAAGTTCAGACACGTCAAAAAACATAGAAACAGATCTATATACAAGAAGTATATAGCTACTTAAATCACATGTCTGAACTGTGATGTGCAATATGAACACTCCTTGAGTCGTGTCTATAGGTAATCACTTCTTGAGAAGTGTCTACCGGACGAAAACTGTTAGAGTGGGACAAATTGAGTTCAAGATCTCAGAGATGAACTGAGTTTGTCTTGCTCTGAAAGCTTTCGTTTGTTAAACATCGATCGTGTGACTTTAAGATTGAGTGTATTCTACTTTTGTATGCAATTGGTTTTCGATAAAAAAATGCTTTGAAGAAGGTTTGCCGAAATCGTCTAGGAAAATTACTGTTTATCCTAAGAGAGGAAGTTTATAATATGGTTGTGAAACTGCAGAAATGATTTTTTATTTTTCACTCACTTGACAATAAATCTTAAAAAGCTTAAAAAGTAATGTATATGAGATTTATAATTTAATCATCGAAATCAGATTATGTAATATAATACATGTCAACGATGAATTGAGTGTTTATACCGCAATTTAGTTAGGTTCAACAGTGAATGCATCCGAGCTATTAATGCAATTGTATGTATGAATAGTCACCTTCGGCCAACACCAATACGTGTGTATAACAGCTTGTAAGCCTTCATCAATTAAGACGTATACAGGTCAAACTGTTCGTAGATATTGGTTTGAACCCTTCTATACACACGAATTATTGAGATGGTTTATAATCTGCAAACACTGTGTTAGTCTATTGAATTGAAAGCGCACCAAAATGAACTACTGTGATATATATGTATACAATTAAAATTCAACTGCTCATTTTCGCATCGAATAGATAAATATTCGATCGACTTCTTTGATATATTGAAACGAAGATATCTAATAAACGATATAATAAGATAGAAAAGAACAAATCAGTCGATAAATACCACTCTGCAAAAACGCAAAGAAACGTTCTCGATTGTCTACTGCGAAACGAAAACGAAACAAGCAAATTATTCCACGAACGATTGCAGGAAATTAAACGCTGCTCGAAGTTTTAATCAAAGGCGTTTTATCATTTTGTTACGGTTACGACGAATCGCAAATTAGTACAGCCCCGTATAAAACTCGATACAAAAAGATACAAATCGCACTCGACAATAAAATTTATCCGACGAACATTTATCAACGGCGTCATAGAAATGCTCAAGTTTCAAAATCGCCATAATCTAAAAACTCTGCAAGTCTCTCAGCGGCCAATTTCGAATATTATGTTTTCGGATTTTATTTATTACCTAGCGAGTTTCCGAAAGTGAATACATTTCGGCTTAACGTCTCCATTTCGGATGATCGATGAACCACCACACTTTCGACGAATATCGTCTATTCATTTTAACTTTTTCCAGTATTTATATGTCATTTAACCTAACCTAACCAGATCGACTTCAGATGCGAAATTAGAGACAACATCCGGCGGTTAGTTAAATCGATGCGTCGACATTCGGCGACCGTTTTGTCGGCGTCAATATGGCGCGAGTCACCATTTGCATAATTCAAAACGGGATTTCGCATATAATTGATGCGGTTTTCACAATAATGGAGCAATCAGCCGTTCGATTATCGCTAATTGATTGCTATTGGAGGGTTCGGTGTATCTCGGTAAACAGCCTATCGTTTCGAGCGAACCGCTGCTGACAAATGACGATGGAGTTTCGATCTATGTGTTCGGCTCTGGTTCGTGTTTAAATATTCATCCTGCAATCAGACCAATTTGCTGCATTACACATTTCATTATAAATGTCATTGTTTATTGATTTTATTGTTGAATGATGCCGATTTACGTTTTGGGGCAATTTCGTGACAGTTCTACAGGCGTATGTCTCGGGATTATGTTGTATTGGAAATAAATCTACATTGCATTAGAGATAAATTAAATTAGAATAATTCCTTTTTAGTATTAAAAATTTCTTTAATTATCAAGTTAAAATTACGTCTTATGCACTGAATCATTATTCAAATATACAATTTAGTATGTATGAATATTGAATGAAAATTTACTGCACTTGTGCGCTATGCAATCAACTCAAAACTCGACGAGTTAGATTAAATTTGATAATATTATATTTTAAGTGAGGTTAGGCTAAGTTATTTTTCTTTTTTCAATTGCATAAAACACAATTGTGGAATTAATTCAGCACTAGTTTCTGTGGCCTAGCGTTACTCGAGATTTTGAGCTATACACCAAATTTAAACGAATTCAAAATAAATACAAAACTAACGAAATGAAAAATATTTTACTTGTATAAACCATGCATTTTATTTCCTATAGCTGAAGTTCTCTTTGAGACGTCAAACGATAGAAATCTCGTAGATTGTAAAATGTCACATATAAATTGTGAAATATAATATAACAGTAAATTTTCCAGATGCGCACACAATAACTCATCATAAAAGGAAATCCTGTTAAAGAGTCTATAAAGCACATACATGAATTCAATTTTATTTATCAATAAATTGACAATGATCAGTAAATCAATCAATAAGTAATTCAAAACAAAATTTCACTTAAAAAAAAGATTAATCACTCTCAAAAAATACACAAGAATCTCGCACATAAACATCCCCAGGACCGAAAGCAGGTTGAGGGAGACGTAGTTGAGAAGAGGCGCTTTCGCTTTTATGACAAAACGTCTCGAGCCACGGGGGTTATCCAGACCCTTAGACGGGGGTTATCCAGACCCTTAGAGGGGGGTTTTCCAGACCCTTAGAGGGGGGTTATCCAGATCTTAAGAAGGGCCACATTAGGGTCCCTTCCTCGCCGTTTTACGGTTCGACGTGAAAGCGTAACCCTATCAGCGGGAGGCTCTCCTGCACAACGCGACAAATTCGATATTCCGAACGTAGCGGAAAACTTTTCGGTAACGTTTATTTGTTTCTCGAAGAAAATTCGGCGAAAATATGAATAAACATCGGAAAAGCGGTGTTTTTCTCTCGGCGTTGTTTTTTTTTCCAAGACAAAGTTCGCTCGATGTACGGTTGGGGCGAGCGTGCGTTCTGTTTTTGTTGGGATCGTTTTGGAAAATTCGATGAAAATCATTGGAAAATCAATGTTTTTCTTTTCGATATTGTTTTTTATTTGATAAAATTCACTCATTATACAGTTAGGGTGATCGTATGTTTTATTTTTTTAATGTCTTGCATTCGTTCAGTCGTTTTGGAAAAATTGCTTGATTTGTTCCATTTTGCAAGATAATGATTTTTTTACATTTTCAGCAATATAAGCATTATTTTATTTACAAAATGTCAAAAATTCAAGTGATAAAGACGGACGTAAATACTGTGTATATCCATACTTCAAATTTTCGATAGATCATAGATAGATGAATTCATGTAATGAGAAAAAAAAATCGACTTGCAGTATGAAATTTATAATTAATTAAATATTTTCCTATTTAACTATAGAGAGTTGTTAAAAATTATCTAAGAATTTTGAATTTTGGGTAATATGGTCACCCTAAATACGGCTCGCTTTGCATCTGGCGAAGTTTCTTTTGGCTCGTTGCATTTTTTTTTCAGCCTCGTTTAGAGTGCACGCATTGAAAGTTAGACTTCGAGTTGAGGTTCGAAGGCGTATCAAATTTTATGTTATTTTTTTGTTCTTCTTGAAATTCTCGGAGGTATTGTTTTATATGAGAGGGGATTCTTGTTTGCTTTTTGGTGAAAAGTTTGTGTGCATGTTAAAAATTTAAGGGCGGAGAAAATTCGCAACGATCATTATGCGCCTCTATAAGTATAATATATACTTCAAAAATTTCAAAATGAAAATTGCACTTCGAATGAAATTTAATATCAATTCGAAAACTAATTTAAATCATCAATCGAGTGCACAACGGATATATAATTCATGCGCAAATAAATGTTTATTCAAACATATTAAAATCGGCTTATACGAGCCACTCTTTCGTACACTTTCTAGAAAAAAAATCCTTTCAAAGTAATTACCTACCATTTTCGAGCGAAGCGAAAAAAAAAACCATATTTATACATCATTTTTCTCCATATAAACACACACACTCATATTGTCAGCGCCTTCGAAAACACCGTGTCCATATTAGGGAGCTTTTACGCTAGTAGGCTTTCAGCTTATAGAAAAAAAAAACATTTTGAGCCCATCGGCATAAATACGGCGCGGGAGAGCATCCAGAGAGACAGAAAAGGGAAAAGAAGAGCCCAAGGGGGGCCAAGGAGGAAAGCCAAGGGAAAAGGGGAAGCTTACACTTTGTTCCCGATAATGAAATGAGAATGAGCCTTCGTCGTCGTCGAGGAGCAAAAGCCTCCCGGCGAACGAGAGTCGCTCCTGCGACACTAATTGATATTGCGATCTACTGCACCTGAGCGAAAATAAAGGAGAGGCAACAGGATGCTAAGGTGAGTCGGGAAAAATAGAAGATAGTGACTGTCTGATGGATGTCGATTGTGCTCTAGTTTGTCTCTCTTTCCATGCTTAGGACGGTATAAAGGTGTGTTTACACGCGTGCCGTTTAGACAAATGTATGTCTTTCTTGTTTCAGAGTTAGCTCTAGTCCGTTCTCGTGATGGGAAGTCTTTGCCTTTCTCGTAAGTGATATTGTGTGAATCGTAGTGCTACGATTCCCTCGTTGAATTATATCAACATAATTTCGCATTTAAATTATTTAAAATAGAAAAAAATCAGTTTTGCATGACAAAATTTGAGATCGCAAAGTTGATTCTTTTTTCCTTGCACATAGTATTATTTTCCTTCGAATAGTATAGTAAAATTATAATATATTACTATGTGAACATAGCCTAATGTCTTGTAGTGGAAGTTCAATTAATTTGGAATTGTCTATTTTAGTATGCATCCTTGTTTTCAAAATCAAAGATCTGTTTGAAATCGTCGCTTTGATCGAATATTCTGCGTCTGAATGAAAACGTTTAATCTTTTATGAAAGTTTAGTGATTTGAAAATTGTATTGAGCATAGATTTAATTCTAAATTCGAATTGATTTATAGATATAAACATAGAGAGATACTTATGGAGTAGAACAACGGCACGAAATTTACGTCAGATTAGATTAGAAAAATTATCGTGATAATGACTTAATATTTATTTTTAAAAATACATATTAGCTTCTAATAAAATCATCTATTAGAATTTTTCAATACCGATATTCAACTCATACATTCGAACAGATCAAAAAACAAAACCATTTAATCAATTTTAAAACATATCCGAATGCAGAAGAATTATCACGAAGAAAGCCTTTAAAAATACGACCACGCCGTAAAAAAACAACTCACGAACTCGCCGGTTAATTCGGCCGGCGACTAAGCAAAAATCGCTTATTTTTTCCTCGTTTTTCCGGCATCCGGCATCTCCTCGTCTTCCACCTCTTCCGAACTCCTCGTCGTCCTCTTCTTCCATCTCCGTTGGCTGCTTCGGCAATAAAATCGGCCCCGGCAATAAAAGTTGGCGGAGTTGCTCCGGCCAAAAACCGCAGGCTTGATGTGCTCGATTTCATTGCTTCCAGATCGTAAGAATCTATGCTGGTTTGTGTGCGAATTGTATACGACGATACAGTCGGCCCTTCGACTGTGAACTCTAGGAAATTCGCTAAACAGAGGCGGACGTATGTACGTACTGCAGTGTGTATTGTAAGGTTGTTTTGACAGTTCGTCGTTGGAGGACTGACTGTGCTTCGACGGTTCGGTTATTCTGCGTTATTACGTATAAATAAATATGATCGGGGAACGTTGTGTCTCCATTGTAAATTTGATGGGTTTTGCATGCTGCGATTGTATTTATGAAATAATCAATGCGATTCGGATTGTTTTGTGTGTGTGTGTGTTATCTGGAGTTGTTATAGATTATATGGACTTTAAGGTAATTGTGAATTGTTACATTATATTAAAGACAATTCACATATAGCTCAAGTCATACTGAAGTGTTTTTTTCTTTATCGTTTCATCATTTAAACAATTAAATTTTAAGTGTATTCAAGTATGTATCAATTGTTTCAAAGGATCAAATATCGCCAAATTCTCCTAATCGTTCGTAATACTACTTTATACTTCAACATAACTATGCAACTAATTTCAACAAATGAATATTTTTTAAATTATAGCTATTATTAATTTTGCATGAAAACAAATGAATTTTCGAATTCAACCCTTCATGAAAAATACGATGTAAAATTGATGATCCTTTGTATTGATTTATCCTTGAAAAATGTAAATCATTAATTAACTATAATTAATCAGAAAATTTTCTCAATATGCCTACGATACCCATGAAAAATTTCATCGAAATCTAACAAAATGGTCAAGATAGATAAGAATTAAAAAGATAGATATCAGATTATTTTTTAAATAATCTTTTCATTAAATTCGATTGAAATTAATTCGAACACCGCAGCGAATTGGCGAGTGTGAAATTTTCCACGACCATTGTCGTTACCGGCTTCTCAGACGTCCTCGAGGAGCCATAACACGAGCTTCCGATAAAAATTGTCATCTTCTCGGATGGCTATCCGACGAATAAACATGCATAGGAATTTTCCTTAGCCCGAGGGACTTGCATACCAGAAGATTATCCGCAGATGTTCAAGAATGCTATTATGGCCGAAGATCGATGCACCACTCTATACGGCACATCGGGCCAAATCGACGAAAAACAATCGTTATTGTTATATTTATGATGTTCTCGATGTATTATGTTCGAGTGAATAAAATTTAATGTCGTTTGAGGTATAAATGATAAATTTAATCAGAAACATGGACGACATAGTATAAGAAGTTATAATATATGTAGAAAGTTCTCCGTTTGACGTAATAATAAGAATTCATAAATTCAGTCAACGTTAACTGTGAAAAATCAAGGAAAAACTCGATGTACTGAGTACGTATACATTGAAATGCTATAGAATTTCGTGAACATTGCAAGTACTGCGCTAAACGACGATTTTAAAAGGAAACCTTTTTTTTATTTTTTCGATAGAATTTTACTGTCATTTTATTATCATGTGATATCAGTAAAATGAATTTTGATGCTTTTTCAATAAACGTACTGAAAACTGAGGATTGTTTTTCTGCGATGCTGTCATAAAAACGGACCATTTTCATACACTATTCAATAGTAGTACATACAAATATCGCGAACTTCAGTTGAATATTGAAAAATATTCTTCCATTTATGAAAATATCGTTTGAAAATAATATTTTTATGTGTGTTTAAACAATTTTAATTTTAATCTATAACGAGAATTCGTCTTCGTTTTAATGTCAATATTTTTCATGTTAGGTCGGTGAGGTTTTCAGTTGAGTTTGCTCTGTAAATGATGTATGTATGTTCAATATGAAATATATAATATTTGACATAAATAGCAAATATACATTCTAAGCAAATTATTTATCTTAAGTTAGCAAATATTGAAACGAAATTGAACACAGATGCAAGCATCACATCTTGACTGAAGTTTCTAGCAATGGTTAACTAATTTCAGAATTATCGATGCTTCGGGATGCTTCAGGATATCGATGCTTCATAACATTGACGACAAAATAGACCAAGGAAATCAAATAACATTCTGTTTGATGTTAAGTTAAATACAGAAATTATATTTGTATGACGACTGAAAGGCACAAAAGATAGAAATGTCTTTTTTTAGAAATTGAGTTAAGGTTCTATATATTATTCACGTATTAGTGGTGCAAGGATACACATTCGTTTAATTTTGAGCGTATTTTTTTCGATATCTCTTGATTGTCTAGGCCTATATTTTTATAATTTATTCACATGTTTGGTGACGAAAGGATTCAAACGATTTCAGAACTTGCACTAAGATATATCATCAAATCCCAATACACAAAACTACACGCTAATATGTGAGCGCATTTTCTTCAAAAACACCTCCATACAACTCGACCTATACAATCATCGTATACAAAACCTGGAAAAATCCTATAAAAAAAACCAAGACTCAGAACCTGAGGCGAGAAAAATTCCTTTCAGGTGAAAAATCAGAACGATGCACTTTCCGATGGGCGTAATGCGTCCGGCGCACGACGACGAAACGAGAGCCTTATTACGACGCCGTGCCGTAACGTATTATATTATAAGAGAGGTTCTCGTCGTCGTCGTCGTCTCCTGCGAGTTTTATGTCATTTCTGGCATGTCTGCATACAATAAGTGCTGTTGGGGGGCATTATGCACGTGTGACGTGGCCGGAACTGTGCGGACCTGGCTGAAAGCCTGAAAGCGGTCGCTGAAAGCCCGCAGATTTTCTTGTACGGCTCTATTTATTTTTCTGTGCACTTAATGAACGTTGCAGACGCTCGTTATTCCGAAGAAAATGTTTAGCGGATTTTTTTTTAATTGGGCTTGATTTCAGCGCCGATTTGTGTCGATTCGAGCGACTCGTTAATGGGTTAAGTTGCACGATAAACTACAAAACTATATCAAGTGCTTTGACATTTAAATCACCTTTTTTAAGTATTATTTATTTAAACAGGTAATTTCTACCCAATTTTTTATATACACGCCGTGTATTTTAATCGATCACAAGTGACACAGATAACCCTGAATAGTTAGTATCATTCACTTTATATGTATAGTGAAGATGAGACTCCTAAGAGTAGAGAAGTGCACACATAGGTGTCACTAAATAGTTCGAATTAATCGAACATATGAAAGATGTAGGTGATGTGATCATTTGCGGAGCCGTTTCGTAAAGCGTTAAATTAACACTTTTTTCAAATCAAATGAATCCAAACATTCGAAAGAAACGACCATGTCTCCATATCAATTTTTATTAATTAAGAAAAACGACATTTTGACATTATATAAAACAACTACGTTATTTTCCGAGCGGCTTATTTCGCATATAAGGGTTCTCATTATTTGAAATATTGCAAAAATTTCATATATTTAGTCAAGTTCTTACAAGAACAGCTCATATTCACAAGAAAATCTTTTTATAACAAGAGAAAATTGCACCGGCAACAAAATGAAAATTTAACAAGACAACGCCCTCGTCGCATCCAATAACGCAGAGTATTACACACAAATTCATACGACCTTATAAAAATCGAATAAATCCGAGCGATTCGAAATCTGACATTAAGTCAATTTGCGACTGGCAAATTTCGATATTCGAATGCGAACCGAATCGCAGCAGAAACGCTGCTATCTTGCACCGCAATAAAGCCGTACGAATCGAAGGCGCACATGTCGACAATGGCGCGTGCGAACGACGCGTGCATCGGTCCGAATTATGGGGACAAGTTGTGGTGCCACTATCCTATTATATGACAGCCGTGATGTATTGTCGAACGTGTGTCTGGGAGAATTCGGGGTGACATGTGCCGAGGAAAGATCGGGCCGAGTGTGCATATTTGATCAGTGTGTTGATCGATATTGCATGGATTTGTTGATGAAATGATAAATTATGAATTTTTGGGTTCGAAATTAAAATTATTTTGATCACAAAGAGGCTAAAATGATATTTTTTTGAGTTTGGAATTAAAATTATTTCAAATTAAGAGTATGAATTTCGAAATTAGTCATTGATTTTGTTGAAATTTTCGGAAAATACAATGTAAGTATAGACATAAAATAATTATGAAGAACGACTCACTAATATCTCTGAATCTTTTTCATGGAAAATATTTACAATACAATTTGTTTCATTCATTCATCTTATATTATTATCGATATTGAATGGTGCTTCAAGATAAAGTTTTATAATAAAAACAATAAGAATTTCTAGTATTAATATCTAAAGCATGGTCGAGGTTCAATTGATCAATGTATCGATACGAATTTATAAAAAAATGAAAGTATTAATGAAATCTTGTTTGGTTGCGCCTTTAAGTAATGTGGGTCAATTTAGGAACAGTCGGAAAATTTTCTGTGTAATATTGTGTCGGAGGAACGGTCGGTTCATTGTTAGGGTTTTGGGTATAGTTTTGAAAAGTTAGGTTGCTTGAGGACGATAAGAATTTTCGTCATACAACCGAATGACACATTTACAAAATTTGACAATAGCTTATTGTTTGCGTAGGATTCTATAAACGTTTCGTCGCCATAAAGGCACGGATAGACGAGGATAAATCGCGAATTCATCGCGCGAAATAATAATAATCAAAATTTAACGACATGGAAACGTATCGCTCGTGTTGCAGCGAGAAACGCAAAACTCCCATGAATACGTATTTCCGATCGAAACGTTTCTCAAAACATTCGCTAATTGCTCTCTTATCCGATGTAGAGCGGAAACTGTTCAACTACAGTTTGCTAAAATGTAAGTAGTGGGCGTTCGCCATATTACAGGGCGCGGTCTAGGGGGTGGGTGTGGATTTATTTTCGCCGCCCGGTCATTAATTTTCCGCGACGCCCTTTTATTCTTTCGCAAATTAGAAATGTAAATATCTCTGATAAAACGTCATCAATTTATCACGGAAATTACTTTGAATTTTGATAAAATCGCCGATACGGTTGTTCGCCTCGGGTGCGCCAATTGATTTATCATTTTCGCGTTCGATGATCCGTTATGTATTCTAATGTATTTTCTTCGATTGTTCGCTTATAAAGTTTGTTTTTTGTGTAACATATATTTTTTTATAGTATATTATACACAATATTGTGAGGAATTCTAGACATTTTTGATAAATGTTGTCAAATTTTCTCTAACGAGTATGTAGTTTTTTTATAAACAAACAACGGTGTGTATGTATAATAATTACTTAATATAATCTCAATAATGTTTTTGTTCAATAAATATATCCATGAAAATCATATCAAATGTTGGTGTTAAATGCAATATTAAAAACCATACTTGATCACTTCTTAAATTATAAAAGAAATCCATTACAAAAAAATGCAAATATCTCAAATTCATTTAAAAATATCGACAATTCCTCACAACACCATACATTATATACAAATTCTAGTAAACTGTGCGGTATAAAAAGAAAACCTGAAGCCATTTCTTTGCAAATTCCCGTATCACATCAGCTTCGCATCGCAGTGCGACTCATACGGTCATAACTCAATAACGCAGAGGAGAAACGGATCGGCAACACGTATGCAACCACGAATAATTAACAACCCGAACTAGACGCAAACGACGTTATATTATGATAAATGTAGCCACCGTGTAGTCCGACTACACCATGCACCGTATCTACGTGTACACACGTCCTGTGTTTGCGCCGTTATTATAAGGCAGACGTGGTCAACAGTTTAGCTACGATTAGAGTAGGAAATTCGACAAGATCGATTGAAATTTTCATTCTAAATTGCATTATTGAATAAGGTCTTAAATTTTGATAAATATTATATTGTGTTTAAGGAAGAAAGCTTCATAGTAAGTTGTTAAAAAAAAAACTTTAGATGTGAATAAATTATAGGTTTATTCGAATACAACGAGTAAAAATGTGTTGTGGAAAAATTAAACGAAGCGTCATATTTACTTTAATAAGTTTTAATTAATATATTATACAGGATTATGTGACCCAGTGTTGTTCAAGACTCTATGAACTTTTAAACCGAATGAAAAATATTGTAAAAACGTTGTCTGTGTACACCATGCATAATATTTACTACGGATTAAGTCAAAGCAAGAAATTGTGCAGATTGAAAAATGTAAAATTTATTGATGCAGGAATTTTTGCCAATGTGTGCACAATAACTCTAAAAAAAAAATATCCCAAAAGGATAACCCATTAAGAATTCTATAAATAACTAACATTTTGAATGAATATTCACATATTTAAACTATCTTGAGATATGCTTAATTTACATAATTGGCTTGAAATTACAATATGCATCAATTATTTTTTTTAAACTTTTTTTTAGTGAAAAAACGCGCAACTAGATTACAAACTCTAAAGACACACAATATATAACAGTAACACACAATATATAAATTGATCGAATTCAATCGATACAAATGAAGTGGTTTATTTACATTTACATGATGTCAATTTCATTAAGATGCAATCTCGATTGAATCACTAAAATTTGCATAGAGCACCTAATTTATAGCATCCTCACTCTATAACATTTTACCACAACCGAAGCATTCTTCAGCATAATCTCGATAGTAAATCCGCAAAGGTTCACCGCCGCTGATTAAACAGCGATGTGTGGTCCGCTCGGTGGTCGTCCTAGCGCAAATTGTAAAATAATACTCATTAGCGATAAAGTATTCGCACGAGACGCTATAGCCGTAGCTAGTTCATCGTGTACCTCCTCTAATATGCTAATTGAGATAAACGAGCGTTTAAAGCGGCGCCAAAAATTCCGAATTCGAATGTCAGTAAAGTTGGCGGATCGCGCGCGCTGTTTGTTCATCGTGCGGTCGTTTGTATGGAACAACACTCGGTCGGATTGTGTGTTCCGAAGTTAGCACTGTTGTTGGTTTTTCAAAGGTTTATTGTTTTTTTTTTATGTGGTTTAAGAAAAATATCGGACGTTCGAGGATGGAATAGTTTGGGTTTTTGTTGGTTTGATATTATTTAGAGGGGGTGTTTCGTTTGAAATTTGAAGAGAGTTTGAGGAATAATTAGATTTTCGCTGAAACGATTGATGCTTCGATGAATTCGTTGAATTATTATTCTGAGAAATATCTTCTGCAAATTGCATGCGGTTCTATGAATTTTACTCTTTGTTGTAATAGTGCTGTGAATCCACTTATTCTCGCAATTTAATGATTCGCAATCGACATGTGTAGGTAGTAGATAATGTGAATCAAAAACAACAGCTCACTATTTTTTTCTCAATATAACACTATTATGATAAAGAGTACAATTAAATTGCATTTTTCAGTAAATTAATTAAGGCATATATTATAAAACTATAAAAAATCGAGTTTTCGAATCATAATACTGAATATAGTAAGTAGTAAAGTAATTAATTTTGACGAATATGATCTTGCATTATACAAAGTATATTATAAGTTGAATTATAAATATCTACCATAATCATATAATTCTATTTATATAGTTTCATAAATTTTAAACTTATGAAGAAAATACACAAAATTTTTCATTAATTAAAACCGCAAACAATAATCAAAAAAACTCAGACCGGACACATCTAGACATGCCGATGCTTATACGAAAACGCAACCCGACATCTTTCCCCATCGGATCCGGGGCTTTCCCGGGATCCCGGGACCGAGAACATCCGATTTACATAAATAAATATATATTTTTTCACGAACCGCGGACGAGGGACGGGCGTCCATTATTAATAACCGTTCGATGAGGGTCGAAGCCGGGCTTCGGCGCGCAAAAAAGGTCTCGCCCAAAGGTCCACCCTTAAAAACCCACCCCTGGAAACCCACCCCTGGGGCTTTAGGTGCTTATTGGGGGGGTGGTTATCGGCGGGCCTAGTCACAGGGCTTAAGCGGTTTCGGGCTTGTACCCGCCGCCCATAAAAGATGTCGCAAATAAGACCCTCCTTTCGTCTACGGTTGGTCTCACTTTGTGCAGATTTTTATCGCCCCATACCGCCTCGACCGAGGCTGTGCACCCTCCGAAGCCTCTTTTCACCTCTCGGGCTTATTTTCGAAAAGTGTTCCGAGATAAAAATCGAGACGCGGACGCTTTCGTCGCCTCGTTTCGGTTTCAATTTCGCGGGCGCGTGTTCATGTTCATGATGCCCGGCCGGGTTTCGTTTTTCAGCGGGGGGCGCGCGTCGATGTTCATTCCGGGCCGTTTGCGGATTGGTGTTATTAAATTTTGTGTGTGAGGCGATAATTTGATGTGTGATTTGAATTCGAAATTTGGTAGCGATGGAATGTTTACGTGATATTGTGTGAGTCTAGTTGATCAAATTGATCGAATTTCATGCAGATAGATAGTAAAATAATCTATCGGTATATACATACAACGCTTTTATGGAATGATAGTTCTTGTTTTGTATAAATTTTACAAAATATGCACATATTCCGATGTGAAGTACGATACAAATCAAATGATTGCTAAAATGAAGAATCAGCAAGAAGTTTAGAGTGTACTATATTCAATGAATATTTTTTTAGAATAGAATATTCAAATGAGACGTACAAGACATCAATTAAGTTACTCTTAGAATCCGTCTAAATTCGAAGTCAGCATCACAAGAAAATTTAATCCGCGTATTATGCACAAAGGCTTGCACCAATTATAACCAGACAACAATAGAACAATATATTGTATTAATTCGAATTAATTTATCCGATTACATTATATCCAACATCGAGACAAAAGCCAACAAGAAACGTCAATACCGCTAATAACAAGCACCTTATCGCTCTAGATTTCGAACAATTTGATCTACCTAAATCAAGCATCAGTATTGACCTGTAAAAAACAAACCCCGACACAATAATCACAGAAAAAAGCACAATTAACCAACAACAATATATTAAATCGAATCAATTGAGTCAAACATAAAACCCTAAACGGAAACAATAAGCAACAAGAGCCGCTAATAACGAGCGCGTTATCGGATCGCGATCGATCCACCTGCACGAGCGGAGATTAATTGAAACCGGCCATCGGTGGATAGAAGGCAGAAAACACAGAGACAGACAGATAGGGCAGAATGCAAGGCTATATCGATCCGACCAGTTGGGTTAGATAGGGCAGGATCGCCACCGAGATAACGACGATTTATATATCTTCGGGCGACCGGACTTCGGGGCTGGCGCTTTATTCTCCGGGGCCGGATTCGCTTTCGTCGAGCGTGTCGCGAGATTAATTGAAATTATGGCCTGGATGAAAGCATGCGAAAATATAATGCGAAATAACACATGGATGCGCCGTCGACGAAAAAATGTGTAATGAAAACGGAAAAAAAGGGTCGAAGAGCCGAAGAGCGAAGAGAGAGAAGAGAGAGATTTTTGTGATCGTTTGTGTTTTTTGAACATGACAGATCATGAGCGTTTAAGTAGGTTTTTTTTGATGATTTAAAGTTTTATTGAAGGTATTTGGATCTGGTTAGTTTTGATTTTTCACTGAAAGTTGGATTCATTGGAAAAGCGACACAAAGAGTGTTTCAATATGATTATAAGTGAATGTAAGCTGTATCAAAATGATAATAGTCATTTTTGTGTGTGATTCACAAAAAAATGAATTTGCCTTATGAGCATGAAAAAAAGATTTTTCCAATCATTGTATGAATCGTTAAGAGCTAAATATGACCAACTCCATAAAACAAGAAGTCTAGAAAAACGATCAAACGTGTTTGATGCATTTTTCGAAATTCCCTTAATTTACATCATCATTTCATATTTCTGAAAATATAACCAAATGAATTTTGTTTATAATAAGTAATAGATGAGTTCAGTTTATATTAGAATCAATTGAAATGATATTTGAATTAAATTATTTATTCTTTGTTGCCAAATGAATTTTGTGATTTAACGGTACCTATTTACCTTTATTATTATTAAAAAAAATACATATAGAAAGCAATGAATATTTATACCAAGTACTTCGACTTACAAAAATCTTATAATATAATTCAAATTAAAATGAAAACCATTAATTTACTCACAAAATACGAACCACCCTCTAACCGAAAATCGGTCAGCACTGAACATCACAAACCAAGCCATATCCCTTAACCAGAGTCCAACCATCCCCGAACATCCCGAACCGAAAATGGCAAAAAACAACCCCACATTGCCCAGACAGGGGTGTTGAATTTTCGAAAGGAGATGAGGAAGCTGCGATAGCTGCGCCGGAAGGGCGGAACATACGGGTCCGGCCCGCGACCGCTTACCCCTGGTTTATTGCCCCTGCGACTTCCTGGTGACCCGATTCGGCCCTGGCCAGCGGGGCCGGACTCGAAAATCAGCGGGGACGTGTCCAGTGCGTGGGTGGGTTGTCTTAGGGGTCTGACCCTTGTGTGGGTCGAGTTGTGTTATTCTTGGGTGTGTTCGGTGTGATTGAATTTTTTTATATGAATATGAAATTTGAATTGATTTTGTTTTGTAGTAATGTAGGGTGTGTGTTTTGGGCGTTTTTGATTTGGAGGAGTGTGGATGGAAATGTGTGGAAGTCGCTTGTGCTAAATGATTTGGATTAGATGTTCTCGTGATGATTAGAAAGGTAAGTAGTGATCGTTATTAATCTTAAAAAGAAATATGATGATGAGAAATGTCGAAGGTATAGGTGTTGACTAATAAAAATAAATTTTTCATGACAATTCCATAATCTGCAGAGTGAAAAAATCATCAAGAAGTCAATTTGTATCAGTAACGGCTCACCCTAAGGTGCTGCAGGGTTGCAGCTCTCTGTGTACTAAAAAAAATAGTTATTGATGTTTCGTCATTAATATTTTCACAGTGAAATGTATTTATGTAACTTTGTTTCAATTTTCATTGAATAATCATATATTCTTTTTCAACTACATAGTTACATCCTTCTGTGAAAATTCTCTGTGTCTATTAAAAACATTTGAATTCAGTTGTTAAAACGGATAAATTCTACTCATATCTCATATGTTTAATATTAAATTTGAATTAACGCACTAATTTCACATTTAAAATCCTTGAAATGAGTAAAATTTAACATATAATAGACGAACGATATTCGAATTTGTAAATTTCGTTTCTCTCGCATCGAACAATCGCCGCACGGAGGACTTGCGAAGCGCGTCGTAGAGAATCCCGCGATTTGAATAAACCATCATCAATATTTCATGGTATATTTTGCGAAAGATCGTTTGCCGAAACGAGGCAGGTACGAATCTCGCCGAATTAAAGCATCACCGAAATAAGTGCACGTCGAAAAATACACACACAAAAAAAAAATAAGATAAAGAAGACACGCGAAATATTTACAGAAACTCCAGTCATTACGAATGTGAAAAGCGCGACTCTGAAAAAAATATGAAATTCGCGCCGGAGACTCTCACATGTTTATGCGGAGGGCTTTTTGCGATTTCGTTTTCTTTATTTATTTTTATTTTTTGGATTTTTTTGGCGAATTACAAAAGTCGATTTGAATTTTGAGAGCGACGCTAAAAGAAAACGTACGGCAGAAGTGCGTCGGGGACGTTTTGCGAATCCCGCGAGAATTCAATTTAATGTTTCGTTCGGTATTCTTTGTGCGAAATGCTTAAGCCCATCAGCGATAAGATATTATTATGTTGCCGAGGTATGTCGCGAATATCAAAATGGACTTTGTTTTTAGCAACGACTTTGGGTTTTATTGGCCGTAGATTTATTTCAAATATGAGGATAAATTCTCAGTCTGATCAAAATCTTAACAAAAAGATCTTATGGTTACAAAATTTCATTCAGAGAGACTATTTTCGATTGAAAGTCTAGAGTGCAAATATAAAATGGTCAACTTCGTGTGAACCTAGCTTTTAAGTTCGTAGGTCTATTAGACAATGTCGGCTTTATATTGTAGATTATGATTGTGTTAATGTGCCGCTTTTCAGAATTCATTCGGAGACGGTTGGATTTTTCAACATCTCTGCGAGATAATCCCAACATTTTTTCAGATTTAACGTGTCTAGTAGAAAATGGGTTTTGACATAATGCTCTCTAAAAGAACTCGACTTTGTATTTTGAAATTCACAGGAGTTTTTGACAATTATTAATACGTGAGCAGAATGATGTTTTCATTTTCAGTAATGTGAATGTTAGATAGATTTAACAAACGATACAAATATTCAAATATGATTTTCGTATTATGTATCAAGCCATCATGTATTGAATGATTTTTATATGAATATCTCAATACAAAAATGTTTAAAATTAAATTACGAGGGAAGCTCACCATCCCGCCTTTAAAGAAATTGAATTCAATATTTATGTTCGAAGTAGATGAATTGTTTTTTAAAGTGAATTTGTATACACATTTACTACTTTCAAAATTTATACTTGAACCATAAAATTTCTATCGCTTAATCTAAAAAAAATCATAAAAAACACACCAAAATCGATCGAACGTAATTTTAATAATCATCAGCTCCCATCCAATTTTAGCGCGTTTTTCTCCCTTCGACGCGAATTTTTTATACTTTATTTAGGCGCAATTTCGAACTCTCCTTCAGCGTAGCGAGTCGTAAAACGTCACATCATAAAAGAGGCTGGCGAAAAAAAAAAACAACGGGTAGATAAATACGTATAATATATATCACTATCAAGCTATGATAGACCGTAAAAACGAAGGAGTTCGCATTAGGGTTTTTCCGCCGGCGATCAAAATACAATGTTGCTTTTCGAATTTCAAAGGCTTCGGCTCGTATAATTAACATTCGAACAAAGGCTCAGGTTAAAAATGTATATTCGAATATTCGCAGGGCGTTAACACTTTGAGCCGGGCGCGCGAAACTTTCCGCGAAACTCTCGCGAAATAACGAATTGCGCGATGCTGCATTGGGAAAAAGGGGTTTAAGTATTATAAATTGAGCGGTTGTCCGTCCCTATGTTGGGGTTTTATTGCGAGGTTGGGGTTTTTAGTTTGTCAATTTTCCGTTTGTTGCGGTTTTTAGCGATTTTGCTCTCCCCGGACGACTCTGGCGTCGTTTCTAGGATTTTTTCATAGTGCGACAATTTTTCACATTTTTCGATAATAAATTTCAACAAATATTAAGTGTTACTTTTAAATAAAACATGATTATATTGTTAGATATATAGTCGAATACTTTTTTGGGGCAGCTGTATTTTTAAGACTGAGAACATTTCAATGAATAGCCGAATGAAACAATTACTTCGGACATTAGACGAACGATAAAAATGTTCACGATCGAGCAGTTAAAGTCCTCCCCGGAAAAATCATTAGCGAAAGTTTTGATCGAGTCTGATTTTCAGACGACTTCGAGACTTTAAGACGTATAAAATTCGTCGAACTGTAAAACTATTGGGATTAAACGACGAGACAAAGAACCCGACTCTGTTTACAGAAAATATAAAGTGACAGTCTACATTAGAATAGCGTTGAAATATTCAAATCTCCGAAGTTCAATATAAAGCGATTTAAATAATCAAATGCGAAATTGTTTGAAAGTCATGCTATTTTTCATTGTGAATTTATTTGTTTTTGAATCAAATTGAAGATAGTTTGATTATTCATGCGATGAAAAGCAATTGATTAATCTTAAAATATTCAAGTTTTTCATTTCAAGGTATCAAACAAAACGTATCAAAAATGTTTTATCGTTTTTCTCGACTTTTTGTTTTATTCCATTTCATTTATTTCTGTGCGGCTCATATATGAAACTATGTATGTTATCTTTCTTATTGAAATTTTTCACAATCCCCATTAATTAGAAATGAAAATACATTCAAACGATCAAAAATCGATTTTTCCATAAAAATTAACCATTTAAAATATTTCGAACAATAGACCGACCATTGACGAACTAAACCATGCACACCATGGACTGAGCGATCCATACATACATATCACAACACAATCATAAATAAATTTCAAAACATTCACCATTAAATCAAACAAAAATCGAATATCCATGAAACCCAACAAAAACCTATCGCACAATAGACCGACCATTGACGTACCGACCATGCACTGATCGTCAATTTATAAACATTTATTAACTACACTGCCCTTCTAATCAAATCTCAACTCATTTACCATTGAATTAAACAAAAATCGAATTTCCATGAAAATCATCCAACAAAAACCTATCGCACAATAGACCGACCATTGACGAACCGAACCATGCACACCGTAAAGTGATCGTCAATTTATAAACATTTATTAACTATACTGCCCTTCTAATTAAATTATGACTCATTCACAATTCAATTAAACAAAAATCGAATTTTCATGAAAATCACCAAAAACGAACCTTTCGCACAATAGACCGACCATTGACGAACCGAACCATGCACTAATCGTCAATTTATAAACATTTACTATTAATTTATTAACTTTACTGCCCTTCTAATTAAATTTCGACTAATTCACCATAAAATTAAACAAAAATCGAATTATCACAAAAATCACCCAAAACAAACCTTTCGCACAATAGACCGACCATTGACGAACCGAACCATGCACTAATCGTCAATTTATAAACATTTACTATTAATTTATTAACTACACCGCCCTTCTAATTAAATTTCGACTAATTCACCATAAAATTAAACAAAAATCGAATTATCACAAAAATCACCCGAAACAAACCTTTCGCACAATAGACCGACCATTGACGAACTGAACCGTGCACATCGTGCACTTTATTAGAAAATATTACAGCGGCGCTGACATATGACCGCCGTGCCACGGCCAGTCTCCCGCCCACCCACTTTCCACCCACTTTCCGCCCACCCCAGCTTTTCCAGCCCCATTTTCCGCCCACCACCGGGAAAAATACGTACGCGAAGATAAGCCTCTTACGTACGGTCGAAGGCCCTAAGCCACCGGGGGTAGACAACAGATTCTTTCCAAACTACATAATCCCCCGCCCACCCCATGGGGTGGTTCCCGCCCACCAATGAAAAACTTTTATTAACAACGCCGCCCTCTGCGCGATTTTATCGGCCCGACTTTATGCGTATTCTTCTAATAAATTTCAACCGTCATCGAGTCGTCCCTCATACTTGATTTATGCAGCATGGACTAGGTGAGACTAGGAATGTTATATTGTGAGTGGAAAGGTTTTTTTTGTTGTTGTAAAAGCAGCACCTTGATTGAGTTCGCTGCGTTGTTTTCGGACGATTAGGTTGGGTTAGGGATGAGTTATGTCGCGTTCGTTTCGAGGGGCTGGAGGATTTTAACTTTAGATAGGGTGAAGTATTTGGTGAGTTTTTATGTGTGAAGTTGGTATTTTTATAAATTGAAGTGAAAATGTATGTTTTTTTAATGTGACGCAGATTTAAGGGGAGATGGGGGATTCGATTTTTCTAGGAGACTTGAACCCTCTTTTTGTTTTGAGTATCTAATACCCTTTTGGAAAATCGTGTTTTGAAAAAAATAGTTTCTATAATAAATCTTCTTACATTCCGAATGTATTGAAACTATAATTTATATTTCATCGAAGTTGAAAAAAAAATATTGATGTCAATATTATCAATCAGACATAAATAAATATTACTCAAGAGTATTCAGAAATATTTTTAATTACTCATTGGGCAATTTACCGAATTTTATTCACAAAATAAACGTTAAATGTAGAGTATACCTATACGAGTTTCTGGAAAAATACTAAAAGCGGTAAAGAGCCAAGGTGTTCTCTTTTAGATCCGATGTCGAGGATCGTATAAACGGGCAGTTCAATAAAACGTGAAGAGGCTGAGTTCGCAATATAGCGAAATAATTCTTATCATACGTAGTAGAGTGAGGACATTTAGAGACGTTTTCGACGAAGTAACTCGATACTAGTGTAGAAAGGCGAATTCTTTTGCAAGCACGTAAAATTTTACGCAGAGAGAAATCCATAAACTGACACTATCGCGCTGGGAAACTTTATCACTGGAAATGATCAAAATTGCAACCGAAAAAATATATACATTTGTACCTACATATATGTAGGTGAATCTTGCGAAATTGGGACATAAAACTATTACATTAATAATGGGATGATGAAATGTTTGGATTATCAGATTATAGCGGGTTTCAGACGCTCAGGTTACAAAAGGGTCACGCATAAATTGTTTTGAATTTCTCTTGTGCGTAAGTCGAATGTGTGTGCACACACTCAGTTTCGCATTAAACTTCGATAGCGAACCCGAAACCGACATTTTCATAGATGAAGTGATATTTTCCGAACGAAATATAAATTTTCTGTCAACGTATTTTTAATGAAAAAAAAAAACTCACGCGTTTAATAGAAAGTGTCAACGCGTGCGAACCTGAGATGGGTGTATTTTCTTGAATTTTTATCAGCTTTTTTCTACTGTTGATATCCGTCGTGAAAATATAAAAGAACTAGAGTTCGGTTGAGTTGAACCAGTAGACCAGAAAAACCTCCACGTTCAGACAAATAAAGCTGATACAATGTGTATGGTCGCTCATGCGATTCAAGTCAAAGACGCCGTTTTCGATTTGCAGCTTTTCCGGTTTGAAATACTTAGGATCTTTTAGATTTTGAAATAATCCATTTTTAAAATAATGTATGTATCAAATAAATTAAGAATTTTCGAGCGAAATTTATCTAAATAACGAATTAAAATTAAATGACATGAATTTAGGATAGTAGTAATTTTGTGAAATGAAGCTTTAAGAATCGGGTCTCATTTGTGACAAGGAAATCGGGATCGTTTTTCAATTTTCTACTCGGTTATCTCAACATGGCACGTTTAGCGTTTAACCTACTTTGAAAAATACTCCAGCGAACTAAGCTAGACTTCAATAACTCTATATACTCTGCTGATTAGTATGTCATATAAATTCACTTAACGGCAATATAAAATCGACTTTAATAATCACTGAAATGAGAATAAAAGAATACATTATTAAAATGAAATATAAAATTCACGACTATCGATTTGAAATTTAATCAATGCTGAAATTGGGAATCATAGTAATACGATTCACTTCTTTTCTTTTGCAAAATAACGGAAATCGTAGCACCTACGATTCGCAATGATTTTTACTTGAAAATAAAAATCATAGAACTGTAATTCCCCGTTTGACCCGATTACTTCTACTATTTTATCTAGAAACTACATTGACATGACAAATCTTATTACGAGTGATCACATTTATGCGTTTTTTCGAAAAAATATCGCAACCGTATAGAAAACAACATGTGAAATAATCGTGTTAAACGGGGGGCTGACTGTCCTGCGCATTGACTTTCAATTTTAATTAGGATTCGTAGTAGTAAAGTTCACCTCAATCACTATTCAATGCAGGAAATTGCAGTGCAACAATTTTAATCGAATATTAATCATATGCATTACAATTCAACTCAATTACTAATTAACCCTTTTGACTTGTTATTCGACATTATGTCGCCACATTGATTTTGAGTTCTACTCGTTAGTCGACAATATGTCGCCATAATTTAAACTCTAACTTAACTAAATTATTATCAACTATTAACTTAATGAATTATTAATGAATTAACTTAATGACATTATTAACTAAATGAATTATAAAAAATGCGCGAAATTAATTCCGAGCTGAGGTTACCTCTACGTAAAAAAAATTGCGAGTCGAAAGGGTTGAATACAGAAATCGTAGTACTACCTTAAATTTACATCAGGTACTAAACTAGAACTAAATGAATACTAAACGAGTACTAAATTAATACTAAATGAGTACTAAATGCGTACTAAACGAGTACTTAACGCGTACTAATCGAATACTAAACGAGTACTTAACGAGTACTGAACGCGTATCAAACGCGTGCTAAACGCTTACTAAACGAGTACTAAACTCGTACTAAACGAATACTAAACGAGTATTAAACGAGAATTCAAATTAAATCCAAAACCAACACAAACTCAAACACACACCACAAGCCCGAAGAAGTAAAACCGCTTTGCGCGGCGAAACAATCGACCTTAGAGAGAGGAAAGTGGGCAAAAAGGGCCACGAATTAAATTGCGCCCACCGCGAAAAGTCCCCCAGTAGTCCGGCCCTGGTCAAGGGATATTATTTAGCCGGGGCGGTCAGGGACCGTTTATCTTCCGAGGATGACGTTTCTGTCGCCCCCACGGCTCCTCCGGGCGGAATACGCGGCGCAAAGATTAATTTTAATGTTATCGCGGCCCCGGCCCGGCCCGGCCCGGCACGGCACGGCACGGCACGGCACTGGCCGGTGCGTATCGGCCGAGTGTCGGACGTCACACACACCGAACGTGATTTATGGACGGCCGGCTAATGGCGATTCGTTATTATTAAAACGGCCGAGTCGCCGACGTATAATGCCGCGATATTTCATACGCGTGTTTATAATATTTATATTTATGAAATGCGTGCCGCCGGGCTCTTGAGGGGGTTTCTTTTTTCTCTGGAGAGAGTTTTTTTTTTTTTACATATGTAGAGGTTTTATGATGGTGGTCTTTTTTTGAATTGTGTTGTGAGTTTAGGTGTGATATTGTTATAGTCGGGTTCGAATTTAATTGTTTTGAATAAATTATTTTTTTTAGGAAAGCCTACATCATCAGCATTATAAAAACTATTGATTCTATTTGATCCGATAGCTGTATGTTCGCTATTTTGAACATTAAAAATAACCTATAAAAACCATTTTATTGATATTTAAGCTTCTACATAGGTTAAAATATAATTTTGACATTTAAAAATATACTATACAAGCAATAATATATTAATGTATCTTTGTCTTTAGGTAGTCACATGGAAATATGACAATTTGAAAATAGAGGTATGATAATATAATATGTATAAAAAATGTAAACCTCATTGAATATCAACGAAAAGATAGACAATTATTAAGCAAATTTATTGTTTGCGCCTATAATATGCAATCTTCCTAACAGCAACGTAGAGCGTATTGCAACCTCAGCGTCACACTCAACTCAATAATCGAACCAATCAACGCTATTATTATACAAAAAAGTCAACATCAGCACAAATCAAACGATATTTTCCCAACACTCGCAGCACTTTCACAATAGACGGCGCATACAATACATCATCGCCAAGTTCAACAAGACACTCGACACCGCAGAAGACTCGCCAGCGACGAAATCGGTCGATTCCTTCGAATCCGCTTATAGAAAGGCGCACACACAGTGTTAGAGAGAGAGACTCGTTCCAATCATTCTAAACGAACACACAAAGCGGACATGCAATCTCGACCGATGCGAGCCGACAATGGCGGTCACGTACCGAGGAAGCACATCGCGCAATAACCGCGGCCAGAACGCCAGTGGTGCAAATGGGTCGGGTCGCGATCCGCCATCTTCAACATGAAAATTTTGAATATCTAAGTTAGTGTGGTTTCATTTTAATCTATATGACAAAAGAAAAGGCCAAATACAAGTGACATGCTTGCTGAAATTGAGCTATGTACAGAAATCGCTTCTAATTTGATGGTGAAAGGATATGAATGAATTTGGAACGTGTGTCTGGTTATATCATCGAATCAACCAACCTCCTCGTAATAAATGTAGGCACTTGCTCGATTTTACTCGAAATCATCGCAAATTTACTTGTACCCCTTGGCCTTTTTAAGTCGACATATACATAAAAGCTGTAAATTCACATTAAATGCAGATTTTTTTAGCTTCAAAGTTTTTGTAGATTGCAGGATTTCAATCGATTAACAGTTTTGTCGGGTTGATAGAAAATCTTCAGTCTTTGAAGGTCTTTAAAGTTCCTGCAGACTGCAGAATTTTCATTAGCCGATGCTTAAGTCGAATTTTTAATCAATATGGAGATGTATTAACATGTGCGCATTGCAATAATTTAGTATTGTCTGTGAAAAAAAAATTATAGGCTACTCGATTGAATTTAAACTAAACTATTGAAAAACTGTAAAATAAATAATTTATTTTTACACATTTCCATGCTGATTAAGAGCTTGATTAAACTTTTCAACAATAAAATGTGCGAAGTCTTCGTAGATTTGTACTCCATCAAACATTGTAATCGAATTGATGTAATATTAAATTAAAATCCCGATTAAACTATGGGCAAATAGAAAATATAATATATGATCTACACAAGCCATTAATAAAATTTACACACACTGACATTTATAAATTCATTTTAGAGAGTATCGATGTCTCTAAATTTAGTACTACACCACTGAACGAGGCCGAAGTCTGCGGAGAGCCGCGAGAGCAGCCCCCCGAGGCGCGAGATAAAAAATCAAATAAGGAAATGGAAAAGCCACCCCAGAAGAAGTGAAGAAGTGTAGAAAGGGGTGGTAGGGTGTTTCTATTTCTATAATGCTTCTGTTCCAATAGTGCCCTAAAATGAAGGGTGTATTGCCGTTTGGGGTGTGAGACTGTTTCTTTGCGGATTTTTAGAACGGTGTGAGTTATTCAATTGTGATTGGAGGTTAAAAGGTTCTTTAGTGATTTTTTTAAACGTTTTCGTTATACCATTTATTATTAATTATGCCTTTTTACTGGAAAAGTGGTTGTAAGTGGTCTTATTTTAGATCTAAGATATTCGCATTGCACTTCAATCAAAATCAACCTGAAATAAATCATGCAGAAAAATATATTATGATAGATTATATGAAGTATTGGCTTAGTTATTATTTTTAATTGGAGGATTTATATTATTGTTACGATATAAAAAGGGCTCAATTCTTTTGTTGAAGTAGATTCAGATTGATTCCGCATATGATTTTATTATAGGAATATCATATGAATACGTCTTACGCTTATCTTTTTCGTAAAAAGGATCAGTCATTAAAAAGCTGCATATAATTGTGCATTATGATTTTCAATATTGAAAATACCTTTCACATTTTCAACCTTTGTTTGTAATTTCACTTATGAATCGCTTCACGTTGAAATTGAATCAGATGAATTTGATAATTAATCGAATATCTGGAAAATAAAAATATATTCGTGTGAATAAATTTTGAACGATTCCAAAATACTCGAATCGAAATTCAACGAATATTGAAAAAGGAAAATTAATTTGATTAAATTGAAATGCAAAACTAAAATGATTGGAATAAATCGTGCTTGAAATAACATATTATATTAAAACATCAGTTCAAACGAAATGCGGTTTTCTCCGCAAAATTTGATTTTTCGACGAAACGGCGATATTATTTCAGGTAGATATTTATTAACTTACATAGTTATTGAAATTTCTCTATTTTACAGTGAATATGTTGTTTGGAACGATATTTTACAATGATTTGATTTTCGATTCAGTTTCAAGTGTTTTTTACCAGGATTTGAATTAATTTTAATATAACAAGACTACTGAGTAAAGAATAGCTTTTTTCTTTGTGACGCTTCCAAGAAAATCGTTAATTTTGAAAATAAAATTTATGAAAAAGAAAATATTTAAGAAAAACTCAATCGAACTAGATTCAAGTAGAACAAAATCGTCTTCTAAGATACGATTTCGCACCATTTTACGAAATCGAACGTCCAGAACGAGTACATGGAACGGAGCGAGGGCCGAGTTCACGGCTGGCGAGCGAAAAAAAGTGATACGAAATCAATCTTCAATAACTTCATTATTACAGAAGATGGTGGGACGACGTTTAGAGCAAAAAATCTGACGGTCCATTTGTCGTTGACAGCGGCAGATATTGGGCGAGTGGGGAAAAAATAGCCACAGACCACCGTAAAAGACATTTCCGTTTTTATTGAATCGTTGCCCTTTTAAGTGATTCTCCTTTTCGCCACGCTCGTGTGCCGACATCGTTTTATTTCATTTAATTTTTTCTCAATGCGATCGAAAACAGGGGTGGAAAAAGATGATAAATCCGCACGAGGAGCGGACGACTCATGATGCCGGGGGATGCTGCTGAATGCGATAGTTCGATGACACCGAATATTATTTATTTGATTTATAAACGTAATATTCGAATGTAAAATATATATTAAGAATGAAAATGATAAAGGGTACGAGTGATAAATTTGCCGAAATTGAGTTATGTACATATATAAAAGGATATAAACGAATTTGGAACGTGTACCGAGATAAATCATCAAACCAATCGACTTTAATACAACTAATTACATGCTCAACTTTGAACACACTTTTCTCGAAATAACCGCAAAGTCACTTGTACCTTTTGGCCTTTTCAGTCATAAAGTTTATATAGAAGCCTAAAATCAGTTCGAAACATTGGTTCAATCAAGTAAATTGTCATGATCTCTAAAAGAGGTTTTTGAAATCACACTCCTTGATTCTCTAGTAGCATGAATATTCCTCTTTGAAATTATCTGTAAGTTGTTAAGATATAATATATTGAACGAAAAAGCCAAAGGGTACAAGTGACATTTTTTGCCGAAATTGAGATATGCACAGGAATCGCTTCTATGCATGCTCATTTATTTGGTGGCAAAAGGATATTAACAAATTCAGAACGTGTACCGAGATATATCATCAAATCACTCGACCTCCTCCTAATACATGGTCAACTTTGAGAGAGCTTTTCTCGATATCACTTGAACCCCTTTGCCTTTTCAGTCGTCATATATAATATTTTTGATATTTCATCAAAATCAACGCACAAAAACGAATCGCAGCGTTTAGCAGATGTCATCGGAGCGGACGCTCGCGGTTATTCCGACGCTCGTCTCAAAGCCGCTTTGTGTGCATTTGCGTAAAAGCCTTTTGCGGAGATTATTCATAGGGCTTTCCAGTTAGTCGGTTTGCTTCAGGTACGACTGCAGGGCTCAAAGTGGGCTCTTTTAAGTGGCGGTGAAGTGAAGTGAAGCGAAGTGAACGTTTGGTTCGGTTCGGCAAGAGAAGTCGCGATTTTCCGCGAAGCCTTTGTGTTTTCGCGTCGAAGACGATTTCCGAGTTTCTTACAAAGTATAGATGTATGTGCTTTCCCATTGTCTTAGGATTGCGGTTTTATATCGCTTTTGAGGTTGATGAGTCATAATAAAAATGTAAGTTGGATAAATACGTAATACATTCATGTACAGAGCACAATAAGTTGCAAATGTTATCAGGACATTTTATAGTGCAGAATAAATTAAGTTGACCTTAAAAATAAATGATTCATTATTCGGAAACTGAATAATTTTTTTCATTTGATGGAATTTATTTTTTTCATTCAGGAAAGGTATTTTACATATATAAAGTTGAAAGTTAATGACTATAACAAGTGCTTTGATATTTAAATCTCATTTCTTTCGAAAAGTCGAGTTAATCACTTTATGTATTAAACGGTTCATATATTAATTATATTAGAAATAGACTTTTTCATTGTCGTTTAATCAAATTTTTAGAAACAATTCTTACCAGTTTTTCATAAATTTTATATGTAATTTATGCCTATAAACTCCCAAATAAATCAAAATGATTTTAAAAATACGATTCATTTAAACAAAAGTCAAAAACAGTTTTTTCCACATTTCAATTAATCTATCCACTATGCAACCTCTCAAGATGAAAACTCAACACGCCACAAACAATTTTCGAATCGTACTCACATATATTCAACGAAGAAACTTCACAATTACTCCCAAATTCGATATAGATATTTACCAAAATTTCGAGGGCCGATAGTTAAGTGAAGATCTTCGAGCGTAACGAGTTCGCTTTTAGCGCACACGGCTAGTGTGTTGTGATTCACTATGGGAATAAGAGCACATACGTACACACAATACATATTATTATACGTTTTCGGCTAGAAACGTGCTCGAATTAATTTCGAGGCGTAAATGATAAACGCGAAGGCTTTATTATCGGAGGCTTTCCGCAAGAATGAAACAAACGGGAATCGCTGAACTTTGACAGGCTCAGTTCTGCAGACGAGTTATTAATGTCGGATTATTACGGTGTACACTCGTGTGCGATTCTTTCAATGTTAATTCTAATCGATCGAGTGAGTGTGGTTATTGCTGGATTTGTATATAAATATTTCATATATGTAGATTTGATCGATGTGTTATTAAAATATCAAGTTTTTTTACTAAATACCTATCGAATAATACCAGATTTTTACATGTACAAATCATAAAATTGAAGATGTTATACCTCTTCTTCAAATAAAGTTTCTGTCAATTTATTGTGATATAATAATATTATTTATAGATCAAACGTATTGAATAGATTTTTTTGTAATAACAATTGTAAATCAAGATATATTCAGATAGCACATTTCCTTTAACGTCTATTTATAAAACGTTTTTCACTAATACGCCCTCGCACAGCACGAAACCAATCTTCCATACTGAAAACATATGAACATTTTTCTACAGTATCTATTATCGGATTATCAAACAGGAAATCTTTAGAAAGCACCTTTCTAAGAATATGATCATTTTGCGTACAGCGTCTATTATAAAACGTCCACTTATATCCCGCCCTCGCACAACACAAAACCAATCTTCCAAATCAAAAACATATGAACTTTCTTACAATACCATCACAAGTTCATCATACGAAACAAAACATATTTAAAGAGAGAGGATTCATAAAGGTCCCCACTAATTTCGGCAAAAAATAGAAGTGAAGACATGAAACAGTTGTGAAGATGAAAAATGCAATTTTTAATAATACTTAAGTTATCACAGGTCAATGTTCAGTATATTTGCAAGGTTATGATGATATTCTATATGAAATATATCAAAATATCTTCAATAAGTTGAAGGAAATGATGATAATTGAACAAAAAATGTAAAAAGTTTCATTTAAAACGTTATTTTTTCGGGTATCTAGAATATGAATTTCGACCAGCGATGACAAAAGAACTATCGAAAGTTACATTTTCCGTCTTCACAACTATTTCATATTTACATTTTCACAAATTATCGTCAAAATTACTCTCTCTTTTTCACTCTCTCTTTTTCTCTCTCTCTTATAAAAAACTCAAAAAACTAAACTCAAAACTAAAAAAAACTTTCTATACACACAACACCAATTCTCAACTAACCCTCCAACAACGCGCCCTCGCACAACACGTAACCAATATCCCACACCTAAAAAACACACACACACACCCACAAAAAAAAATCGAAAGACGAGGAAAAAAAAAACTAAAGGAAACGAAACCGCACATCGAACATATCGCATTTTCCCCAGACATACCCGAAAGCGTTGCGCGCGGTACGTGGGGGCCGAGCCCCGGCTCGCGCGACTCCGCCCCCGTCTGGAGGGCCCCCATCCGATTGCGATTCCGATCACATCTGATCCGAAGCCTCTTCGGAGCTTTTCAGCTCCGGTGAATTTCTCACCTCACTACTCCCAAGCCGATTGGCGACGTGTACGTGAGGCGCGACACGTGTATGTGCCCCTTCGAGTTATATGCGCGCTGCACTCTCAAGGTCGCACTGATGCGCGATTTTAGGCTCTATTGTAGAGGGTTTTAAGGGCGGTTTTGGTTTCGATGCTTGATCGGGTTTTGAGTTGTTTATTTTTTTTAGATGGTGGTTTTTTTTTTGGTTAATTGTGTAGTTTTTGTTCGATTGGTGTGTTTTGATTTGTGATGTTTTTTGATGAATGTAGATTATGTAATTTTTATGAAATTTAGAGCTGAAAATTATACTGTGTTTCACCTGTTTTGGGAGGTTTAATAATGTTTTTAAAAGACTAGTTTTCGTTTTATGAAGAGTTTGCAGAGTGAAATATAATAAACTACTCAAAATGTGTGAAATATAATGTCATTGAAGGGGTTTTATTTAAGAAAAAAAGTAGGTTCATGTGAACTAACCCATAGACACGACAATCGGCTTATTTTATTGAACCAAAAATATTGCTATATCTAAGCAGAACTGATCTAATATTAATAATAAAAAAAAATGATCCAACTTGATCTAGCCTAAACTGAAACTTGACTCGACATAATCTAACATGACTAAATTTCATTAATATGGTCATAATTAATTGATAAAGTTTGATAATACCTATTGAACAGTTAAAAAATATACATATATTCTGTTTCATTAATTCATCTTCAAGTGTCATAACAGTTAAGAAAACTTAATATCGAACTCTCGATAAGTTCATAAAATTTTAATTAAATTTTAATACCTTTCACGAAAGTAAAATATATGCTCCATTCAAACAATAAATCCGGACTGATTCCACGATAAAGCAAAATTAATTTTTCAACCACCGAGAACCACTCAGAAATGCACTTCGAAAATCCAATCCTTTAAAATTCAACGATACTAAAAGCTGAAAAAAAAGGCAAAATAACGGCAGAAACAAAGAGAACTCGAAACGAATTTCATTCAGAGCATTCGCGCAGACTTAGCACGCTAATTAGGGATCCGCGCACCACCGTTTGGGAACCGCCGACGTAGTCTGCGGGTATAATTTATTGCGATTAACTGCTTGAATGTCGGTGTTAACTTTAACCGTCCGAGTTTAACCTCTACAATCCTCCCCACGGTCGGGATAAGTGTTTTCAACCGAGCCGCAGACGAAAGAATAAAATTGATACTTTCGAAAAACGACGTTAAACCATCGAAGACGGGAGCTAATTTCAAAAATTCGGATGATTTTTTCAGAAATGCTTTCAAATAAGGAGAACTTTTGATATGGTCTAATTTATCGCGCTAGCAAAGGAATCATTCTTGAAAGGTTAATCAGTCGATGAAACCCAAATTAGTCGTATTATAATGAGTTTTTTTTCAGCTGAAATATGCAAAAGAGCGTTTGAATTTCGAGTCGTTTTGTGCACCGGTGCATGAGACGAGTCGCATGTGCATATTATGTTCGTTGTTTGTGAATTGGATATTAGAGTGGGTCATATGCGGCTTGAACTTTTCGATTTTGTATGAACGGGTTTTAAATGGAGTTTTGTTCGAATGTGCTGTTGAATTGAGTGGAAGTCGAATAAGTGGTTAGTTTCAATGATTGAATTAAGGTTGAATCGAAAGCTGTTCAATGTTTCGATTTGATAGCGGATAGTGATTTTTAATTTATACTTTCTGATTGTGAGAGTAAAAGCAGTAAAAATGTAGAGTAATTTCTATAATTCAATTTTGGAAAATAGCAATGAAAATAATGTGAATTTTCTAGGAATTTAATCGGTTCATTTCGACACAATTCTTTTATTTTAATATGATTTTTCATAAGAAATTTATAGGCAAAAACAAAAGGGGGATCAAGTCTCTTAGAAGGATCAAGTCTGATCTTTAGTGAAACTTTGCTTAATGAGCAAAATTAAGTCTTAAAAATACTTATTTAATAAGCGATGATTCTCATTCGAGTAACTAGATAGATCTTGTGATGTTGAATGTAATATCTAGGATTTTCGCAGTTTCACAATAAGAGAAGAGTTCTCTGCATGTGAGCAACACTGCATATTTAGTTTTTCTTTCTTAAAATCGATCTAAAATTATTCTAGTCGATTATTAACAATAGATTCAGAATCAGAGTCAATTTTGCACACAAACTTGTCGGAAATTATCGTAACCGATGTCGAACCAAATCCAATCTTATGTTCGGAATCCAATGTCAAATCTCAGTTTTTCGTAATTCTACATTAAGAGAATTATTCTCTCCACGAGTGATACTGTACATTTAGTTTTCCTTTCTTAAAATCAAACGAAAATTATTCCAGTCGATAATTAACAATCGATTCAGAATCGAAGTCACTTTTGCACACAACCTTGTCGGAAATTATCGAAACCGATGTCGAACCAAATCCAATCTTATGTTCGGAATTCAATGTCAAATCTCAGTTTTTCGTAATTCTACATTAAGAGAATTATTCTCTCCACGAGTGATACTGTATATTTAGTTTTCCTTTCTTAAAATCAATCGAAAATTATTCCAGTCGATAATAAACAATCGATTCAGAACCGAACTCACCTTTACACACAACCTTGTAGGAAATTATCGAAACCGATGTCGAACCAAATCCAATCTTATGTTCGGAATTCAATGTCAAATCTCAGTTTTTCGTAATTCTACATTAAGAGAATTATTCTCTCCACGAGTGATACTGTACATTTAGTTTTCCTTTCTTAAAATCAATCGAAAATTATTCCAGTCGATAATAAACAATCGATTCAGAACCGAACTCACCTTTACACACAACCTTGTAGGAAATTATCGAAACCGATGTCGAACCAAATCCAATCTTATGTTCGGAATTCAATGTCAAATCTCCACATGCGCGTTTCGCGCGAACGAAACGAAACGAAACGCACATACACCACGTAGTACGGTGCGTATGAGATACGTGTTCGTACGTAGAAACGCACGTAGAACGTACGTACGAATAAATACGGCTTTCCATAATATGTCCACGCCGGAACGTGATCGGAATGTAGGGTCTGGGAACGGAAGACGCCCTCAGGGAGGGTGTCCCTTCATAGACGAAAAAATTGTATATCTATATCGCATAATACGCATTCGAGAGCGTATATATGCGTGCATTCCGAAATTGAGTGAAATATATGTGTAAAATATAAAATTGAATGAATTTTGTTTGTAGGATCTTCGACTGATGATTTTTTGGTAGTGGAACTTTTTGAAGTTATTGATCGAAGAAAGTTTGAGTCACTGGGATGGTTGTTGGTTATTATATTTCACAATTTATTAATATTATACGACAGATGGAATTTCTATCTCTATATTGTTTTCAAGGAGATTTTTTTTAGCTTAGTTGTTGCAAATATTATGCATGGCATACACACGCAACGGGAACGGAAATGAAAAATACTATACAAAAATAAACAATTGGCTTAAATAATTCAAATAGGCTTTATCAGAATCTTGTATCAGAAGTAAGTATTCGTGTAAGTAAGTATAATTCATTGATAAAAGTCAAAATATACACAATATTTAAAAACGAAAACATATTATAATGTAGATAGATGATAATAATCTCTTTGTCATAAATTTTGAAAATTAAATAAATTAAGTATCTCGCATATATTGGCAATATTTTTTGATTTGAAACAATTTAAACACATTTATCGTCTCAATACTGATACTTTGAACTGAAAATCATTACAAAATTGTTATTTTTTTTTATTTTTAAGAAAAACTGAGAAAGTTTTATCGACTCGATGAAATTATAAATTAAATAATTTAATAAAAAATAATATTTCTTTTACAGTATAGAAGCACATACGTGAATTCTATATATTAAATATACGATAAAAGAGAGAAAAAGGAACCCATTGCACAATCCGAGCGCGTGCGTTTTTATGTATTTTCCACCGGTTTATATGTCTCACCTATGCGGTTCGGAAAATTCGCAGATTTTCCACGATAAGGGGCCACCTTATAGTACCGGGTCCTTAAATGCTTGATCGGTGCACACTCGATCGGTCTTTCCTGAGGGTGGCTGACTCCTTTGTGTCGAGGGGTGGTGAGTTTTCGTGTCGATTCTGTTCTAGTACAAGAACGAACTCGAGACCGTTGGGGTGTGCCAATTATCGAAGAAATTCTGATTTTAATCGGTATTTATTTTATCAGAGTATTGATGCATATGATAAGTCGATAGACAGATCGAGATCGAAATTTAATTGTTTCAGTTGAAGTGCACTAGAAGAGGTAAGTAGTAGAACAGAAGTGAGTTTAAGTCTCATTAATAAAAAAATCAAATTATTTCTTTTGAAAAGAGTATATAATTGGATTGTAGTATTTTGAATTTTCGCATAGAATAATCAAGTACCGAATAAAAAAGAACAACTCAAACCGTTCAATCCTAACAGACTCCGCAACCCTGGAAATCTAGCCTCGATCTCGAAAGAGAAACTCCAATCAAACACCGCAACGAAACGATCATAGAACGGCCGAAACTAAGCTATCCACCGACATTAAACTGCGACGATAGCGTCTTATCGGACACACCGTCGACAAAAATCCCGGCGAAAGCGCGAATTCACCGCACGCGCACACCATAACGCTCCATGCTAGAGTCCGACGTTATTATTTCCATTGAATTGTATCGGCAGTGAGGGGTTGGGTTTTTCTTCGCAGCAGCACAATGGAAAATCGGGATTTTCCCGCTGGAAACACACACGTCATAGCGGGATTTGCATCTGAATGACGCGGATCGGGGTTGATTTCGGCGGTCGGTGGCAAAGCTGGGATCGGGACCGATCCGATCGCGATGATGAGGTCGCAGTTACGGGGACGCCTTTTGGGGTCGCGAAGGGATTAATAACGTCGTCGGGGCTTGATCGAGTGTCGGATTTGCGACCGAAGAGTGGCCGGGTCTATTGGAGTCGATCTGTCAGAGTGGCGAGGTTTCGAGATTGACGCGAGTGCGTGCTGGTTGATTTTTTTTTATGTATGTGTTTCAGTCGAAACGTTTAAATGGGTCAGTGGATACTTTATCTAGTCAAAATGCAGTAAAATGAGGTACAATTCATGAATGTCTCGGATTTGTGGGCGCTGATTCGCCGAGTCTATGAAAGTCGATCTGTCAGAGTGGCGAGGTTTTGAGATTGACGCGAGGGCGTGCTGGTTGATTTTTTTTTCGTATGTGTTACAGTTGAAATGTTTAAATGGGTCAGTGGATACTTTATCTAGTCAAAATGCAGTAAAATGAGGTACAATTCATGAATGTCTCGGATTTGTGGGCGCTGATTCGCCGAGTCTATTGGAGTCGATCTGTCAGAGTGGCGAGGTTTCGAGATTGACGCGAGGGCGTGCTGGTTGATTTTTTTTTGTGTATGTGTTACATTTGAAATGTTTAAAGGGGTCAGTGGATACTTTACCTAGTCGAAATGCAGTAAAATGAAGTATAATTTATGATTGTCTCGGATTTGTGGGCGCTGATTCGCCGAGTCTATGAAAGTCGATCTGTCAAAGGTGCGAGGTTTTGAGATTGACGCGAGGGCGTGCTGGTTGATTTATTTTTTGTGTATGTGTTACATTTGAAATGTTTAAAGGGGTCAGTGGATACTTTACCTAGTCGAAATGCAGTAAAATGAAGTATAATTTATGATTGTCTCTGATTTGTGGGTGCTGATTTGTTGGGTCTATTGGAGTCGATCTGTCAGAGTGGTGAGGTTTTGAGATTGACGCGAGGGCGTGCTGGTTGATTTTTTTTTGTATATGTGTAAAGAAACATTTATATTTCTTCAATTTAATTTCTACCGCGCTTTACAATATGAACTCTAGACCGCTGTGTTGGTTGCTTCATATGATGTCGCAAATTAATAGCGCTGTCAGCAGAATTTACAACACTCGTCATTTCGTCATTTCGAAACACGACTACATGTCTCGATGAATCAGAGTTCAGTCCATTGACATCTGCGGACCTGTCACGTTGTACATTTTGTTGAGAAGGAATTGTTAATTTAAGAAATAGACTTTTAATGTCGTTTCTTTGTTTACAGGTAAGATTAGTGTAATAAGTAAAATCTAAAAATGTAACACTGTTCGTGTAAAACTTTAAAATAAAATAACTTTGTTTACAGAGCAACGCAATTGTTTGTTTCAAAATCCACAATTCCTAAATAATACTAGAAAATAGTCTTATAAAACGACATTACTAGTTACAATCATGAAAATGGAGAAACTACGATTCACATTTTCAGTATTGGGATCAACAGATGGAAAAACCAACGTGATTTGTTTAATCTCAATTGAAACAGAAGATGGACACATTTTTGGAATACCAGATGAGTTCAAATCTATGATTAATCACACAGCCATACTTTCATTGAATGTTTATTCAAAAGTGAAGAATTCACTAAAAAAAAGGCACCAAACACGATCAATTTGGATCTCTTTAAACGAGGAATTGAGGAAAATATATCTAGATGAAGGCGAAAATTTACAATTTGGGGACCAATATTTGGATGAAATCACTATAAAATCAATACCCTTGAATGATAACATGAATAACAAGGTATTGGAGAAAAAAAATTTAGGAAACACCGCTGAAAGATTTTTGATAGAAAAATTTTCAAGTAAAATATCAAATGCTAAACAATGGTTGAAGGAATTCGAAAGTGAATGCGAACGATTTAATATTCAAGAGAGTTATGAGAAAATTGAGACTCTAAAGTATCTACTTGAAAAACCGTGTTTAAATTGGTATAGTAGCATGTTAATAAAATTAACAGTGAACTCCGATTGGAACTTATGGAGAGAAGAGTTTTGTGTGACCTATGGGAATAAAGGTTGGTCCCAAATAAAATATGCATTTACATTTAAATATCAGGCTGGATCGCTGTTGGAATATGCCACGAAAAAAGAAAAATTACTGTTAGAAGTAAATAGGCATATCGACACCCAGGCCATGATAAACTTAATTGTCATGGGATTGCCAGAATACATAATGGAAAAAATTGATAAAGATTCTGCAAATACAACTGCAAATCTTTATAATGAAATTGGCAAACATGAATATTTAGTGAACAAAAAGAATGTCAACGTCAAAAATAAGAAATTTTCAAATGAATATAAAGGGAAGTCGGATATAAAACCATGCAAGACTTGTGAAAGTTTGAATAAAGGTGTTCGATTTCACTCTGAAGAAAAATGCTGGTTTAGAAAAACAGAAGAGAAGAGTTTTAAGAGGGACACGAACAAAAATGTAAATAATTCAGCTATTGAAGTTGAACTTAATAACGATCGTCCAAAAAACGAATAACTACACCATTAATTGAAGTCAAACTCCTTTTAGATTCACAATTAGAAATAAATGGAATATATGATTCAGGCTCAAATGTTTCTGTTATCAATTCTAAACTAATAAGATTAAAAGGAGAAACAAATGCTATCTCAAAAAGTGATAAATTAATTACAATTAATGGTGTGAAAAAAACAATAGGTCAAACGACCATAAAAATAAAAATTTTTGATATAGAAAAAAGGGTAAATGTGTACATTATCGATGGAAAAGAATTCAAGTATGATTTTCTTATAGGATTAGATATGATTACACAATTCAAACTGGCTCAAGATGAGAACTTGAAAATTACCCAAAGAATAGAAAAAACAATAAAAAGAAGAATCAATGAAGATGATTATAATAAGAAAACTTCTAAGGAAGAAAGAAAATACACAAATCCATGTTCAATTAATTTTAATGAACATATAAAAGAAGAAAACTTCAAAATAAATAATATGAGTAATTTGAATACTCAACAGCAGTATGAAATATACAGATTGATAGAATCATATAAATCAGTATTTGCTAAAGACAAATTTGATATTGGTACAGTAAAAGGTTATGAAGCACGGATTGATCTACTCATAGACAAATATTGTAGCAAAAGACCATACAGATGCACAGTTGAAGACAAAAAGGAAATAGAAGAGCAAATAGCAAAGTTACTTCATAAAAATCTAATAGAGGAGTCTTATAGTCCTTTTGCGGCACCAGTAACTTTGGCTTTTAAAAAAGAAGACAACAAAAAGACAAGATTATGTATAGACTTTAGAGATCTGAACAAAATTGTAGTTCCTCAAGCTCAACCGTTTCCAAGGATAGAAGACCTAGTGATTAAAACAAGAGATTCAACATATTTCACGACACTGGATATTAATTCAGCTTTTTGGTCTATCCCGCTAAGAATTGAAGATAGGAAAAAAACAGCATTTGTAACGCAAGAGGGTCACTATCAGTGGACGTGCTTACCATTTGGTTTGAAGACATCCCCAGCTATTTTCCAAAGGATACTAGGTAACATTTTAAGAAAATATAAACTTACTGACTTTGCGGTAAACTTTATAGATGATATTTTAATATTCTCTAAGTCTTTCTCTGAGCACATTACTCATTTAACACAATTGCTAGAAGCCATAAAAAAGGAAGGTTTCAGATTAAAATTTACCAAATGTACTTTTGCATCGGATTCAGTGAAATATCTCGGTCATATAATACATAATAACACGGTACAACCGATACGAGATAATTTAATTTCAATAAAAAAATTTCCAATACCGAAAACTCAGAAAAATATTAGACAATTTCTTGGGAAAATAAACTTTTATCATGAGTACATACCAAAAAGTGCAATAATTTTAGAACCTCTTCATAACTTACTAAGAAAAAATCAGAAATTCATTTGGTCTCAAGATTGTCAAAAATCTTTTGAACAGATAAAAAAATTATTGTGTTCACAACCAGTCCTAGAAATCTTTGATCAGAATTTACCAATAAAAATTCACACAGATGCTTCTTTAGAAGGTATTGGTGCGGTATTAAAACAAACTCAACCAAATGGAAAAGATAAACCTGTGGCATACTTTTCAAAAAAATTAAACCAGGTACAAAAGAGGAAAAAGGCTATTTACTTAGAATGCTTAGCAATCAAAGAATCAATCAGATACTGGCAATATTTATTGATAGGAAAGTCGTTTACAGTGTATTCAGACCATAAACCTTTAGAAAATCTAAATATAAAATCAAGAACAGATGATGAACTGGGAGAATTAACATATTATTTATCACAGTATGACTTTCAAATTAAATATGCACCAGGCAAAGAAAATTTAGAAGCAGATTGTTTAAGTAGAAACCCGGTATTAGAGGCAAATGAGGATACTGATGAACAATTAAAAGTAGTAAACATTATAAGTTTAAATGATATTGTCACAGATCAAGCAAACAATAAAGATATACAAGACAACAAACCAAACTTAATATTGAGACAGAAAGTATATTATAAAAAAGATAGGAAAAGAGCATTTGAAAATTCATTAAAATCACATAATTATAATAAACAAATATTTGATAAAAAACGAACTCAATATAATTTTAACACAGGAGACATGGTATATGTAGAGAATGGAAACAAACTAAATAGAAACAAATTAGATGAGCTGAAGATTGGACCATTTAAAATTATAGAAAAGATATCAAATTCAATATATAGAATTGATACAGGTCATAAAAAGTCAGAATCGAATCTTTTTCATATAACAAAGCTTATACCACTGTTTACAGAAAGAAACTAGTTGTTATAGTTAGTTTGAAACTATGTATGTTAAAAATTTAGTAGATTTACATTAAGATATTGTATTAAGTTTTAAATTAAGATTTGTATAAGTGCAAATATTGTAATCTTTTTTCTTCCTCGAGGGGGGGAGATGTAAAGAAACATTTATATTTCTTCAATTTAATTTCTACCGCGCTCTACAATATGAACTCTAGACCGCTGTGTTGGTTGCTTCATATGATGTCGCAAATTAATAGCGCTGTCAGCAGAATTTACAACACTCGTCATTTCGTCATTTCGAAACACGACTACATGTCTCGATGAATCAGAGTTCAGTCCATTGACATCTGCGGACCTGTCACGTTGTACATTTTGTTGAGAAGGAATTGTTAATTTAAGAAATAGACTTTTAATGTCGTTTCTTTGTTTACAGGTAAGATTAGTGTAATAAGTAAAATCTAAAAATGTAACACTGTTCGTGTAAAACTTTAAAATAAAATAACTTTGTTTACAGAGCAACGCAATTGTTTGTTTCAAAATCCACAATTCCTAAATAATACTAGAAAATAGTCTTATATATGTTACAGTTGAAATGTTTAAATGGGTCAGTGGATACTTTATCTAGTCAAAATATTAATGGAAAATACAGTAAAATAAGTATATTTCATGGATGTCTTGGATTTTTGCGCGCAGAGTCGTTGGATCTATTGGAGTCGATCTGTTAAAGTGGCGAGGTTTTGAGATTGAAGCGAGTGCTTGCTGGTTGATTTCTTTTGTATATATTTAGGTCAAATTGTTGTATATTTTGACTAATAAATTACAAAAAAAGTACAGTGAAATAAAGTACATGACATGGGTGTCTTGGATTTTTGCATGCAGAGTCTCAGGGTCTATTGGAGTTGATATGCGGATTACATGGATATATACATTGTATTGTGCATAGTTTTCCGTTTTGACTAAATTTCTATCGAGATAATCAAAATTACTTTTTTGATTTTTCGATAAGGAGGCGTTCAAGAAGTGACCGGGTATATTATAGATATATTTTTGTATGTATGTATTCATCAAAAATTTTAAGGTCTATTTTCAATTACAAAATTAAATTTCAAACGTTCGATAGTTTACCCGTTATAACAAAATCAATGAAAATATTAAACTTTCGTGAAGTTTGAAAAGTTTATAGTATACTTTATTCATGTTGCAATATAAACGTAGAATATATTCAAAATGAAAAGTAATATCGGTACGTTGAGCAACTACTTCATCAACTTTAAAGTAAAACGTAACTGGATTACGTCTGACGTTAAATTTCCGTCCATTTCAAAGTGACTATTGCTAAAGTAGTTTTCGCCGAGAAGAAAAAAAATAAAATATTCAAAACGATGTCCCTATAAGACGACACAGAGTACGATATAACTTAAGACGCTTTATCGCAAAGACGTTTTTATCGCAGTGCGTATGTACCTCGCACATACACACACATTAGTAGCAGAGTTTGTTAAACGTTCTTCTAAAAATATCAACACAGAACGAATTTCTGATAAAATAAATAAATAGCATAAATGAAACCTTTCAAATAATATGAAAATTACAATTTTATAAATAACAAGTTGGTATGATTTCGGTTCAGTACATCGTTCTCAAATAAAGCTAATAAATTTAATAAACATGAAAATATTTTAATATTGTGTGATTGTTTCTCATTAGTAAATTGGATGATTGAAATAATAATAATTTATAATATTTCAAAAAACGATTATGGAAAAGCGAAATTTCAAAAATGCTGTAATATTTATGTGCATAAATAAAACTCATTAAAAAATTAACGAAAACGAGCGTAATAGATCTAAGTATTATGATGAAGTTTATTTTAATTCTTCGTTCAATAATTCGTACATAGTAAGAAGATAGGGATACTTGATTCCCTCTTTAGTTTTTTGTTTATCTTCATTCAAGGAAATCGTATTAAAAAAAGTGTATTATACTGAGATCAAGAAACCCAGGTAAATCAAGTATCTCCATCTTCTCATTTGTATATTTTAATTGAAAAAAAAATCTCAAAAAGAACACAAAGTCTTTAAAAACATGAACGACTTTAATCTGCATGGAGATTGACTCTCACAGAAAGCGCTGCACTAAAATCTATCACAATTCAGTTCCCCATGAAATTTTCAAAAAATTCTCACAAAATCTACAGTTAAGAAAGAGTCTTCACAGTTTCAACATCCTCGACGTACATTATGTAGCGTTTTAACGCCCTCCGAATTATATTTTGCACTTAGCGCCCGCTTACGCACTCGCCGTTGGGCGGGACATATGGCGGCGCTCTTCCCGCCCACCGTATCGACTTCATTGGAGAATTGTAAAATTGTTTAGTAATTCATATCTCGATTCACGGACCATAAATTGTTCAGCGCGAGCATAAAGAAGCCCGCCCTTCCGTTTCCCGCCCTAAGGTAGCGTTTTCATTAATCGTTTTGTTCGGTGTTTTCGCAACGCGTGCGTTTGTATGTAATGTTGTTGTTTTGAATGAGGGAAAACGTCCGTGATTCGGTTGCGGGGTTGAATTGTTGATTTTAGTTGCGGTATTTGTATGTTTTTCGAAAGTACGAAATGGAGTGCTTTCGCGCTTTTCGTTATGTGAAAAAATGATTTTTATATATTTCGAAACTGTTTCGTTTTTAGGATCGATGTTTTTTTTTTTGGAAAGATCATTTTATCGCAAATGATTAAGGTTTAATCATTTAATTGTGTATTAGTAACATCTTAAAGATAAAAGCTGTCAAATTTTATAAAACGATAATGTTGACACGTCGTTAAGTACGAATAGTCATGAAATTTTTATGTTGATAATTTTGGATAAAAGGAATGATAAAGAAAATTTTTATAAACGTATCAAACATGTTTCAACATTTTCATTTATCCAGGTCTGATATTTTCACCTCCGGTTGAAAAAATAAATAAATTTAAGCTACCCCATTCTTTTAATTACGAGCTATCAAAATATGAGGTTCAAAGACGGATTTATATACCATTGTATGTATGGCTCTGTTTGGGGCAGTTTTGACAGGTCGTAGTTAAAGGACTGTGTAGTTGGAATTCATTTTGTTTTTAATCTCAGTTGAAAAGACTGAATCTTAATGTGGGCGTCCAGAGTCGAGCAAAATGGAAAAGAATATGGATACAGCTATACAAAAGCTATCCCTTATTTCTTGTAGCTGTGTTTTTAGTCTGTTCTATTCTACTCGGAAATGGTCTCCCTCTATCATAGTTTTATGAAGTATATTAAGTAACGCACAGAATGACTCATGTATCGTTTATATAATTTTTTTGAAGAAAATAACGTAAAAATAAGCCCTTGGAGCACATCTGGGGAGGAAAATGGTCTAGAGGCAAATACACCGGAAATACTTCGGTCGATTATCGATTTGCAATTACGTTATAAGTGTTGCTCCCGCTTTTGGTGCGGCGCGCATTTTCCCGCTCGTTCGGGAGTGTATGAAAATTTAAATTTTTCCCCATTTTTCCTTGCGCGCTCTCGGGAAATTTAATTGAGCGTGAAAATTTATCGCGCGACAATGAGGACGTATATCTTGGAAAGTTGATGTTTTATCGTGTTGCGTTTAATACGGTGGGTGTGCGTGATGTGAACGTTAACGCTGCCATGTTAATAAAAATATTCGATGTCGGGTAAATTTATGTGATAAATTGTGATGTTATTCCGCGATAAACGGTGACGACATTCTCACGTGTTATTTATCCAATTATAATGTTTATATATTGGATAAAACGCTAATTAGCGGGAATAATATGAAATTAACGCGTGGAAATTTTGTGACTTTCTGTCTGTGTCAATATCTGTTTTTGCGGCAAATCTGTGTGAGAAACTAGTAAAGAAAATAAGTAGGTAAGCTATATGAAAAAAGTCTATTGTTTAACCTTTTGGGAAAAAAGTTAATCAATATCAATGGGCATATAAAAATGGAGAAATTTTGTAGAAAGCATTGCAATAACATTCCCAACTGCTTGGTATATGAAAAATAATTGTAATTAATATATATTAAGATAAGATTTTTCGACATATGATGCACTAAATTATAGGCAATAATAATCTTATATTTAATATGATGGATCGTCATTTATCATTTTTGCATAAATAGCACGATCAATCTATCGATTGATTCGATTTAGAGCCCAATATCGCGTTTCGATTTCGCAAAATTTCTCCCTCGATGAAGCGATAGAGTGCGGTTTCCGATCGCTGGATTTCGAACATCGAGTTTCGCAATGCGAAATCGATATTATATGGATTTTTGCGTGTGTGTTTTGCAAATAAAGCCATTTATCTCGCGCGGCGAATGATGAATTTCGACAATCGGAACGGAATGAAAATAATGCGAGTAGGAGGAAAAAATGCGACGCCGTTTGTTTGTCAAGAAATACGATTTCGCCAGATCGTATGGAAATTCATTTTGTTCAAATTCACACGACGGATGAAAGTTATTTATTATGATTTGAGTTTTATATGAGGTGTTTAGTGTGCAACGTGATTAACTGCTTAAACGTAAAGTTGAGAAAAACGATGAAATAAGTTTAATGCATTTTTCAACATTTTATTAATTATTCAACTCATTTGAAATTTTAAACATATGCTAAAAACATTTGAAATACAGAATTAATTAAAATGGCTTCTGAAATATATGGTTATTATTCGGCGTGTATTTTGTAGTATTGTATATCAACTAGTGATATTTCGAATTGATTTGTTTCGTAGTTCAAAATCTACGATAGTTATTGCGGAATTTGATATTTAGTTAATAAGCGTTTCATTCGGATACTGGATCGGTAGAAATTAGTGAATTTAAGTCTTGGTTTCCGTTAAGGAGAGTTGGATAATTGCTGAATATAATGTAAGAACAATATTCATGGAAATTAGATTAAAGTATAAACTTTGCAGTTGTAAATAATAGTAATTAGCTTCAAGTTCTCGGTGCACTTATAGCAGTACTACAATATAATATGCATTCATATTGCAAAGGATTTAGTAGCAGAGTTAGAGCTAACATTCGAAAAAAAAAAGATAAGAATGGAGTTAAAATGACTGAAAATTATACAAAAAATATTGCTGTTGACTTGAATTTAACGTATTGGAATACGATTTAAAGTTTTATGACCGGATAACATTCATTATTATGATAGATGATTGTATTTTATTGACGAAACAGTTAATATAATTCAGATGAAACAGTAATGATACAGAAAATTTTCTAGATGTGCACACGACTCAGAACAATTTGATCGCGATCGAATGATCTAAGATCATAAACACCCACATTAATAATAAGTTAATTAACAAAAAAAAAAACACAAAATATCTTCCCTCCAATCAACTCAACTTTTCATCGTCGACTTAGTCGCAGATTTTCAGTACTTTACACGAGCCGCTTTACGTATGATTTAAGACTACAAACACCCACATTAATATCCATACACAAATAATAAGTCAATTGACAAAAAAAAAATCAACAAAACACAAAATATCTTCCCTCCAATCAACGCCTGCGATGCAAAAAACTCAACTTTTCATCGGCGACTAAGTCGCAGATTTTCCGTACTTTATTCGAGCCACTTTCCCGTTTCTAGCCCGCCAACCCCCATAACACACAACAAATAAAAGTTCTTGGGGGTGGTACGCACCTGCTCCGGCTCTTTAGGTCCGAACACCCTTGGTCGACCACTTCTTTGAAATATACGTTTAACTTCGCGGGGGTGAAAACTACTGCGCTGTATTCCGGGTACATTACAATATATTATTGTTTCGGCCGAAGGGTGTGGGACGATTGTGTGTTCGCCGGTTCAACCCTTCGATGTCGGAAAAATTTGCGATGGAAAGGTGTTAGGTTTTTTATTCGATCGATGGACTGGTGAGTTGGGTTTGAGTTTTATTTGAATTGTGATTTTTAGGGATTTATAGAACAATTTATGTTGAAATTTAATGTGATTATGTGCACTTGCAATATGTGTAAATAATAGGTTATATGCGCTTAGTGTGAATATGATGCGAGTGCTTATAATCTTGTATTCGCACAAGGTGCTATTACTGATAAAAACATCATTAAATGTATTCTTATGACACGAAAACTTACTGCCTCTATCTATTATCTATGCATTTGAATGAAAATTCATGTACTTGGTTAGTTTATTCTTTGTGCACTGCTTAAATTTTTATCCTTTCGTATTGAAAGTGATTATATGCACATTTGTAATGATTTTGGAATCATTATTAAGTATATTTATAAATTTAACGAAAAAGGATCTAATCGTAGCAAAGTCAACGAAAATTAGACCTTGCTTAGATCAAATAAGACATTTTGGATTCGATTAATTTACAACACAATCAGCTTGGATTTCAAAGAGTCTCACACGACGCCAACACAAAGAAGCTACCATTTCATACAATTTTCAAAAAAAATTTATTCATCAGCAACTCGACAGATTTTACAATCAAATCTAACACTTTAAAAATACAACCCCAATCATTAAATTCAACATCCACGTCTTTACATCCGATCGAAACACGTAATGTGAACCGATTTCTAATTTCCTACGAAACCGCACATTTCGTCGCGACAACACAACGCCGATTAGCCCAGGAAAAACGTCCGGCAACTTTCTTCGTAATTTAGTGTCGGAATAACGCTTGACCCGACATCAGCAGGTTTTGACAACACTTTCATATTTACGGTGCGGATTTATTGCCCTTTAGGCGGTGTGAGCTCGTATTTCGGCTTCGAATTGACCTACATACGAAAGCTTTCGATCTGCCTTTTTTTTCTCCTTCTACAATCCCCCAACTCTCATAGAGCACAATGGCGGAGTACGTTTTGGGAATGTTCGATTTGATTACGGGGTCGGTTCTGATGTCGGTTTTTATTCCGGCAGGTTTCACTTTGTAGCGCTGCTCTTTAATCCGATGCCGCTCCGTGGAGATGATTTTCGATCGGGTTGTGTTCTGAGGAGGGGTTTTATTGAATTCTTCGTCGATTTCGATGAAATGTAGTGTAGATGTGAAATAGTTGTGAAGAACGAAAATGTAACGCTCGATAGTTACTTAGTTATTGCTGGTTGAAGTTCAGTACTTTTATTTGATAGACACGTTTACAAAATGATATTTTGCATTTGTTGTTCAGCGTATAACGATAGCTGAAGAATTATTGAAAGTTGCGTTTTACAATTTCACGATTATTTCATATCTACACACACTCTATTCTTACAAATATTCTTCGAAATCAGTGAGGATCTTACGAAGGTACTCATTGTTAAACAAGTTTTTTATACGAGCCTGAAAATTCTTTTATTGCGATGATATCTTAAAAATTTGTGAAAAATGAAGAATAAGTTTTTAAAGTTAGATTATATGCTATTTATTTGCATGAAGGTAAATAATATTTGGATTGTTTTCGAAACTCGTGATATTGCATTATTTCCCATTTAAGAAATATGTCTCGTGTAGTATGCCCGTCAAGTGTTCTCGTACTAATTTTATATGATGTTAAATTAGTTCATAGCTTGTTTCGGAACAGGGTAACTATGTTTTGACAAAGATTGTGTTTTCCAGGTGTTGACATGCTTATACAGTTTTAATTTTCGCGTCAAGAAACTTGACATGATAATTAAAACTACCCATAGCCAAAATTAAAGGGATTCGGTTAATTTTCGTCATTCAATATTGATTCGTATATATTTTTCTGACACATGGTTTTAATATTTTGGATGTTAATTAATGTTACGCTTATGTTTATACAATTAGATTTGAGATACAATTATGTGAAATACATGATTATACGGTTGAAAGTAGAAGGACTGATTATAACTTTCTGGTTAGTTTACTAAAGTAGTGAAACTATTAACGATTTAAAAATAATATCGATATGAAAAAATATATTTATGAGACTCAAAAGCATCAAGACGAAAAAAAAAATGTAAACGATACAGGTTACGACATTCGGACGTATGCTCGAATTCCCACCTTCGATACAACACACTACTACAGTAGGCCCTCCAACTACGAACGGCCAAAAATCAGCTCGACGGACGAATATACCAATACGAGAGTCGAAACGAACCGCACGTTTGTAGAGTCTGAATAAAATTGTAGCCTTACGTCACACTACGAAAGCATTGTGAAACGTCTGCCTGTCTTTTTCGCGATAATGAGTGCGAAGGAGATAGAATTGTTTCATGAAAATTGGTTCATTCCAACTCTGGTAGTATTCATCTCGACAGTTCGCATTCGGAGGACTGGCTGTATCGCTTCGCGGCATCGGAAAAATTCACACGATCGAAAATAAAAATGGAAGTAAAAAAAAAGCGGCAAATAAATAGGAAGCACATCCGTACATCGGCGGGGCACACGCGAGCTTTTTATACGTGAATTATTCGGGCGCTTAACCCCTTAGGGACGGGGCACGGTCGCGCGCGAACATAACCCAAGTTTCTGCGCCTCCCGGAGGTAATCGGGGTGAGCAGCTGTTGAAACACGCTACCCTTTTTTAATTTATTATTATTGTCACGAACACAACTCGCTACCGATCTCCTGCGGTGCGAGCGACTCCTTCTGCTCCTCATCCTCATCCTCCTCCTGCTGCTCGTGCTGCTGCTGCTGCTACATCCCGAGAAACCGCCTCGTCGCAGATTGGCCGAATGTACGGAAGAGGAATTGGTATTCAAAGATGTTCATCCCCGGCGGGACGAGAAATTCACCCCTTCCCGGGAATAGATCTTAGGGGGGTATAGACGAGTCGAGTTCGGGGGTCTGTTTGGTGTGAGGTGATTTTTTTTTTTTCGTAGGAATTGACGTTTGGATGTTAATTGTTTGGATGTTAAGACTGGTTTTTGTGTAGGTGGGGTTTCGAGGTTGAGTTGTGGTTTGGGTTTTGTGGTTTGATGACGAAAAAACAATGATATTTGTCTTTTTAATGTGCGAAATGCACGTGGCTATATGAACATGTGCCATTTCGAATACATTCTCAATGTGTTGCACATAATGTGCGTTCATATAGTCTAATGTTTGTACACAATATGTGTACATATAGCCTAATATTTGTACATGGTGCATGTTCATATATTTAAATCCATGAAAAAATATGAATGTCTTACTATGAATAGGTATAGCTATAAGCTATATGAAGTCGAAAATGTTTTGAAAATAAGAGATGATAATTTACAAAAGTTATCGGAAAATTGATTGATTCTATCAATCCATTGAAAATATAAAAATGGAAATATTTATATTGATTAGTGGAATCGATTTCCAAGTAATAATTTCTCTTCTGTGAAGAAATCCGTTCTGTTCTCATTATTATTTAAAAAAAAATGAAAAGTCAAATCAACGGCCGAGCTTAAAAGCAATGAAAGAAGGCTTTGAAGATGAAATATCTTAATTTAAAGTTCGTTATTAGTATTTCGAAGTTACTGACTTTTCATTCGACTCTAACAGAAGTATAACCTTGTTTCCGACACAAAAAAAGTAACGGAAAAGCGTCGACTTGTTTACGACGTTATTTTTTTCACACTTCGAGCGAGAAAACGCAGCGATAATTCGAAACTCAATCTCTCCCTTAAAAGACTGAATTAATAATTTCGCTCGACTCGCGACTGCAGTGTGTTCCCTGCCGATCCGACGAAAATTTGAAACCTTCGAACTCTTCGTCTTATATACATATATATACACACACACACACAAGAAGACGTATTCGCTAAATTAACCCTCTTCGTCCGCCCTTAAGTCGAGAGTCGACAAAATTCATCACGCAAACGCGCACTTCTGTATTAATTTCCGGTGCGGATTCATACACCCAGTGAATGTATACACTATCGCGTCATTACGCTATTACACGATAATATATCACGTAGCGATAGGGGTAAGGGTGTGTGTTTCGCCGTAAAGTTTCGTAAGAAGGTTCAACTTGATGTGTGTGTTTTGTTCGCTGCGAGTGAATCGCGTTGTAAATAATTTGTTGTGCGAGTTTTTGAATGGAGATTTTATGTTTTTCATATGTATTTTAAAATTTTATCTTAATTTATTTTCCAATCTGGAGTTATTTATAAGTACTATTTTTTACTGAATCATAAAATAGAACTTTAGAATTGTCCAGCACCTTTCAGGACAGAATCCAAAGTGATGAATCGATTCTATTTCGATATTTATTAAACTGATTTTTTTAAATTAAATTTAACTTCAAAAAGCGAATAAAAACCCAATGCAGCATAAAAAAAAACATCGAAATAGATTGAATCACAATTACGTGCAACAAAGTTTGACTGAGCTTTTCGGAAAAGGCAAGCCAATTTTCGAAACGTAATCACTTCGGACACTCGCCGACACCTAAAAGTGGATCGAGATTCATTTCATTAACTCGAAAATATTTTTTTACAGCAACAAAAACACCGAAAGCCCTCCTCGAGACCGAGCAAACATTTCACAGTTCGGACACCGACGTTTGCGGAACCTTGACTCGCGGCAGAAAGAGCTCCGTTTCCTCTAAGGCTCTAATCGCCGCAAGTTCAATAACTCACACAGCCCCCTTAAACCACCCTAAACCACCCCTAAACCACCCCCTAAACCCCTAAAAACCCCGTTCTTGCCCCCAAAGGCCGTTCAACGTGGAGATACGCCCGATTGCTCCAGAATGTTGCCCGTGAGAAATGCGCGCGGCTAATTTGCTTCGCGTTTCCGTTCGTTTATTGTTCGCTCCGTTTTCATATCGGACGAATGTGTTATGTTTCCCGGTATCTCGAGACGCGTTAATTAATTCCGAATGAATCAGTCTTTTCTCGAGGAGGTTCTGGAGACGTACCTCGGAGTGTCTGAGGTCATCAAAGGGCTCGGATTGACGGGGTGCTTCGGCTAAGGGCGCTCGTGGGACTCGTCGATAGGTTGCGTTGAATTCGGATTGGGTTTAATTTTGGTGGATGTTCGAGATTGAGACGCTTGTGGATTTCTAAAAGAAGAAAGTTTCAAGGAAGTCTGTATATTTTTTTTGAGCAAAAATTTTCAGTAAGATTTGTTTTATTCTATGTTGATGCGAGAAATAGTTGATTGTTTCATACTCAAGGGTAAGAATTTCTTCAGCTATAACTATTAATTATTGTCTTTTAATTAATATATGGAAATAAATCGATTCTATAATTTTATAGATGAAAATCGCTTAGATGTGGTTAAATCTTTTGATTCTTGCTTAAAAATAAAAGATTTTTAATGAAACAAACGTATGAGAAATTTGTATTGAATGAAGATTACACGAAGAATTATAATAGTGAAAAATATGCAAATTAAACGATAAAAAGATGTACGTTTTATTTATAACAATATTAAATGAAAATTGCAAAGTTTTCACATTTAAAAAATAATTAACTTGGTTAATTACAAAAGAATAATATAAGAAAATTTGAAAAACTTAATTCAAGACTTAATGTATCATCAATATTATTTCAAAAATCCATTTTTCAACTACACCCAACTCTCGTTTTACACGGTGGATAGGGACCAGCGAAAACCGTGTAAGAAAAAAGACATTTTTTATTGAGCGATATTCATTATATAGTTCAAACAAACCGTGTTATACCAAATAAATCGTGTGTAATTTTTTTTTCATTTTTTCAAACCATGTAAAACGAGAGTTGGGTGTATTTATTTCTACGTACATAGATGCATTTTAAATTTTCTACTTCAAATCAAATACTTTCCATTTCAAATTAAACAATTTTCATTTCAAATTAAACATTTTTCATTCGACAATAATTTTCCTTAAAATTTCAAAAGAAATCGACCGAACTCGAACTGCCCATCGCGTTTGAACGCAAGACAAACAAAAAAAACGCCTCGAAGCGCGAAAAACAACGAATTCAACGGCGATTATATTTGAATGAAAACCCAATATTTCGAAAGCGGACGCAGATAAGACAAAGACGGCATCGCAACGGCGACAGAATAAAACCGAACGAACGCGTATCTTAGAGTCGCGATCTCTTCGGCAATAAATACACAACACCACCATGTCTCCCCATGGATGCGGGGGAATTAAAAGTGATGTCCCTCACGTAATGGCTCGTGTAGCTGATTATCTACATAAGGAATCTACGTTCGTTCGAGGGGTGCGCGATCCGCCCCTCGCTCCGAAGACGGATCGTTCGAGATCTCTCACGTTTTTGTTTTCGCTTAGGTCGTAATTAGGGGGAGATGTGGTTTTTTTTTATATCGTATATATGTGTGTGTTTGAGGTTGATGTTGGTTCGAGTGAGGGACTAGAGTGTTTATGCGAAAGAATCGGTTGTTTTGGTGTCGAGGTTGTGGGTGTCGGTGGGTGTTTGGGGGTTGATTTTGAATTGATGAGGGATGGTTTTGGATTGTCGTTGATAGGTTGTTATGATTGTTTGATGTGTTGAATTTCGAAAATATGATGGATTGTTGTATGTTTGATAATGTTGTAATCCTAAAAATTGAATAGATTAACATTCTAGAATGTCTTTAGAATCAGTATGTCAGCATTGAGATGATAAAAAGTGTTTAAAATCTAAAAATATAGCCGAAAAAAATATTAAAATTGATACAATTTTAAGGAAACTTGACGAGGTTTTCAACTGTGTTGAAATGACAAAAATTTACAGATCTTTGTGACATTTTATAAGATTTGTTGTCTTTCGACATACGCAAATGTATAAATTTATGAAAAAAACGGGATACATACAATGCTATTTATTGTAAATGAAAAAAATATACAAACCATCATTAAAATAACCTTCAAAATAAGCTACAAATGTGAATTAAAACATTTGTAAACTACAAACTTTCTATTAGCAAACAATTTAGACGTGTTCTTAAAACAACATAGAAATGTACGGAAATGTGCACATTACAAAGATTCAAAATCTATACAAAAAAGAGGCTAATTAAACAATCAACTGATAACAATCAGCAGTATGCCAACACCTATAATCTCATCTACTCAAATTCCAAAAGTTATAAAAAAGAAAAATTAAAAAAAAAAAATCACCATCTAAGAATCGAAACACCCAAATCGCTCGAGCCCAAAAAAACCGACCAACAATCGGCCGATAACAGTCAGCAGTATGCGAGCCCTATAATCTCATCTACCCAAATTCCAAAAGTTATAAAACACAAAAATTGACAAAAAAAAACATCATATAAGAATCGAAACACCCAAATCGCCCGAACCCGAAAAATAAAAAAAAAAAACCGACCAACAATCGAAGTCCCCATTTCACCCCACAGCCGATACATCTCAACCGAGGGATTCCAAGGCTAGAAAAGGAAGGCCCCCTTAAAGGGACTGTTCGAAGGGATCCTTCCGGCCTAGGAGAGTCCTCCTCGAAGGCATCGTGGGTCTGCCGAAGTGCGGACCGCGCAAGGGACTTAACTAATTGCCGACCGAGATTCCCGGCACGCGATTGCAGCGTCGAATGGGGAAGCGATTTTTCATCCGGGCAGGTCCATTTGGTACGAGTAACGTTTCACTAATAGCCGGAAGTGTAACGTATCGCGAAAGGGACTCCTTTTTGCGTGTGTATGCCCTCCGTTCGAAAGCTTCGCTTTACGGCTGCCATGCCGGGGTCGTCGCTGGGATTAGTTGTTTTAGGATTGTTTTGAGCTTTGGATGAATCGGAGTTTTCCGGGTGATCGTTGGGAATTGGAGGTGATCGTGTCGATGCAGCTTTGAGACATGTGTATGTGTTGTTTGATGATGAATTTGGCCAAAAAATCGTTTTATATTTTTATTGGAATTGATTTAAGTACAGAGATTGTTTCAGTGTAAGTTTGTGTGATTGTTGGTAAGAGGATACGAACGGTTTCAGAACTTGTGCTGGATAAACGTAAGTTAAATAGCTATGCCTTCGTTATCGTATGAGACTTTGTTAAGCCTTTCTAAAATTAAATAAATCAAGCAATTTCGCATATGTTTACTACATTTTACGTTATAAAACAATTTAACACACTTTCTGACATTTTAAACCGAAAAAATGCTAGATTTCTCAATTTTTCCGATTTGAAGTTTTCTCATCTGAAATTATATGTATTTACGAAGTCATAGTCGTTTAAATTATTTATCCACCATTCAAAATATAAAGGTAAACTCAAAATTTGAGATCATTTTTCTCGCCTACAGTTATCTTGCTATCCTTGCCATATTTAAAACCAAACTTATATTTCCCACATTCAAGATTTATCATTTTACATAACATCGAAAAAAAAAATTCCCGCTAGAAACGAAGTGATTTTTCACATCCGGGAGTGAAAAGTGCACGATTTACGTTATATTCTCAAGTGCCAACACTTGAATCTCCGTTGAAATTGAAAAACGTGAAACGTTCGAGCCACAAGAGATTTTTTTAATACTCATGAATAGGGCGTATTTAAAACTATGTAGAACCGAGTGCTATCCCAGGCACGTCCCCGACGTGACTAGTGCCATCGGCTCGAAGCTTTCGCACAAATTGAACAATGGACAACTTTCCTGTTTACCTTAAAAAGTGCCCCTTGTGCAATATCGAACCGTTCGCGATCAACTGGAATATATTGTGATGTAAGAATTCTGAAAATTTGATCATTTTTTTGAAAAAAAAATCAAATCTTGGTACAAAATGCAATATTAGAAATATGTTTGATCACTTTTAAATTATGAAAAAAAGTATCAACCCATTTAGTACGTTTTTAATGAAAAAATATAGAATTTCTCAGATTCTCAGAAAAGCGTCTAGAGTCGCTCACAACACTGCATATAGGTTTAGTATTGGAGTTGCAGTCGAGTGTGCAAATTTTAGTTAATGACGGATGTAATTCGATGCTCGTGCACGTCGGAGTTTTCTAGTAAACAAGGCTCGTTTGAGGATTTTGCGTCGCTAGGTGCAGTGAAGTTTCGATTGTTCGAATTTCCGTGCGCGGAGTTTATCGGTAATTGGCTTCGATAGTAATTTCTAGGCTCTCGAAGAGTTGTGTATTGTTTGAGAACAAATTTAGAGCCGATATTTTAATTGTTCGACGCTAAACAATCGCTTTAAAATTTTTAATTTATTAATTTATTTAACATACGTGCTATTGACTGATTCAATTGAAAATCATTTACCTAGAATGAAATTGTTTTTATAACTTGAAGTGATGAACTTGTATAAAGATTTCTATAGAAAATGCATAAATAAAATTTCATACAAGAAAAATTATATTATCAAGCGAATTTTAACGATTAAGAATTTCAGATCTATTTTTGTAAAAAAAATCACCCACCACCCACTCACACTCGCATGGGAGGGGTGCTTTTTCTTGCGTTGCTCACATGAATACGTAACGCGAAACGTAATAATCTGTGCGAAAAATGTGCAAAGTCTGATCAAAAATTATCGCGGTACAGGCCCCTTCCACGTGCCAGCCACGATAACCTTTTTTAACGCACTATGGTCCCGGAAAACGCGGCCTTATATCCATAAATATACGTATATTGCTCTGTGTGGATGTGCCCTTTTTTTCATTTTTTTCCTTTTTGAAAAAATCCCGCGTTTCGCGCGCTTAACCGTCGCGCTTTTACATAGTTTTCGAGCTACGTTTAGAGCATTTGCATGATGAATTTTTAGTATGTATTTCGTGAAAAAATTGTGCTTTAAAGACTCTCCATTCGAAAATAATTTAAATGAATTTAAGCTAAATCTTGCACATTGTTCTTTTAAATGTTGTAAAATATCAATACGTAAAATAACATATTTGAATCTCTGAAACGATCCGATACAAGACGCCGAACGTCTCGAGAACAGTTCGAAAATCGAAAAGTACACTCGAGCGTCTATGCACAAGTGCACTCTCTCGTCGGGAATTCGGCCACTTCGTAAACATATGGCGGATTCGAAGAGTGGAAACGGGAAAAATTCGGAAAGAGCGATTCAAATTCAGGCGCGAAGGGAAATCGCCGATTTCGCATGCACGTTTCGAAGTTGGTGTTGTCGATGGCCATTTTGCGGTTCGCGGTTTCGATGCATTGTCGATGGCTGTTGCACTTTCTGGTCGGACTAAATCGCGTCTTTTCGATGCGGTCGATCGTTTAACGTCATCATTTGTGATTTCAGTGAATTCTAGAAGGTTCTCAAACTTTCGTGTTGGTTTTTTTCTACGTTACTTCAATGTATTTTTCGATACGATACGTTAAACGATAAATTTTATGTATCGCAAATTTGATGAAGTGACGTATCGATGATTGAAGTCTAATCGATTGAAATTATGAATGCATGTAGTTTGTTTAAAGATTAAGAGTTTGAATAAAATTTTTATTATTTATTTCTATTCACACACATTTGAAACGATAGTAATGTTCTGGTTTGATTGAGTGATACTAGAGTCGATGATGATGGGCTCAGTAATAGTGACGATTTTGCGGTGACAGTTTGCGGTTTCTAATATTATGAATCTATAAGTGATACATACGTCATACACAGATAATTTTAAAAATATAAATTAAAATTCAATGCAATAATAAAACCGGCTACAAATTATACAAATGCAATTGAAATCTTTATGCAATGGAAAAAGCGACGAGTCGTATTACACTCGCCTTCGGACGGACAATCAAATCGGCCTTCGGACCTTATTTTCATCAACAACTACAAATAAAGTGCATAAATGATACATCATATAAAAAAAACTTAAAAAAAATCTAATTTACCTAAAAAAAAACCCAACATTAAAACCAAAAAAAAAAAAAAATCAGACAAACCCAACTGAAATACGTACTCGACGGAAAAAGCGACGAGCCGTAATACACTCGCCTTCGGACGGACAATCAAAACTGGCCTTCGGACCCGGAGTAATTTTTTTTTCCATTTTACATCAAAACGGCCGAAATTTCAACGAGTCTTTCCCACCATTGTCGAGATGGGCGGGAAAAGGGGAACAACCGGATCCGGCTTTTCCTTGTGCCGGACCAGCGCGCGCCAAGTTATGCCAGAATGTTAATTGCTGTTCCCAAATTCATGCCCCTGTGTGCAGGGTCGTTAGCAGCCACTAATGACACTTTCCCACAAAAACCGTTGCCCGCCGGCCCATGAATGAACAATAAAATAATTATCCTGGTCAAAGTTGGGAAGGCCGATGGGGGGGTGTTGTGTTGCGCACAGGTCCGCTTTTCCGTCGGGCCTGTTTACGGCTCGGCCGGAAAAATCGGGAAAAGCGGTTTCGTTTTGGTCTATCGGTTGCTGATTTATTGTTTTTTTTTTATATTGGGAAATTATTGTATTTTTTTCGATTTGCGTATGTCGGTTTTTGAATTTTTTTATCAATATAAAAATTTCGTTAAGAAAATAATTTTAGTAAAATTTAATTATGATGCAGTTTGTATAAGACAAATTTAAAAAAATTTCTTTTAATAAATGAAAATTAATTCAAGCATATGTATGAGGATTTACAATAGGTTAGTTCAAACTTTAACAACTTCGAACTTAGTTAATTGCGGCCGTATTAGAGAATCTACATCTGAATTGAATAAATAATAATAAATTATATCTACAAATCAAAAAATACATCTATTATGGTCATAGAATCGCCTATACAATTTAATTTAAAATTGCCGCTTTTTCCATTTCATTACTTTATCAGTGGGATGAAACAAATAGCGAACCTACTATCACTAAACAACATCGATAAAATATTCATCTTTTAATTATTAATTAATTTGCCTCGATCAGAAGCAGAACACTAAAGACCGGTATTTTCACCTCTGGTTTGAAAATAAAACGATTTTGAACTACAAGTGGTTCTCCAACTACCAAATGTTAAAATCTGGAGAAAAAGATGGATATAAGTATTGTTGTACGAACTATAATATGTCTGTCTCTTTCAGAGGCTGTTTTAAAAGCTCATAATTGGAGGGAACGCGTCCTTAATGAAAAATCAAATGACACATTTCAACGACAAAATTACACTTTTTAAGGAACATTGCGTACAAAAATGTTTTACATTGTAATTTTTCCTTCATCTACGCAATGAAGCGTATAAATAATACAAGGAAAAAAGCGTGAACGAATCGAAACGGCACACACACCTTAGTTTAATTAACCTCGCGGCGAAATCGCATTAAAAAGGACGAACGACACACGCCCGGAACAAAAGCGGACTTGCAAAACGGCCCGGAAATAGCGGCCAAATTGGCAAAGGAAACACACCCATAACCCACAAAATACACTCGTATACAATAAAATACAATATAATAATACAGACAATACGACATAACGCAATATAATATAATAATATTTAGGGATAAGCCGTGCGCTGTTGATCACACTTAGTCTCGGGGGGGTGTTCTCCGTACGTGTATTCCGCCGCATTAAAGCTAATATAAGCTTTTGCTGTAATTGTTCTATTGTCCTCGTTACGTTGAACGTGGGTCACCGAACAAAGTGAAGATTTTATCGCGTCATTGTCGTCGTTTATATGCGAGAAATGTCTTCATTTACTTATTCGAATCGCCCCGTGTGCTCTCCCTCTATCTACATCTTGCGGATCGTTGTTGTGTTTGCCTTTTGATGAGAAAGTATGCAAATCGCGAGGATTTTATTCGAAAATTATGCTTTTTTAATGTCGCGCCCCTTTTCCTAGCTCGGCCTTTGAGGTTCGTAGTTGGGAATGAAAATGTGTCCGTGGTTCGTTTCGGTCAGAATATTATGAAGGATGTTCTGACGTTGAGACATGATTCGAGGGTGAACTTGTTTCTATCCGTATGGGAATCAATTGAAATTGACTTCATTTAGGGCTGATCTTTTTAAATGCTTGAGTTAGTAAACTGTATTGACTTTATGAGATACGTAATTAGAGTTTTTATGTGCGGATCGAGACAAGTTCAATGCGTCTCGTGTCTCGGATAGTCCATGTAGTTAATTGACTCAAGGATTATAAAATAAAAAGATCTGCCCTTAGTCGATATGTTACAGGTTTATTTATACAAAAAAAAAAATATTGTTTTTACTTAACGAATTTGGAGTATAGATTCGAACTTGATTGAGTGATATTAACATGTAAGTAACAATCATAATTTAATGGAGACAGTTCAATCGATCAACTTACGAATAGAAACAAATCACGAAACAGTTTCGCATTCGAAACATATTAAAACATTAGAGCATTCATCGTAGAATTGATAAAAAGTATGTTGTATTTAAAAGCAAAAACAATTAAAGTATTTTTATATATTTTTTATATCTAAAGATAAATACTTGAACGGTATAAAAGCATTTTTTGCGTAGTACTCGGTCATGAGCAACATGCTAAATTTAGGGGGGGATCATATTTGTATGAGGATTAAATGCGAGTCCGTAAAAAGAAGTACGAAAATGAAATTGCTCGTAAATTTTTATATATTGTCAGCATTAAAAAAGGGATTCTTTGAGATGTTACCCGAAAAACTTATGGTCCTATTCAATTTAAGTAGTTCGATGATACAAATGTAGGTCACGACCCATAACTCGAGAACCTACGTTTGAATATGTTAATTTTTTTCTGCGAGAACAATTTTTTTCCGAAATAATATACATACATCGAACAATATTTAAAAAAAATATCAAATAATATTTTCATATAATCTTGAAAAAAAAATTTTTTTTTTCAAGCATCAACGAATCGATAATACGACACAACACAATCGTATCGAACAACCCGCGAATTTTCCACTTCAAATTTTCCATCCCGAACAACTCTCCCCCTAAAAAACCCACCCTTACGACCCGATCCCGACGCGGATCGTCGGCGAAGGGCCGTATAAGCGAGACGTGGTCCGCATGTGGTATTCTTGCTGCGAAATCGCACCGAAACGAGGGACAGCCGTTTTCCAAAAAATGCGCACGCGATAATGAATATATGGGCGCTGGGGCAATTCGCCTAATTGAAAATAGTTGAGGGCCGCCGAACCGATCTCATCTGAATTCATATCGAGGCTCGGATATTAACCGGTTAACCGGCCGTTGCTCCGGTCCGGCGAGATTCGCTCCGGCGAACCGTGCTCCGTTCACATTTGAACCGGTTTTTGACTAGGATATCATTTTAAGGCAGTTATCTCTAATTTTTCATTGAAATCAGAATCGATATCAATGTCTTTATCTATTTGCCTATGGCTCATCCTTTTAAAGTTATTGTGTGAAGATCTGGAGAAGATTATGGATCATTAAATTTAAAATTTTATTATACATAAATAAGATTTCTATCGTTTGATAGATTTCAGAGAAGTCTTTTCGTAGCCATATGCAACAAATATTATGCATATCCTGAAAATGCGATAGAATTTACAACAGAATTAGAAATATTTCACAATAGCTCACAAACGGTTTAAAGTTTAAATAGTCTTGAGCGAGTCATAGATGCTAGTACATATAAATGTAGCATGAAACTTCAACTTCGATTTCCCAATTTCCGAAAAATTGCTGATTATGTTCTTAAATTTTTATTTATTTATATAAATTAATTTAATACGATTTAATAATTGTTAAGTTCAACTTAGTTCAATATTAGGTTCAACGATCGTTTCGTGTGTATGCGCCGCATTATCTCAACGCGGATATTTTGTATAGATTTGTATGCATATGTGTGTATATTGTAATAGTTTCAGGACACGTTTTAGAAATTCTCACCGCGGACTGCAAGTAGTTATAACCGGCTCTTTAATTTCGATATACTTTAATGGTTTTCCGTGCGCGATAGCAATTTATAAATTTTGTTGGCTTTCGCAGAGCGTATCGTGCAGTCTTTGGAAAATTTTCGCAGTGCGAGCTTAATTGAAAGTTTATATAGAATTTAATCGATAGTACAATATTTATTTTGAAATGGAACTACACAGCTCGCGAGCGCTATTATAATTACAGTCGGGCGACTTTTTAAACTCTCAAACAAAGTTTCGCTCGCGGAACCGCGAAGACCGAGACGCACTCGTTCGACCGAAAAAAACGTAAAATAGATATAAAATTCGCAATAATAATAGATTTATATATATAAAAAAAGGAGATATACGACGTCGCCGAGAGGCAGAAATCTTACGAGCACTAGTCCATTTATTACTCTTGGTGGGGGCAGGGAACTGCGAACGCTCGCTCGCGATGATGGATAGATATCATCACATCATTATTCACGGCGAGGGAAGAGCTTTGACTCGATGTAAAGGGATGACGTGAGGGTTTATCACTGCGTAGTAGGTATGGACCGAATGTGGGGAACTTTGGAAAATTCGCGCATTTAGCCCCGGTCAGGGTTGCGAGCTCATGGGGGCCCTCTCAAGACTGATACGGTGGGATTTATCATTTTATAAGCGGGGATGCAACTGCGTTTACGTAAAGGTACCCATCGAAAAAAAAAAACGAATTTCAAAACTGAGAAAGTATAGATACATTCTTTATAAGTTACTTAATTAAATTTAATTGGTAAAAAAAGTTTTGTTTTGTTTGTATGAATTTTATAGTGAACGCTTTTTTGTGTACTCAATTGTTGTATTTGATGGATTTGAAAAATTCACTCTTAAATTTCTCGAACGAAACCTCGCAAAAATATATATTCGTGCGTAAACTAAGTAAAAAAAAGATAAGCAAACAATTGAAATATCGGGACTTGATAGTTTAGGATCGTTTCGAAGTAGGGCATTTATGTTGGCACGGATTTAAGAGGTAATTTTTTGATTTGAGTTTTGACCGAAAATATGAAATTTAGTGTGTGCAGTAGCTGAATTTTATTTACACAAACGGTCAGAAAATGGGATCAATGTATTATATAAATTGCTCAAAGTGGCTTCATTTTCGTTCTCTGAAATAGAAAGAGCGCCAAAAATGAACTAACTTAATATTGTTGAGACGTTTCGTTGGTTTTGCAACTATTATACGAGTTCTATGACATTTGAGTAATATTCAATAAAATATACAATTAAAAAACTGGGATGATATATTGTAATAAAAGCACTAATTGAAAAATCCAGAAGAAAATTGTCATTAATCAAAGATGCTCAATACATTTTTAAATAAACTCATCGCAATATATCACGCTCTATTTATTTCGTCTAATATAATGAATTCTTATTCAGACACAATCGAAAATAAAACAAAACTACAAATCCGAAAATTAAGACAGGTAAATTAAATTCACACAAAAACCATAGACACAAATATGTGGCATATAATTAAATTGTGCAGCGCAGACTATGTTCTAACACGTATTAATTTCAAGCACACGTGCTCGGAAAACTGCAGCGGAAAAACCCGCAGTGAATCACACAGGTCACACAATTTGGGAAAATCTTCTTCCCCGACCCAACATAACCCAACCCAACATAACCCAACCCAACATAACATAACCCGAACCAACTCACCCCATCGGCCGACTTTTGTCCCGCGAGTGCAGTTCATATGACGTCATATACGGAACGTGAGCTTCCTTTCTGCAAGCGAGCGTCACTCTTGCACTTCTGACACGTATCATATCCTGAGGACGGTTCGTTGCTTCGGATGTGGGAAAACAAGGCGGAAAATTCATGAAAGAATTCAACGAAGAATTCGTGTCGGAGGCGTATTTCGAAGCGGTTCGTTGGTGTTCTGGCGGATGTTTTACGAGCGGTCGAATTGCGATATGACTGCATCGAAGATTGTCGATATCGTGGTTTAAATGTTAAATCAATTTTAAATTTATCGAATTTTCAAAATAAATGATTGAGCTGAATAATGTTGTATTAACATATTAGTTTATATCTCTAATCTGATGTTAACAAATATGTACAGAAAACACGTGAAAGAATTCGTGTTGGAGGCGTATTTTGAAGCGGTTCGTTGGTGTTCTGTTAGATGTTTTACGAGCGGTCGAATTGCGATATGACTGCATTGAAGATTGTCGATATCATGGTTTTAATAATAAATCAATTTAAAATTTATCAAATTTTCAAAATAAATGATTGAGCTGAATAATGTTGCATTAACACATTGGTTTATATCTCTAATCTGATGTTAACAAATATGTACAGAAAACACGTGAAAAGAAGACTTCTATTGAATTGTTTGTATTAGAGAAGGCCAGTTTGCTGAATATTGTTCGAATTGGGTCAGGTTAGGTTAGGTTATGGTGCTATAATTTCATTATTATGTTCGGTTAGGGGTTGAGCAGAATTCGGCTATGTAATGAATGTATGGAATAGAACCTTCGTCAGCATATTGAAACAATCTATCTAACTTTTGAATCCTATCCTATTTCATCTCAAATATTTACAAATACATATAAAACAGAATTTCTATTTTAAATTTTTAAAAATTATTAAACGTTTTTAAACATGTTATCATTCGAGTTATTTTAAAACGGTTTGAGCGAATTAATGGATTGTTATATTAGACTTAAAAGTCTCTAAATTAGTTTGAACATTCAAAGCAATCAGAAAATATTTATGAAATATCATTTTTGATTCGATTGAGAATACGACTTATTAATTTGACATTAAAATGAATTAATTAAAACATCACTCACTAAAATAGTTTTAACTAAGCATCAAAATAATCACTACTCTCTAGCATTTCAATAAAAAAACTCCACAAAAAAATCAAATTCAAAGAGACGAAAAGAAACCCATTTAAAACGAATCGGCCCCCCCTTAGTATAAAAAGCAAGAGTATGAGAATTAAATAACGACCCCGAGTCGGAACTTGCACACGTACGTACCGAATGTACGTAGGCGAATTCGAATCCCTCTCCGTCGAGCTTTAAGAGCCATAATAAAAAGATAAAACTTTGCACAGTTGCGTGTATGCATTTAGAGTCTCATTCGGGCATTAAATTCGAGTGTTCCCCGTGGATTTTTCGCGAATCTGCCCCGCCGACGTAAAAGCGGGGGAAAAAAGCCGCCCCCCGTGGCCGGAACCGGTCGCATCGTGAATGCTAATGCGGGGAGTTTATCAAATGTGCCGAAGATCGCGAAAAAAAGGAAAAAATCAAGTCTGTGAGTGTGGAAAATGAAAAATTTCAGTGTCTTTTACCGTTCCTCTTGTGAAGTTTTCTATTCTAATACCTCGGCGATGGTGGATAATTTCGATAGAAATTTGTATAAGCGTTGACGTGAAATAGTTGTGAAAATGGAAAACGCAACTCTAAATACTTTTTCAGTTGTTTAGGTCAAAGTTTAGTATATTTTATCGACACATAAGCAAGAATAATATTTTTGTATAAGTTATTTTAACATATCGTCAAATAAATCAAGTTAATTATAAAAATATATCTATACGTTGTACAAAACACGTGGAAAAGTTTCATATTAATCGTTATTTTGTTAATTTATATTGAAACTTGACCTGCAATAACTGAAGAATTATTAAAAGTTACGTTTTCTTTTTGTTGAAAAATAGAAAAAAATTTCATTGTTAAAAAAACGCGTAAAATCATCTTACGGTAGTTTTATAAATGAATGCTCAAAAATATGAACACGAATTGATTAAAACGGTTAGATTTTGAAAATAATAATAAAATATTTAAAATAAAATATATCGAGAAAAATTGACATTTAATTTTTTTATTCGTTTGTTTACGATTTTGTATCAATAACCGCTGAATTAAAAAATCACCTACTTGAAACTCGGCGAATCTCCAAAACCCTCGTTGCTTTGTAGTTGGATTGTAAATTTTTACAAAATGCATTAGTACAATTGAGATATTGCAATGATTTTTTTGTGAAAACACCGATGCACTTCTATATTATCACATTTCACTTCTTTTCTATACACATAATTATAGCTCTGCTTATATTTTACAACACACTTCACATTTTTATTATATGTTTGTATTTATAGTTAATTATTATTATTATATAACAAAACATGAACGTTCAATCATTAATTACCCAAAAGGAGTTGATATTTTTTTTCCTATACTTAGAATTTGACAGTTCTATTTCGAACGTGTTTCCGATCGATTTTGTAACAATTTTTTTTATTGAGTAACTTTAACGATTGAAAAATTAATCGAAAATGCTCTTTCGAATGATTATTGATAAAAAAATCGAGCCGTGAAATGAAAAAATTAAAATATTGAAACGGGGAAAAAACTACCGACCGCAAATTGAAATCGAAGTTGTTAACTGAAAAAAATAAATGAAAACACGCGAACGAAATTTCAAATTTTGAATTATTATTTTATTAAGGCCCGAACGTTCAATCGTTATTAACGTGTGTAAACTCAATATTACATTTACGAAATGTCGAAAATTAGCACGAGTGATAAAAACTAGATAAGGACGTTGAAATATTTGAATAATTGAAAAAATGTATTAAATATATAAATATATGTACAAATCATTTTGAAAAAAATTGCTCTCAAAGAAAAGAAAAAATAGTCTGATGAACTGAAAAGAACATTATGCACAATATTAAGATTTTTAATGAAATGCTTGAATATAATACAGTAGCTTCATCTTAAGCTATCACTCGAATTTTTATTCAAAGTGCTAATTAAAACCAACCTTCTGAGAGAACATACAAAAAAAAATCATCAATGAGTATTCAAAACACAGACGCCAGCTAATCTAGCAAGGAACACTCTTTCAAAAAAATACACACATACACACTTTTATATACATCTTTAGATACACTCCTCGACTCTGCAATATCGGCATTGCTTTAAAAAGCGGATATAGAGCGTCGTTACGCTTTTTCGCGAAATTGGCAAATTACACGGAAACCAAGGGGAGGCTGTGGCCTCAGATACCGACAGAGAGACGTGGTGAAATTTCGCTCCCAGGTTTTCTAATACGTATAAAAAAATCAACCACCCCCGTTCTGGGATCGCCAATTTTCCACCCACCCCGTGCGATAGTCTTCCGGGGAATTTTTTCGGTTTTTTGAAAAAAAAAAAACCCGAAAAAATTCATTGCCGGTGTCGTTCCGGAGCGAGTTCGGTCGATTTCGTTTGTTTCGATGATTGTCGAATTGGAAACTTGTAGTCGTCGGGGGGTGATTTTTGTCCCTTCCGTAGGTTGGGGTGTTTTTGTGCCTTTTTGGGGTTCGTCGAAAATGGGGTGATTTTCATTTATTTCGATAGTTGGATTATTTTAGTCCGCTCGGAATGTTCGATCGACGCGCGCGTTTGAATTTCGATTTGGGTAAATGTGACTTTTAATTGTATCGTGTGCGGTTTCTGTATTGTGTACAAGTAGTAGTAGTTGTATAATATGCTATTTTTAAATTGATTTAGTTATTTTTTTTTAGTAAAATTATAAATATTTTTGTTGTTTATATGAAAATATCTTCAAAATTCTAGTATACCAAATTTTTCATTGAGTATTTAGTAAATGACGTGAATTTTGAATTTTTTTCAGAAAAAGCTCAAGGTTGTTTAAAATGATTTTCTTCAATGTTGATATAGATTTTTAAAAAAATATTTAACTAATATGACAAGAAACTCACCCTCTCTCTTGTAACATGTACCTTACTTTGTGCCCGTTTATTAGATCTATTAGTACCAACTATTATACCATAGAAACAAACTTAACTTCATACAGTAACATTTGGAAAAAAAAGTAAAATGTAAGGAGGTTGTTCCCACTCCCTAACGTAAATGAATTATAACATTTTCAACTCATTAGAATCCCAAAAAAGTCGACAATAATTTTCATCCCTAAAATCATTAAAGTTCGTAAAAAAATTACTAGAGGACGTAATACGACTTGTTAGACAATAAAATTTGATTTTTCACGCAAACTTCATATCAAGATGAAAAAAAAACATCATTAAACCTATATCTATCTATTGAGATAGATTTGAAATCAATTTCATCGTTCGATCGAAAAATTTCACCAATCACCTCAAAAAAGTCTCTAAATCAAATTTTAAAGCTCCGACATAAATATCGGACCATAGTCGGCAGTTTGAGAGCCACTGGCCCCTCTTGCACGACTAGTGCTACAAATCCAATCTACGCTGGCAGACGACAAAGCCCATTGCTCTTCGCGGCCGTGTTGTACGTCTCTTACTAGGGCACGTTGTCGTATAACACACGTGGGTGTGTCGGATGCTGCACGTGGAAACACGGCAATTATCAAACATCAACGGATGCACTCCGCTGTGAATCCACTCGTTGTGTGTGGATGATATTTTCGAGTCGAGAACTCTTCGAAATGCGAAGTGTCCGTCGTCTGATGTAAGGTTTCTCGATGGGCATTATGGTAGATTGCAGCTGTATTAAGTACGCGCGACGACTGAAGTGGCCAATTAGTGAGAGTGATTTTGTGAAAAGCGCGCTCAAAGTTTGGCATGTATTGGGAGGAGGTCGAGTGATTTGATGATGTATCTCGACGCATTTTACGAATTCGTTTATAGCCTTTTGCTGATGAATATATGAAACGTAGAAGCGAATCCTGTTCATGACTCAATTTCGGCAAAAATGTCATTTGCACCCCTAGGCCCTTTTAGTCGTCATTTATCTATGAGTAAAAATGTCTACATTAAAATAGTGAAATCTGATATATAGATTTAAAATATATCTTAATTGATAGAAATAGGTGTAAATATGAGTCTTTTTGACTCAATCTTGAATAATTCCACTTTATGACAAAAACGAGATTTTATGAGTAGTCATTGATTTCTATGTGTGAAATATTTTTCTAGAATAATAAATATGAAATGACGAAATTCGTTCGGACGCCAGATGATAAATCGTTTATTTCAGAAGCTATTTTAATTAATATTATATTCCGATGTGAGTTGACAACATCAAAAGTAGGTTCGGGTAGTCAAATCGGAATTTTTAGTGCCTACTGGCAAAATTGCTGTATGAAATTTTAATCAAGAGAAAATTCTGGTCGATTGTTTCATAAATAAAAACTTATTATTTTTCAAGGAAGCGAAACAATAAACGCTTCGTAATTATAACTCGAGTGTCGTTTAAAATTTGCACATTCCATCCGAAGACGTTGGAAAACTTCTAGAAATTTTTCATCCATTACGTAATGAAGAAATTTCATTCGTTCCGAAACTTGACATTTAACTCATCAGATATTCAACAACTAGAATTCTAAACGAGGAATGGCATTGCTTTCGAAATCATTAATTATTATATTATAATATGATTTTTCGACTGAATTCTAAATATTGAAATTGTGGAAAAATTTCAATTGTGTTGAATGTAATTTTTCCGATTGTCTGGTATTGAAAACATTCGAATCGGTATAATACGTATAATAATTGCGTGCGAAATTTGCATTTTTCATTCGATGATATTTAATTATTGGCTGTTTCGAAAGCTAATTCAATATGATCATGACTTGTTTTTGTAGTTATATCCACACGGGTTCGCTAGCACAGTAATATTATTACATCGAATGAACACGGTTTTATGATTTTCTTTAATGAAAACAGATTAATTCACAGAATATGTAAGTGTTTCTAGTCTAGACATTTGATAGAGACAATAATTTGATATTTGAACGCATTTATTAATAATGAAGTTTATTGTACGAGCGACATAATTATTTAAACTGAAGTTTCAATATTGCTGTCACGACTATACACTTTGCGGAGCTTATACGCCTGCACTATAGATTTTACAAAAAAATGATGTTAAAAAAATCGTAGGGAATTTACTCAAGTTCAATTTGTATTGAACATTTTCACCATAGAATAAATTTGGAGGGAAATATTATCAAAAAAACTGGTTTTTGAAGCTAAAAAGGAATGTTAGAAAAATGAATCTGAAAATATTGACGTAACCCACTGCTCCACCCTGTATAATATCTATCTAAATATGGTGAAAGATAACGAAAAATGCTCACTTTTAAAAGAAAATCTGCTTTATTTCCGAATCACTCGAATAAGCAAAACACACTCACGCGAAACGGAATATTTAAGAGACGCTCCGGTTTCGCGAAACGAAATCTATCTCGAGTCGCGAGCTTGATTAGGCGAAAACAACACACACACACACACGCTAACCAAGAGACGAAGAAATGAAGAAACAAAACGATGAAAAAAAGACGAAAACAACGAGAGAAGAACAGACCTTACGCTCTCCGACCAACAACGGAAAGAAGTAACCGCATTATCTTTATTTGCAGCGAACGGTCCGCGCTTCGGTTTAATGTCTCCTTCCTGGCAACGCGGCGCGGTGGTTATTGTTGAATTCAGCAACTTCCACGTTTTATTTCGCTTTGGTTGTGTTGTTTTCGCCTTTTTTGGGCGTTTTTCCTCCCAGGAGCTCGGAAGACCGTCCGTTTTTTCGAAAGGAAAAAGTTTAATATAACAAATGCGTTCGCGAAATTCATCGCGCTGTTTTACGGGCTCGCGTTATCTTCGACGCTTTACGGCCATCTGCTGCGCTTTTCGAGATAACTCGTCTTTATCGGCCTCGGAATTGACATTTTATTAATGTTGAGAGTGCGACAATCAATTTTGATCAGTTTTTAAGATGATGGAGTCAGAATTGGATGAAGATGCACGCTGAGTTTCATTGCATGTTAATTTTCTATTCGACTTCATTATTGAATGTTACCAAAGTTTCGAAACACGATAAAAAATTCAATTAAGTTTTTAATTAAAAATACGTTTACAAGCTTTTAGTTGGAATTTCACTGATGAATAATAATGAAGCGTGCGTTTGACGGTGCTTAATTAGAATTATGTTGAATCAATTGTTCAGTGACTATTGTGTATTTTTTTTCCAGCTAATATACAATGATATGAATTGCGAAAAATCCAATAACCACACGTGCAATTTTCTGTTGCAACATAACATAACGAGACCTAATACCATTATATGAACCATTAAGTGCACAAACATATAAACTCCTTATAGTAAAAAGTCGAAAAAAAATTCTTTTTATTCCATTTATTCGAAATTGTAAACATATGAACTTCGTTTATAAATATAAACAACGGGTAAAAGTTCACACTGGAGTAAAGAATTTTGTCGAATTTCGAAATTCACAAAATATATTTCAAACTCGAAAAGTAGCGACTATACAAAGTGCTTTGACATTAAAATCTATTTTTTTTGTCAAAAAATTGAGTTAACCACTCTATACACTGAACGTCTCATACCTACAAGGGATTTCGACAATCGAACGGACCTCGCAGTCTCCGCCATCCAGGGGTCATATTTATAGTTATTTTATCAGCTCGTTACATGTCGATATATAGCAGTAATATACACACATACGTATATGTCAAGGACCACGAAGGCTTTATAGTGTTACGGCACCCGCGGGACACGGGAACGCCATCGTGCCACAATAACACCACGACCCCTCGACACTTCGACTTTTCCTAAGAACACTCAACTGTGGGTTGGAAAAGCTAGAAAATGTCAAGATGTAGGTTGGCAAACTGTACCGAGTGGTTCGATTTTGAGTTTCCGCTGAAACGTCTCTTAGCGTCGCTAATAATTCCGAGGAGAATCGCAAAGTGATGCATGAAATATTCGATGGGTTTTTCGCTGAAAAGTTCACATGGACCGATCCAATTAGTTTAATTTGAAAAACATGCGTCGATACGGCCAAACGTGAAAATTCAATTCGCTAATTTCGCGTGATTGTGAAATTGAATTTCCGAATGTGTCAATAGATTTGCGTTTGATTCCATTTTGTGTCGGAGCATATGGCGAAAATGCATCCGAAAGTTTCGCGTGTTGAGAATCGCATATTTGTATATTGATATTTAAAACCTCTTTCTCCTATTTTAAATTCGATAATGGTGGTGGTAAATCACGAGTCTTTTGTAAAAGTTGCGCCCCAGAATAATCTCACGTTAAGAACGCAGCGCAACGGTAATAAAGTATGAAGGATTATTTTTGCAAATAGTACGCGGTAATGACAATAATAACTGAAGCCCACAATTTGTCAGGCTTTAGCACTATTTACTTGAATAATTCTTTATAAATTTCCGCATTTTTAAATTTAAAAATTACAGAAAGGACTCACATAAATCTGCGATATAAAGGGATTTCTATTCATTTGAAAAGCACTCAACATATAATGAATAATAAAATATTTTTCAAGAATTTTGATAATATTTAAGCAAACTTTCATCGCGAATCAATATTGGCATAACAATTAAACTCAAACGATCAAATAAAACCTAAAACATCTTATTGTTAATATAAGAGCTTATTATAAATGAATTAAAAAAAACACATTAACATGTTTCATGGTTTTTATCAACTTTCAGCTTTCAGATTAAATCACGTAATGCACTAAGCGGCTTACATAAAAACCCTGAAACGCGTACGTTCAAAACTAGCCTCTACATACGAACAGATCGCCTCGTTCACGAAAAGTTAACGAGTGCAAAAACGCTCTCAATTTCCACACAATAAGCGGTTTTGTTGCTCATCGAAATTATTCCGCACAAACGACCGTATCTATTATCTATCGCGTCGAAAGGCCGAAGAGGCATTAGGCCGCTTCTTTCATATGATAAACGAACGACCCGACCGACAATATGAAATTATGCCGCCGAAGAGAGCTCCGCGACAATATCAACCGAGCCGGCAAATAGAAAATAGAAATACACTCATACCCCGATTCATTCGATCGAAATGTTCTTCTTAATATGAGATGAAATTTGCGTAAAAAAATTCCAGGATTTTATTCGAATTCAAGGGAGTATCTAGTGAGTATCTGAGGGAGTTCTATTGTATTGGAGTTGTTGTCTGGTTATGTTTTAAGAAACTTTTATATAGGAAAAATAAATGAAATATTACAAATGAAAAGGTCAAGGGGTACAACTGATTTGTTAAAATTGAGTTACGTACATGAATCGATTTTGTGTACGCTCATATATTTTGTGGCGAAAGGATGTAAACGATCTTGGAACGTGTGCCAAGATATATCGTCAAATCACTCGATCTCCTCTTAATACATGTAGGTACATGCTCAACTTTAAGAGCGCTTTTCTCGAAATTAACGCAGTCACTTGAACCGTTTGGCCTTTCAAGTCGTCATATGATATTAATTATATTAAATAAATTTATTAAATGTGAAGACAATGTATTAATTGGTACCTGGCTTCAACATATCATTCATATAACGATTTAAAAGGCCGAGATATACAAGTGACTTTGAGGTGATTTTGAAAAAAATGTGTTTGGAACTAAACAATTAGCAATATTGTCATTTTCTGCGTAAAAAAAATGAGAACGTATTGTATGAGTTTTATGAGAAAACGATAATATGAATTGGGACTTGTGCTGTGGCAGACGTTATTCTATATCAAAATTCGAATTTGCAGCGTGCATTAAAAATAACATTTCTTTAACCACGTAAAAAAATCCTCATAAATGGGGATACGAGTGTACGGCAAGGGAAAAAATCGCATCGGAAAAATAACAGCAAAGACCGCGGTTAAAAGGAAAGCGGGGATCCTGGGGCGGGAATTCCGCCCACCCGCGGGGCTGAGAGTTATCCATGGAAGAGGTGGTGTTTTTTTTTTCCTGAATGTTTTTTTCTTCTGGAAAATAAACTGAGGTTGTCTTTGATGTGGGGATGTTGCGATATTGTGTGAGATATTGACGATATCGGTGAAGAATGAGAGTCGCTTGAATTACTGCAAATTCATCGGATTAAATGATTTGTTATGTATACGCATATAAAAAAGTTTTTTTTATCGTTGTGAATTTCCATGAAATTTCATTTTATTAGATTTCGTTTTGATTCTTAAATATTCTTTGTAATATTTTGATCGAAAAATATACTTTTTTTTGCCTTTTATATTTTACGGACCTTTCTTAAAGGTTCCAAACAAACTTTTATCACATTTCGCATTTTCAAAGTAAATATTTTTCATCTTATCGTACATATAACGTATATTACAAAGTAATGTATGATTTTATTTTTTTAAATAAAATCACGATGAATATCTAACTTGGCATAAAAACAATTTTTTTTCACTCACGTTTTTAAAACTACATCTGATACATAGATTATTTAATATAAGTATGTTTGGAATTTCTAGAGAGATATTTTTTTGACTGGGAAGTTATGCTGGTTATAATATGATATTTTTATTCCGCGAGTTATTCAAAATTTAAATAATCCAAACTCAATATTTGATAAAACATCTTTATAAAATTCGAAAAGACATTTTTTCACACCAAATCATAAAAACCACCCTTCGAAAAAAACCGATATGAATTCATGAAGATATATCAAAAAACCACCCAATTTGAACGGGAAAAAAAAACCAGACGAATGTAAAAACGCCACTATCACACACGCCCCACGTACGAGTACACTTGAAATTTCCAAGAAGCTCGACACCGAAAACAAAAAAAAAAAATATGGGAAAAAAAAGGGAAAAAATCGCTAAAACAAAGACGCTTCATACGACGAGCGTCGAGATCGTCCGCCGACCGAAGGTTGGGCGCCTCTGATAGCCCAGTCGAGTCACGTACCCCGGGCGACGTCACGACCTGAATATGACTGAGGGATGGATGATGACTGCGACGACGAGGAGCTGAAGACGACGAAGACCGTGGATGAGGAGGAGAAGAAGAAGAAGAAGACGCCGGAGACGTCGACTGGAGACCGACTCGATAAATCGGGGGCACGGTGTGGATGAATAATGTCCTCTCGAATTGCTAAATTCCCGCGGGACAAGAGCGTATCGGTTGGTTTCTTCTGTCTTCTTTGCGAGGCTTAGAATGTAGGGCTTTCATTTTGAATAGTTTAATTTCTTTTCAGGTATTCGATAAACTATTTAAGAGTATTTGTTCTTCAGACTATTCGTGAGTATCTGTATTATAAATACGCTAACGATGCTCGAAATTTTCAGCCACAGCCGTGCCTCGAACCCGGGCGTTCAGTTTATTAAGCCCGTCGTCTTACCGCCGAGCTACCATCGTAATTACGAAACTGCATCGCTTAACGTATTTAAGGCGTAAAATATTTTTTTATTTCACACATAGATGGCATAGCGCACGTATAAACGTTATGCATCCGTTCGAGCAATTGATCGACGAGCCTATCTTGGCATTAAAATTCGCTAACGATAAAATTTTGAGACACACGGCGTCTCGAATGCTGGTTCATTTATTAAAAGTGTATTACGCTACGAGCTCGCAAATGTCATCACTACACTCATGTTCGAGTAATCGAAAATTTGTCATCTTTATGTACACTATAATTACTCTTGGAGTGCTTTGCATTAATGTAGAAAATTTCATCACTGTTTAGTGAAATGATGTTGAATGAGTTGAATTTGGCTTCGTCCTTTGAGAGCATAGATTAGATATAAACACATCCGTGGCAATACGAAATTTGATTAATTACGAACAATTTTAACACACACGCGCCTACTGCTAGCTCATATAAAATGACTGGGACAAGAGTGTATAAGTTGGTTTCTTCTGTCTTCTTTGTGAGGCTTAGGATGTAGGGTTTTCATTTTTGGATGTTCGAATAGTTTGATTTCTTTTTAGGTATTTGATAAACTTTCTAATTTGTTATTCAGACTATTCGTGAATATTCATCTAAAATGACTGTGGGACATGAAAGTATCAGTTGAATTTTTCTGTCACATTTGTAAGGTTCGAGTAGGGTTTTTATTTGAATGTATGCGATACTCGACAAGTCTAAAATTTATAATTCTATTCGTTATTTTAATGGAAAATTTCTATGAACCTTTGGTGACCCTAAGTTCGAAGCTGGTTTAAAAATTGTCGTTTAGCAGATTTGGATTGTGTTGAGTTGTGAGATTTATTAGAGGATAAATTGTTATATTGATAATGTAGGTTGCGTGATTTTAATAAAATATCCTGCGGTTCTTGATTCATATTCTTGAATTGGATTATAGGTGATTCTATGCAAATGGAATGCAATTTTCGAATAAGCAAATTCTTAAAATAGATCAAGCTCGTTAACTCTTGATTCTAAGACTTGAAGCGTTAATTCACAAAAGCTTGCTTGATTGCGGTTAATTTTTAAACAAATACAAAATTTAACCGAAACTTGGAAACAAAGGGAAAACTTTAATTAAAGTTTGAACTAAATATTCCTTTTTTTCTGTCTGGACGTCTGAATTAATTTTATTAACAAATTGCTAACATTCGTTAGAAATTCGAATGAAATATTATATTTAGAAATGGTTCATGCAAATGAACAGATTTTAGCTAAATATAGTATTTTCATCGAATCGAATAATCTTTTCTTATTGTAAAATATAATTTTTCATCCGCAATTTATTCACATAGAATTGTGATCGATGAAATTCAAAGAGAAAATACATTTTTCTATTGTTCGAACAAACAGTTCGATGCAGAATTCATAAGTACGTACTCACCGATCGGATTTAAGCGGATTTTCTCTTTTCTACAAAGCGCTATTATACGATTTTAGCATTCTATGATCGTTTACTTAAAAATACGTAAAGTCGAGACATTTTTTATTTCAGAATTACACGACAATAATAATTGTTTTAGTGAGCTTATTTCTCTACTCACACATTTTAAACATCAACATTTTCTTTGATTCTAAAAACTGCTAAAAATCAGTGCAAGTTGCGATGATAATATTTGAATGGATCTATAAAATTAGAGTTTCACAATAAAAAAAATAACAGTAGCGATATCGACTCAGCATTCGAAAAATTTCCTCCATCACACATTTCGAACATCAACATACATTTTCTTTGATTCAGAAAACTGCTAATAATAATCAGTACTAGTTGCGATGGCGACATGTGAATTGACCTATACGATTAGAGCTTCACAATAAAAAAAAATTAACAGCGCCAGTATCGAATCAACATTCGAGAAATTCCATCCATCACACATTTTGAAAATCAACAGACATTTTCTTTGATTCTGAAAACTGCTAATCAGTGCTAGTTGCGATGGCGACATGTGAATCGACCTATACGATTAGAGCTTCACAATAAAAAATAAATCAACAGTACCAGTATCGACTCAGCATTCGAGAAATATCCTCCACTCGCCCATTTTAAACATCTAGAGAAATTTCGTTTGATTCTGCGAACTGCCAATCTTCGCGACCGCAACGCCTCATCTTTCCCAAGGCCCTCTCCACAACAAAAGCGACAACGCGACCGAAGTCAAACACAAAGAAGTCGTCGGGCCATCGGACCGACCCGGGCAAACTTCGTAGCAAAAACGTATTTATATTCGCCAACTTCGCCACGGGAAATATTTTGATTTATTGCCGTCGTCTGGGCCGCCTACACCCGCCCTCCCCTTTCGGACGGGCCCGTTTCTTTGTTTTTCGCTCGTTATTTGCTTGTTTGTTCGCCGACGTTTCGCAACGGGGTTGTTGCTTCGATCGTCATTGATTCGTATCGATTTTTTTTTATATTCGATAATTTAACTTTTGATAATATAAAATGTGTCGAGGTATATATGAGTCGAGCGTTCAATCTCGCTAAGCCCCCAGGGCGCCCTTTTCGAATAGATATATAGAAAGCGTGGAAAATGTATATATATATTTCATGTACGAAATGTATAGAATGAAATAAAATAATGCCGTGTGTGGGTGTGCGATATGAAGTTCACGGTGGAAGAACATATTACAACACATTTACCGGTGCGCTTACGTCGTGGAAACGATACTTTATTAATGTTAGCACGAAGAAATATATAAGAGATGATATTTATTAAATTTAGAACGAGGTAACATTTCGAAAAGGTAAATACACCTATGCCATGTGAAAAGTTTCGTTTTTTGCTCCGATTTTCCGCTCAGCGTCAGACCCGAGCCGTAATGTAATGGTTTTCTTTCAGATTTTTATTTTTAATGAAATGTATTCGATTTTGCGATATAGGTTTACGTTTTATCAATTTTGATACCGTACCTTGATATTTTTGTTTCTACTGTGATTTAATATTTATATGTGTGTAGGATTATCAATTACCTTGTATAATATGCCATTACTGAAGTCAATAAAAATAAGATGAGTACAAATGTTCGATTTTGAATAATTCACTTAAATTTTATTTTAGGAATATACATTATTTGAAAGTTTGAATAATATATTAAGGTTTTGTTTGCGAATTTCAAAAGAATCCATTTAATAAAAATTCAATAAGCTTTATCACAGTGAAAATATTTTCTACTTGAAAGCATAAAGCAAAATAGTGAATTGGAAAAGAATATTGAAAATTATATGGAGATTCGATAGGGGAATTTATTTATTGCGCTTTTCGTTTGGTATCGAATAAAATTGACGCCGTCGACGATGAAGTAGAAGCGTATTAAGGCAATTCCCTCTATAGTTAGATTAGATTAAATTGAACATAATAAGATTTAGTGGGATTTGTATTGAGTTGGGTTAAATTCATTAAGAATCGACCATAAGTAACGATTATTCTATAAAACCTTTGACGTAAATAGTGAAACGACACTCTGCAGAATGCTGATTAGACACATAAATATTTCCAATTATTTTTAAATATAAAATTAAGTTTTATTCTTGCAAATTTTAATAGTAAAAAAATTGAAATGAAACAACTATAAATTTTAATTTCTGAAGCCTGATATTTCAATTGTATCTTAGCAACGTATTACAAATAACAATCGTTAAATCTTGAATGATAAAAAGTAAATAAATGCTAAATAATTGAAAAACAAACGAATATATAATACTAGCATTAAGAAAAAAGTTTATTACTATTTTTATAATAAAACTATCTACAGCACATGAAAAAATAGCTCGATTTTTGTATGAATTTGTGTCTGTTTCCTGCCTAACGCTATATCATTGTAACAAGTCAATTTTCGATGATTTTTGTACATTTTTTATCGAAAATTGCTTCATTCAATATAATTGAAGACATTTAGCAACTATTAGACAACCATTGATCAGGCTCATAGATATACCTTCAGATACTCGATTTGGATTTCAGATTTCGACAATTGATGTGAATCTAAAATGAAATAAAACTTCGATTACTCGTTCACCATACATTTCGACAACACTTTATACAATACACACTTCAAAAAAAAAAGACGAATCCTCCCAAAGTGGAGACAGGTGTCCATCGACACAATCAATTAGAGTACCGTACCGTAGTAAACAGCGCGAACCGGACATTGCGCGATTTCAATTTAACTTTAACGCCGCCGATTTCCTTTTAGCGGGATTAGTCGCGGGGAAAGGGGACAAGGGGTACGTAGCGAATGTATACATTCACTAGGATATCGTATGCGAGTGAGACGACTACGACTACGACGAGGGCACATGTTGCCCTTCGTTGTCATCGCCGACTGCTCGCCCCGTAGGCCAACTTAAGTAATTGATGACAGTTTTCAGTTTCGGCGAGAGAGACGTGCGAACGTATCAAAGGCCGTTGTGTACAGGGTCTGTCGTAAGTGCCGGTTGAACGTTTTGTATCCAAGTGGTTTACGTTTTTTTTTCCTCTCTATAGCGTTTGATCGGGTGTGAAATGTCGGTTTAGATTGTCTGTGAAGTTTTGAGTTGATTCGGTTTGAAAATTAATATGTTCGATTGGTGTTTTCGTTAGATTGGGATTTTTATATTGAAAGAATTTGCGATGCAAAGTTTATGTGGAAAATATTTAGAGTGAAACAACCTCATTGTATGATGGAGATAAACTATCTCTTACAATCAGTGCGACTCAATACACTTGTTACGAATTCTGAGCGGTTGAGTTGAGATACACTGAGCTTTTCTCGCTCATAAATAGCTTAAAAATTGGAAGAAACTCGACCTTTTATTGCAGAATTTTATTTCTTATTTATTCAAAAATACAATTAGGGTAAATTCACACGTGTACGTCCAGTTCTAAAATTGATAAAGTAGACTAATATGTGAGTATGAAATGGATATATGATATATAGGTTTGTCTCGTATGTCTATGGACTGGGTGTATGATTATAAATTGATACTTATCATTAATGTAGCAAAATTTTATGTTCATTGAAAAAATATATATTTTTTTTAATTTGAATTCATTTTTTGAATATTTTGTTACATTCAGAGATGTTTCAATTGTAATTGTTTTCTTCCTAGGAAACATTTTATATTAAATAATAAGACATAATCAATGAAAAAAAATATATATCAAGAACTATTACAAAAATATGTAAGATCGTTTCCATCATTCACGCCCAGACTCCGTTAACCACTCGAAAGCGTCACAAACTTTCAATCCACCCCCAAATAAGAGCTGGCATTATCATAACAGAGAAACGCATAAACGCAACAGTACCAACGCGGAATATAATATAATATATAATATATGTCGTGCGTCGGATGGCCAACTGGAATGAATTAGTGCTCACGAGCCCGTATATTATACAAGGGCGCGATTATTTATGGACGAAACATTATGACAATCCGCGAATGGCGGTTTTAGCATTCGAAACATGTGTATTCTCTCCTATTCCATGCATATTTCGTATATGGGCGAAATGTGGCCGTCTTATTCGATAATTCATCGTCTTTTCGGCGCTGTTGTGGTGTTTGCGACGATTGATTTGCGTTAGTGCTCAGCGAAGGAAAGTTATGGATGATTTTCTATTTTCAAGCACTTTTGTGAAAATCATTGGTGATTTGTGAATATTTAAAGAAGGTTTACAAATCCGATAAAATAATTTGATTTTTTCAGAAATGTATGTAACCGTTAAAGCATCAGTGTATGCTTTGTTCATTCAATGTTCAAATTGAATGGCAATGCTTCAGTTTTTATGCACATTTTTAAATTCTGATTTATTTTTTTTTAATTTTCTATTGTACTATTTAAGCATTCTATTTTGCTATCGGGTTTAAGTACAGATGTTGGTCCAAAGAGCGAAAATGTGAAAAGTGTATAAATGACTTTACGGTGATTTTGAGGAAAGCGCGCTCAAAGCTAAGCAAGTACGAGTAACTACATGTATTAGGAGGTCAAATGATTTGATGATATATCTTGGTACATGTTCCGAATTCATTTATATCCCTTCGTCTCAAAATATATGAGTGTACATAGAAGCGATTCCTGTACATAACTCGATTTCAGCAAATATGTCAATCGTACCCTAAAGCCTATTTAGTCATCATATATCTGATCACTTCAGATTAGAAATAATCCCAAAGATGTCACACTCAATCAACATAATAAACAGTTTCAAATTATTGAAATTCACATAGATGTGCAATAAAAAAAATACATCTATCAACTGAAACTTAATTCAATCCAACGAGCTGAAAAATCAATCGAAATCCTCAAACCACACACACGAGAATCGGAATCGGTTTCAATTGCACACGAGGTTCGCCGGAACCGGAAGGCACACTATCAATCCGCCGTCTGGCATCGGACTTAATTAATTTTCGATCATTCCCCGCTCCGGTTCGATTCTTTTCCGGTTTTTTTTTCGCCGGTTTCATTCGGGTCGGTAATAACATAATCTAGGCGGCGTGAATGGCTGCGAGATAAGCCCTCAGACACTTCTTCCACGTGCGCGCGGAAGCTCACCCCGACGTGTAATATACATTTATATACGTGGTAATAATATTCCGTGAGATTGGATCGCGTCGGCTTACATATCGTCAGGGTTGGCTCTAGTCAGAATTGCGGTCAGAGTCGAGTCGAGTCAGAGTCAGAATTTGGAACGGAGTGAAGTTCGGGGATGAATTTGAGGTTTGTATATTACATTGTTTGAGCTGTCGTCGATTCTGAAAGAGCTGTTTATTGTTTTTGTTATAGGATATGAAGAATTTGAATTTATTGTCATTTTTTTTAAATATGCACATACATATTTTGAAGAGTGGACACAAATTTGTATATATTAGAAAGTCATACCTTTATATGGAATCGATGTGATCTGAAAATAACATCACTTGACTCCACTAATCGGTGCATATGCCTCAATTTTGAAATTAGTAATTAATAATTAGAACTGAGGAAAATATGTCCATTTAAATTGATTGAAATAAATGTGAGTTTCATTTGCAAAAAAAGAGATTTTTATGACTGTTTTCAGTGTCGAAATTATAACATTAATCTAAGATGATCATTAGTCCCTTTTGACGAGACAGTCTTCTTTTCGTTGTGTGTTACATTTGTCCCATAATTTAAGTAAAATTGTTCGAACAGTCCCGTTTTTGGGACATTTCGAATATTTGAATATAAATAATATCGGTGAATATGATTTCATGATTCTTCAATTTGAATCAAACTTATATGAAAAAATTTCAATATCTTTACAATTCAGATAGATTATATCGATTTAAATTTGGTATGAATTTCGTTTTGAAGTCAGAATGTTAAATCGATTCGACAGCCCTGTATTTGACGACCCGCTTTCCAGCTCCCCAATGACGTCTTTTCGACTTCTAGCTCACGATTTCTGGAGTTTTCGTTTCTCTCGTGGTTCTTTTTGTAGCTTTCTCGGCAGATTCCGTCTTCGATCTGAAAATATATATTGAATACTGCGAAGGTGTTGAGACGAGTCTTTGAATCGCAATAATATCAAAATGAGTGCAACTCGATCTCGACTGAAGACCCGTTTCTATACTGTTCTACTTTATAGATTTACAAGTATTTGATTGAATTTTTGCACACGAAATGTGTCACGTGCATTTGTGATTTGCAATTTAATTGAAAGCTTTTATAAATATTGTTAGATTTTTTAAAATATCGTTTTGTATTTTTATCAATTATTTAAAGTCATTTTCCTGTATTACGCGATTACTTCACATAACTCTCATTTAAACGCGTGCTTCATTTTATCGAAAAAATTGATTGATATCAAAAACGTATAGTAGTATAGTAGTTGGAGCACCGCCTAAAGTTTAAATTCGTTTTATTTTCAAACCAAAGGTTAACTCTTTCGATTCGCAACTTTTTTAAGGTAGAGGTAACCTCAGCTCGGAATTAATTTCACGCATTTTTTAGAATTCATTTAGATAATAATTTCATTAATAATTCATTAAGTTAATAGTTAATAATAATCTAGTTAATTTAGAGTTTAAATTACGGCGACATATTGTCGACTAACGAGTAGAACTCAAAATCAATGTGGCGACATAATATCGACGAACAAGTTGAAAGAGTTAAAAGACCGCATCTTAAATAACACGTGAAAAAATTACATAGCTCGACAAAGTTATATCCTTTTACGTGTAATCAGAGTCATCAAGTCACGTTTTAATACAAAAAAAAAAACGCGTGAAGTAATCGCGTAATATGAGAGACGAATGCAATTAAATTCAAACGTTCCCAAAGGCGATTTTTCACAGAATTCATTAGAAAATTCACCAGAAAACATTTCAAATTTCGACACTGTCATATACACACACACACAATGGAATCGGATCAAAGCAGGGCGCGAGCCCCACTTTAGCAAACCGCACACGCATTCGTACAGTATTGATTATGCGTATCGCACCAAAACCGCCCAAACCGCCCACCCACCCACCCACCCACCCACCCAAACCACCCACCCACCCACTGCCATGCGACGATGTTAATTGAGTGGCGAAAGTTGTGCGGATCCGAACAATGCCGGGCCACACTTGGGCCGGGGCTGGGGCTCGGTGGGGTGATAAGGCCCACCCGCCCACCCAAGATCACCTGTAGCGCAATGCATGGGCGAGGGGATGGTGCGGGGGGGTGGGGTAATTGAGGGTGGGTTTGAGGGTGGGTCGCTAATTGCACACACCCCTTGTTCAGGGGCTCGATCTGTGTCTCGAGAACTCTAGTTTAGGGCGACCGTTGTTCTTGGATTGCTTGGGATTTTTTGGAAGTCGGTTTAGTCAATTATTGGTGATTAAGTTTAGTTTTGATGTCGCGTTGAGTTTTATGTATGTTTGTATTCGTACTCATATTTATTTAGAATTGAGTGCGTATAACGCTGTATTTGCACACTTCGCGAGTGGATGTATCTTAATGCTTGCGAACGGTGTGAGTGTAAATAAACATATCTTATTTGTTTTAGATTGAAAATAATATAATTTCAGATACTTTAAGATTAATTTTGCTATTATTACATACCCTTTCGACGAGTAATCAGCCCTTACAATATAACAACACACGCCTGGTTAGAATAAAGTCATGAGATTCATACAATAAATTACTTTTGTCTATGTTATGTTAACTTCATAATAAGAGACCAAAAATAAAATCAACCAGAAAGTAACATAAACAGACATACAAACAAATTAGTGACATTTTATATTAGGTTAAAAAATATTACAAAGCTCATTTAGTTTCATTCATTTACAGAATCGTCGATAACTAGACAAGCAATTTAGATTACTTCAAACGAGACATATCTATATTTGCGATCGATAAATCGAATATTTTTAATTTAAATATAATTTATGTTAATATATTTTTTTTTATAAGAAATTTTGGGTACCTCACATAAAAACCGCATAGGGTGCCCTTTTCCAAAGCCGCACCTGTTGTTACGCACTCAATTTTTCTTCCGGATGGCCTACTGCCTGTCCGGATAATGACGTCTGTTAATTTATTCGCGTAAAATTGGTCGTTTTCTGCAAAGAAGAGACTGGATAACCAGACTTTTTTTATATTTCGCAAAAGATGAAGTTAAATGATCCATGGAAACACGAAAAAGTTTCGTCGATGAAATTTTTCTTCTCAAAGTTGAACGCGATGATCTTATTATGACGCGTTTTAAAATTTCAATCTTTAATATTTCGAAATTTATACTACGATTTGCAAGTTGATTAAAAATATTTATTATTTTCATATTGGCAGATTCTAATATCGAAATTCGGGAAATATGATTTATGACATGCGAGAAATTTAATGAAACCACTCTCGGGCGGAATTGTAAAATGGAAGATAAAAGAGTTTCGTCTATTTGCTTCGAGCAAAGAAACGTTGTAATATTAAGCGGTCGCATGGGGTGACACAATAAAAAAAGTTGAAAAAGCATCGATGTAAAGTTCGGTTCTGTAATATTGTGTCGCTTGCATGATAAGGTTGCTGCTTAAAGTGCCAATAACTTTTTAACGATCGAGAACAGAGCTGTTTCGTATTAAATAATAATTCGAGAGGAATTTTGAGTTTTTATTGCGTCGATCAAGTAATTACAATACTGGGTTCTCTATATACACATGTATAATAAAATGTATTTATATTACAGTCGAATCATTTAGATGCGTCAGTGTATACTTTATAATCAGAAATGTCTAGAAGAAACGTTCATATTTTCTAGTTAGAAATTATTTTCATTTTTGCTCTAAAAACAAGCACTAGAGCAAAAAATACAACGATTTCTACTAAAACAAATGACATACTATCCATCAAGCAAAACATCCCTGTATGCAATATATAATTTAATCAGAAAAAATATACATTCACGCATCTTAACACTTTTTCTTAAACTTATATTCACAGACTTACATTTTTTTATGTTTAATTTTTAAATTTCCTAAGCATATGTTAATCGCCTTGTTATATCAAGGCAAAGAAAACATTTTCGCGAGCGTCTCTAATTCGAGCGAATATTTTCTCGAGAACAACTCAAACAATGGCGGCTCGTTTGCTAATTGAACTCAGCATCGCCGAACTGTGACGAACAACGACAACAAACACGTTCTTGAAAACGCCCAAGAAGCACACACATATACACAATAATAAAGACACATTACCGCACTTCCAAACGATCAATTTTCGAAGCACATAACTCACAATAGAAACGGAATCTGTATCGCATTCAGCGGCGGGCTCTTTTTATCCGGCTCCCCTCTCAATGGAATCCGGAATTTTCTCGTATATATCGAACCTTCGGGATCGATTCATAAACTTATGGTGATGCGACGCTTTTTCAGTATGAACACACAAAAGTTTTCCAATAAGCCCACTAACCCCGATACATCTCCGAGCACATTAGAGGCCCCGCAGAGGTTTTTCCAGCCCCTTACATGTAACCGAACGATATATTTATGTGTGTGTACTTAGGGAACAAAGGTGCGAATGATCGTCGGCGAAGTTGAGAAAATTTCGCCGGAGAATGAAAATAATGAGAAGTTTCCGTTGCCGGAAGGTATTGAATATATTTGAATGTGATGAATATCATTCGTCTGAATTCTCGATGTTGAATTCGCTCTGCGTTTGCATACGCATTTTTGAAAATTTGCATTTTGCACAAGCAGTGCAGATTGCAATTCGTTCATAAACAAGATTGTCTGGAATGCTCTTCGTCGGAAGATATTCGGGTTTATTTGGTGGAAAAAATGTTTGTGTTTGAAACTGACTTTGCATATGAAGTTCTTTTAAAAGTCATGATTTTTTTCTTTGAAATATATGATCTTTTCAACTATAAATTAAAATATAAACTATAATCTTGTTACGTTGAAATTTCTTTAAATTTCGATTAATGAAACAATTTTGCATATAATTGACTCAACTGTCTCAACACTTACAATTTACCACAAAAAATATTGTTAGATTGCTCAATATATTATATTTATTTATCTAATTGACATTAAATCATAATATAATCTACTTCATTGAATCATTGATTATATTCAAATGGCTAATTAAATTTCAGTACAAACAAATACTGAAATGCATTTAATGTTCGAAAAAAACACCTCATTTGTTTTCAAAATCAAAAAAATCGAAATATTTTGAATTCAAATCTGAAAAAAACAAAATATAATATGAAAAATAAATGAATTTATTTCAATTTTAAGTCTTCCAAAGGCCATTCACATTATTACTCTACATATGAGATTCATTACGAGAATGACTATACCATAATTTAACACTGCAAACTTAAGAACTTTTATACGGTATATCTAAAGGGAATGTTTCATGGAAACTTTTACACTTGGTTTCCCGCTGGGGAAAAAAACGTTTATTTAATTACTATACAACTTTATTCTTGCGGTAAACAGATAGTCTTAAAGCGTCGCTCCGAGTCGACCGAGTTCGAAAACAAAATCGCTTAAAATCGAAGTCGATTCTATTTCGAAAAATATATAATAAACCACGTTTAACGTTAATTCAGGTCGTATTTATTTATTCGTGCAATCGTTTCCGCGTAGATCACGTTTCTTGCGTTCGACAGATAATATTTTGTGTTTTATCAAATTGTGTTTTGTTTTGGTTCTGTAGGAATTTGTTTGTTGTTCTAACCGTACTCAGCATAAATCTCTTATTTGTCGATTGGATAATAAAATCGATACAATCGGACAGCGACAAGACTCTCCTTATTATGCTGTTACAAGATCGCAATTTGCCGACATCGTACGAAAAAGTGCTTATCCCAATCGTACATCAGAATTTCCCAACCGTTTTCTATTCGGATGATCATTTTCAAGAATTTTCCAAAAAGAAAGTATGATAAATTTTATAAAAAAAAAAATATTTCAAAAATCAGATGTGACTAACAATAAGTAATAACTTTATTTTTTCATAAAAAAATATATATTTTAAATTTAAAAAATTAAGCCAGCTGATATTGCATTAAGTGTTTGTGTATGCCGTGTCGTTTCAGCGTAATTTGGATGCCTGTATTTTGGTTCTGGAAAGAGTCTAAATTTCGTTTTTCTTATAAAATTGATATCAGTTAATCGATTATATTTGAATAATTGACATTTTCATTTTAAGAAGCGATTCTTAAAAATATATTTATCGACCTTACTATTAGGATTCGATTGATTCAGTGACCCAAATTGCGCACTCACTTTTCAAAGTCTTTAGCTTAAAAACTCACCATTTCACTTCAAAAAAACGAACGAAATTTATGTGTATGTATAAAAAATAATAAATAAATAAACGTAAACACAATTCATCTGAATAAAAATCGCGAATAATAAATAACACAATTAGGCCACGTCGAACAATTAGCCCTAACATTTGAGAGACGTCATACTAAGGAGCAGCAAAAACGACACAGGGGCGGACTAAGGGTTGGGGGGCCGAGAGAGAGAGAGAGAGAGCGACAGGGGCTGCGGGCTATTATCATTTTCTCAAGAATATACAACGCATTCATCAGTGAACCTACATTAGTGTCATAAAAATGCCATTAGGCATATATACTTAGGTACGAGAGAGCTGGCGGTCGCGAAATAAGTACTGGCTGGTTATCAATCATCGAGGACATTCCCGCTATCCGTGTCACGGATTCGAGCACGATACGAATTATTATTCCCAAATGGCCGAACAATTCTATTTAAACTGTAATACATCAAATTTTCGCGGAGTTTCTCGACGAAAAATCGACCCTCGCCGATTTTTTTTCCGATTGCGGTAATTGATAGTTGTTGCGAGGTTCTCGTATAAATAAATAAACGGATTTGTCGAAGCGTATGAATATTGATGAATGTATCGTTTCGAAGGGTATTATGATGATTCGTATCGGTTTGTAATCCGTTAATGATTGTTCGTAAGTAATCGATTGTCGCGTCGCAAATGAAGTTATGATGATTCTTCGAGTTCATTGATTATTGATATTCGATTCCGTATGAATGCGTTAATAAAATTCTGTTTGATATATCGAATACCTTTCTATTCAATGTAGGTATAATTTAAATTGATTAAAGAAATTCTATTGAAGCTCAATGTCAATATTTGTAAGTAATGTGTTGGTTGATTTAACAAATATATGTATTAGATCGGTTTTAGTAATATATTAAATTCGAGCGCAGTCTGAGACCACAAAGCTTACATTTGATAATAGAATTCTCAAAAGGTTTTTTTTGAGTAACTGAAATCTTTCAAATGATTATGTAAAGAATCCACGAGATCGCATATGTATGAAGCTAGTTTGTTCAAACTAAGAATTTGATGTTCGAAAAAAATGCACGCTTTTTAGATAAATACGAAAATAATACAAGAGACTGAAAAAACTACGTCGTCACCAAGAAACAAAGACATCAAAGGGATCTTTTAGAAATTCATCACAATGCTCGCACACTTCAGAAAACTCTGTTGAAATATGAAAAAAATACACACACACATCCACAGCGGATCCTTAATTACACTACGTTCCAGTGACCTTCTCATCGTCTTCAAATTATTTATAAGGAAAAATTCTGTCGACCGGACAGTTAATTTTATGTGTTTCTTTTTTATTTCACGCTCAAAGCTCACAGGTTCGCTATTCAGTAAACCTTTTTTCCATTATAACTATTATTGCCCAACGACCCAGAACGAAACGGGAAAAAAAACCCGCTCAACAAAGGCCTTCGTAAACCGCTATCTTTTTAATTCGCCCTACTAATCAGAAACGAGAGATTTAAAATAAACATTAGAAGAGTTTTTAATTACTCTAACATCTTGAATTTATATTATTATTCTTAATTTCAATTCTATAAAACAATGTAATTCGTAGTCAATATAGCGAAAGCGAAAACATGAAGAAGGAAAACGTAACTCTCAACAAATATTCAATGAAACTAAACTCTAATAAGAATGGTTTCGATGTCAAATTTTTAAATTAAAACAATGCAGAAGAGATCAAAAGGGATAATAGTTATTTTTATATGTTCAATTTAGGTTGAAGTGGAAGATCCAATAACTCTAAAAAAGTAGCTACAGTTCAAGGAAAATATTTTGATTCGGAGGCTGCGTTTTTTGTAGAGATTATGATCAGATGAAAGATCCGCGAATTGACATCAAAATCAAGTAAAGGTTCCTTTAGATGATCCCCTTTCGCTTACGATTTTCTGTCTAATTAATTATACGAAATATCCATACACAACGCATCGTCCAATACACAAAGCCAACAAAAGGAATAATACTAATTAACATCTTTTATTTTTGGTTTTATACAGAAGGTTCACAAATCCTAAAACCAAAATACTTAAGTTCTAGATAAAAATTTTTGAATGTAAGGACTGTGCTGTGTATTCGTGGATAAATATAAAAATCAAGTAAAAGAGGATACACACGAAGTTTTCAGAAATCGTAAGCAAAATCGTCATCCAAAACGGAGCGTTGAAACGCCAAACACGACATTTTCGAAAATCGTACGCCAAACAGTACAACATGCACGGACCATTAGAGGACACGCGTCCGATAGAAAACCCTATTCGAAGCCTTCGAGTTTGATAATCGACTAACAAGGCGGCCTAGAGCATAATGATGTAGGGGCGAGTAATCTCGGCCCGGCTCGGTACGTAATTATTCATCGTAATCTTGATCGTCGATAAAACGCGCGATAATGTCAAACTGGGATCAAATCCTGAGCCCTGGAACGGATTTAATCGCCCGTGCGCAGGACTCTGCGATTTGTCAAGGAACATGGGATGCTACGGTGTGTGTTAGAGGATTATCGTATATGTGTGTGTTTTTTGTTTAATTTATTGTATGTGTGTGTTTGGTGGAGTTTATAATGTTGGTGATAAGATTTTTTTAGGTTGAAATCGGTTTGATGCATTTTTTTTTGTTTGTATGTGGAAATTGATTTCTTTATGTATGTGTGTGTAGTGATTTCTTATTAAATTTTGTGTTGGATGTTGATGAAGCTATTCAGATTTGTTGTGAATACTTTCGGAAAGGCTTATGTATCATTAGAATGAATTTAAATAAAAAAAATAGCACTTAGGTTATTTCAATCAAACGTTGAGCTAATTAGAAGCGTGTGAACATTTTATTATTTAAACATCAAATATCGATTATAATACATTAAATTTGACGAAATTATAGCCATTCACTTCTAATGATGATAATACTGACGAAATACAGCAAATATTAAATTAATAAAAATGGAAAATTCATTTGTTTTTAAATAAATATTTTTTAATTTTGAAAAAAATAAAAGTTAAACTGTTCAATATGGTGAAAATGCAATCAATATTATAGCTTAGATATCGTTTTTCTTTAAATTAAAATGAACTTTTGATTTCATTCGATATGTCTTTAGTCGTGGGCAGAAGAGAGCTTTTTGCAAAATTTGATGAAACGTATTGTGTTACGCGTTTTATGAATGAATAAAAGCTTTGAGGCTTAATGATACATCTTTATTTTCAGCTTTGCAAACAAATCATAAGTATGACAAAAATGTTTAATCGTATGATCGTGCAGTATACACAAAACAATAATTGCGTTCCAGACAGTTAGGTATGACTAATAGGTTTGCGTATAAAACAAACTTGACAAATAACGAAAGCTGTTAATGAAACAAACTGTACACAAACGAATGAAATGAATTAAAATGAAAGCTTATATTTCAATTTCAAAAATTTACTTTTCAGTACATAGTAGTTTATTTATTATTACAGGTATTGCTACCCAATTATTTATTCTGTAATTAATATCATTCACTTTAAGTTAAAGGAATAGAGCTGCTAGGCTAGAAATTCCAAAGAGTTAATAATAGGTGTCAATAAATAGATCGTATTTAATTGATACAAGAATAAAGCAGTTTTGATTCGATTTTAAGAAGCACTAGTGCCTTTGGTGGATGTTCATTATAAGATGTTGAATATTAGGTTATTTGTGTAAGAAAAAAATTAAATTTACACGAATTTTATATAGAAAAATCATTTAGGGTGATAGTTGTGGAAAGTGAAAACATATTAGTATATCGAATACATAGATTTAATGATTAATTTTATTCAAATGCTTGACGATTTTCCGTGTAAAACATCGGACAGATTGACAGATACACGTTAGAGAAATTATAATAGTATTTTGTGAGTTGTTGATTTTTTTTCCGAATCAAATGAATCTAATATTCAAAAAAATGTATTTTGTCTAAAAGAATATATTATAGATTTTGTTCGATGATATTTTTTTTATCGTCTCTTGTATCTGTAGTATTTTTCAGTATCATTTTTGAAATACATAAATAAAATAAATTGATAAAAATTAAACGAAAGCCTCACCAGTATATAGACATTCCAATCATGCTAAATCAACACGACATGCACAAACTCATCATCCCCCAGCACTATCAACTATACAATTTCAAGTCAAACATTCAATCTACATTTATAAAAAAAAATGCAAAAACAAAACAAAACAAAAAAACAAAACACCCCTAATGAGCAAACCCACTACACCCGATAAACCAAAAATTCACCGGCGCAAATTCGAATCAATAAACCGGCCCCGAATAAAAACAAACCCTCATCCATTGACAAACAGAACGGAACAACACCAGAGGCGGACTCGGGCAAAAGCGGAAACGTCGAATACCCCCAGAGCCGGCCCTGTATCTGGGCCCTCGTCTAGCCTGCAGCCGGACCGGTTACAGCCTTGTAAATTTACATACCCTTGTTTACGGGGCTGAAACAAAGATTACTAAGGGCCACGCAAATAGGCTGAACGCCCTCTGTGTGTGTGTGCGGGGGCTATTCGTTCAGAGGTCGCTCTGAAAGTTCTGTTTTGTGTGATTTTTATATAAAAAAAATATTCGTTAGATTGAAATTGCAGGTTTATTTAAGGTGTACGTATTAAGGTATTAAGGTATAAGGTATAAGGTAGGTAAGGTATAGGTAGGTAGGTAGGTAAGGTATAAGGTAGGTAAGGTATAAAGTAGGTAAGGTATGAGGTAGGTAAGGTATAGGTAGGTAGGTAGGTAAGGTATAAGGTAGGCTTAAGGTATTTTAATTTTATTTTTTATTTATTTTATTTTTATTTTATTCTATCGCCACAAGTAATAGATAAAAAAATCAAACATATAAAATCTCAACATAAATAAACAAAATGCAATATCTGTTATCCTAAAAACTACTGTGGATGACAATCCTTATATTATAATTCGGAAGGAAAACAAAGAGAAGTTAATTCAAAGATAGAAAAGAAAAAACGAAGCAAGGAAAAAAATGAATATAATGATCAGAAGGATCATATCTCATACTAATTTTTATTTTTGTAAGTGTTTTTAAGATGCTGGGTTCGGGTCGTGGCTAGAGTCACATCAGGCGTTCGGTTGCATGAGCTGATTAATTTCATAAAATAATAAGTCGAGATTAATGATGAATTAAATTCGATATACTATTGATTCTTTATTATTTTGTTTTTTAGATTTTATTACCATGAAAATTCAATTTATAATAAACTACAGATGTGGATAGTTTATGATTCGAGTATAAAATAAATTGAAATGGCATTTGAAATAAATGATCAATTATTCGGCCGCCAAAATTATTTTGTCATTTAATGGTACACCCAACTCTCGTTTTACACGTTTTTTTACACGGTTTGAAAAAATGAAAAAATACTTTTTTCACACGGTTTTTGCTAGTCCCTATCCACCATGTAAAATGAAAGTTGGGTGTAATTATCATAATTATTATTTAGGAAAGATATTTCACAAATGAAAAGTTATGACTTCCAAATTTTTGTATCAAAGGATTTAATAACTGCTTAAATTGGATGAATGAATGAAAAATTTAAAAAAATCACTGATATATCAAATACTATTATATTTTTGAGTCTATTCAGTATCTGCTTATTAAAAAAGAGTCCTCAAATGGCAGCTCATGGAACGTTCATTCAACGTGAAGCTATGCAAAGTACTCTGAAAAGTATCGTGCATTCTTACAGATTTGAAAATATAAAACATTTTTTCTCAAACTAGAAAATATTTCATGCATTTACGAAAATTCAGAATTTCTATATTAAAATTTAACAACAATAAAGTAATATGTCTTATAAAACTTTTCGAATAACCGTTTTGTGCGTGTTTGATTCCAGCCTACGCTTCAGCTCGGAAAGGTCTCGCCACGAATCATTATACGGGACTGTATTAAATTCTATACACTGGTTAATGATTAGATGGAAAGGTGTCGAATTCAATCCACTCTCGTGTTTGATATTGCAATATCGTGTGACGTTTAAATTAACAAAATTTCAGTATGAATATCAATCGTGTTATCTAATTCAGAATCGGTTTATTGGTTTGAAAATCAGAATATATCGTTTAATCAACATTTTCAAATGTAAATACGAATTAGAATTGTCAAACACAGAAATAATCTAATATTGTTGAAGATAAATAAATATAATTATTTCTAACTAGCTTTTGTGAGCTAGATTTAGTCGAGATTTTATGGATTTTAAGCTGATTGTGAATTGTTGTACAGTACGAATAATGAATATAAAACACACTAAATGCATAATATAATATATAATGTATAAGTAAAACATAATATTTACTATAGATCAACTACGTAGAAGGTCCTTATGTGAAATATTTAACAATAAAAATTCCTGTAAATTGTAAATTTTTTATTGTTGTAATGTAAAGTTACATATATCCTAGAAATAAAAATAATAATTCTGGAATGTTTCATTGTAAAAAGATGAACTTATAAATAGTCTATAAAGCATAAGCATAAATTCAATAGATAAAAAAGCCTAATCTGAACAAAATACAATTTTAATCACCCTCGAATTAGCGCGATCCTTCTCGCAGTTTTCCGGAAATTTTCCGAGTTTTCCTCGACAAATAGGGGAGACTGGGGATGGGAGTCAAAAGCTCGTCACAGGTGCGCCTAATTGCGGCCTGGCGGGAACTCTTCGAGTCCATATTATCAAATAAACAGGTGGGCCAACTATCGGATGAGCTCCTTTAACGAATTTCAAGTTTCGACTCTGCGAGGTTCGCATGCTAATGTCTCCCGAATGTCGCTACTATTAAAATTGATGGCCGTTTCCTTGCGCTAGTTTTGAAAGTGTCGTGTGCTTGTTTTGTCATCGATCGATCGGTGTGTTCGTTCTTACGTTTAAGAACTGTTAAAAATCCGCGGGATAGATGTGGACGTATGTACATCAGTCTTAGTCAAGCAGATTTTAGATAGTAAATATAGAAATTAGTGTAGTTGCATGTTCATATGATAATTTTGGTGAATTGAAAATATTTTGAAATTTTGAGTTTTGTAGATTGACAATTAATTCACTTTATTTGAAGTGTTTTGGCAGATGTGAAAATTATTTTATTGGAAAAATAAACTAGGTTTGAAGTTGCATCGAGTATCGAGTGTCGTTTATGTAACAAAGTGCAATTATTGCAGATTTTCAACAGTCTATCGAGACGATAGTCAATTGAGCGAATTGCAGTGATCGAAACATTCAATATTGAATTTTATATATAAAATTGAACGATTAATATGTGAAATTTATAGATAAATATGATTTTAATAATTAAAGAATTTCATTAAAATTTAATTAAATTGATAATAATATATGAAAATAATTTTTAGTGATATGTGTGTTAACAAGATGAGAAGAAAATAACGATTAACTCATTTTTTCAAATTTTGAACTCACATCATCTAATAAAAGATAATTCAATATAATAATTCTTATTGTTGATTAAATAATTCAAAAAAATATTTGAAATTTTGTTCGAGTGTTTTCATTTATTTTTTCAGTCAACGATTTTAACTTTGACGCGACGTCGGTATACTTTTTCCGTTATACAAAAATCGTTAGTTTTCTATATAATACTTCAATTTTATCTCATTATTTATTCTCAATTGCATTTAATATGATAATAATGAATACTAAATACATAAAATCGGCGCGTAAAAGCCTAGCATATAATAAAAATGTGAAGTGCGTTAAACATGAAGCGGAGTAAATGTGATGTGTATAAAAAATGTGCAAAAAGTGATAATATAAAAGTGCATCAGTGTTTCCACAAAGAATCAGCCCATTTTCACAATTGTACAAATGCATTTTGTAGAAGTTTACAATCCAACTACAAAGCAACGAGGGTTTTGGCAGATTCGCCGAGTTTCAAGTAGGTGATTTTTTTCTTCAACGGTTATCTTCGTATATAAATTGAAAAAAAAGTCATAACAAATGCTTATTTTAAATATTTGAATTTTGAATACTAAACGGTTCTCGAGTATTAATCTTCGAAAATAATATGATATATGAGTAACTGCCAATTTTTCTTAAAATAGAATAAATTAAGTAATCTCACAATATATTTCGGTTTAATATTGAGACGATAAAAAGTGTTTTTTTTGTTTTGTATGTCAACATATGCGAGATTGCTTAATTTATTAAATTTTAACAACATGCTACCAGAATCCGCAATTTCACCTTTTTCTGACTGTTAAAGTCAAAACTATTTAATGGGAAAATATGAAAAATATTTATTTGGAATAAAATTAACATCGCTCGTATAGTTTTACTTCAAATTTCAAAATCAATTCTTGCATCATTGAAATTATTTTTTTTAGATTTGTATGACTTCATTAAAAACCCGCTTTGTTCAAGTGAATATTTTTTGATCTGACACCGCTGTGGTGTAAAGAAAATTCGATTAAGTCACATACAGTGGCGAGATTATAGCCATTTACCTTATATAGCCTGTAAATTGTATTCTAATCAAAAAAAGCGCAGTTTTCTCCCGAATATAAAAATATCATTTTCGTTTTCGTATTAAATAAAATAAACCTGAAAAAAATAGGGTTGCGTCGCAATGGCCACACGCGACGTGCTCATTGAGAAAGAGAAAGGAAAACACTTCGGATTTTCCGCTCGAAGGATATCTCCGCGTTCCATTCAAGTTGCCGGGCGCGAGAGGCGAAATCTTTATTTATTACATTCAATTGAAATAAAGCCACTATAATTCAGCTTTCGTGTACGGGGAACGAGCTAACTCAACCCCTGTGCGAATAGAGGTGTATGGGGCGATTTTAAAACCGGGGGGGTGTCCGTATAGAAATAAGGGGTTTTTGCGCTTTAGTGTCTCTCGGTGAGCTTTTTTGATTGTTGGACCGATTGAATCAGATGGATTTAAAATAATCAAGGGTGGTTTTTATTGTTTGTGTAGGTCGATTATGTTGTTATGATATCCGTATAGAAATGAAGGATTTTAGCGCTTTAGTGTCTCGGTGAGATTTTTTGATTGTAGGATCGATCGAATCAGATGGATTTAGGTGATTTAGAATAATTGAAGGTGGTTTTCATTGTTTATTAAGGTCAATTATGTTGTGATGATGTCAGATCCGATATAAAGGTAATGCAGTAAAATTATGATTGTATAAATGCATACATTATGTGCATCTCTGGTTTATATCAACGTAACTGAGCCGACCTAGTTGTTTACTGGCAGCATTAGGCGAAACTAAAAGCGATGCATTTACATTAACAATTAGAGAACGCTACATTAAATATTTTCAACTGAAGCTACGGAGTTGGATTCGTAAAAATCACGTGGCTTATCTAACGTGGATTATTATTTTTGTTTGAATATTTAATAGATTTTGCATGTTTAATGCATTGCACTAAGTGTTAATGCTCAAAGAGAGAATTTTAAATATTTTTTAACAGGAGTTGTCATCGCTTTTTGCACAAAAATTTACATTTCGCATTTTACTGCGTTGGGATTACGATTAGCCGATTTTAGGATTTCGGATTGAAATTATTAAAATTTTCAATGATTTTGTTGAAATTTTTTTTGGAAAAGGAGTAATTTTAATTTCGTCCATCGTTTCATATATTTCGATTACATTCAATGATTTCGGGGTTGTATGTGATCACAGCAATATATTAGGATCAAAATGAGTTGATAATTATCAAAGTCAAACGTGTCGAGGGAGTAGACCACTCGACATAGAAAGCTGCGCATTGTCCTTTGCACATTCAATTCCAATATAACAATATCATCATTTTGATAAAAAAAAAAAAATGAAAATTAGAACCGACTCTAGTCTTCAGTTATCTAGTACTAATAATAATATCATTTTGATAAAAAAAAAATGAAAATTAGAACCAATTCTAGTCTTTAGTTATCTAGTACTAATAATAATATCATTTTGATAAAAAAAAAAACCGGAAAATTCAAAGCAACTTGAGCGTCCTCGTGCATCTCGAACGGCGTCGCGCGCGCGTCTGCGACGAGAGGGGGCGCAGCCTCCCGCGAGGGGCGCAGGCTCCGACGGCGGCGCTCAGTCGGGCCCCGAGCGCCGCGACGCCACGACGTGTCCACCCTGACCTATTGAAAAGACCCCACACGAGCGGATCGCGAAGTCGCCGATCGCCAGCGACCGGACCGCGCGACCCGACGCGACCCCGCGCGATGGCCGCCCCGCCGCTGCTCGTCGTCGCCGTGGTCGCCGCCTGCAGCCTGGCGACCCTGGGCCGCGGACAGGGCTCCACCGGCGAGAAGATAGCCCTCGGTAAGACGGAGACTGCGCCCCCCGTGCGCGCGAGAGGGGGCGGAGGCGCGCTCGGTGGGGCATCGCCCCACGTGCCGCGTGTTTACGTCTACGCTTTTCCCCACTGACGTTTCGAATTTTGCCACCGATATATATATGTATATGGATTCTTATCTCGTCTTTGGGATTTGTTTGTTTTTATTTTTTTCGATAAGGACTGATTTTATCACTGATTTAGTTGACTAATTACTCGCTGATTGTCTGTTTTTGTAGTTGGATATGTGTGGTTCTATGGTCAGTTGAGGAAAGCGGTGAAAAATTGGTCCTTGAGTTCGTGTCCTTTGTTGTAACAGTGATGTAAGTTGACTCGCTTTCATATCGAGATTGTTCGAATTGGGCCCCGAGTTTGAATATTCGAATGATTTTTCAAATATTTTTCCTAACGTAATAATTGCTAGAAACATATAATCAGTTGTAATTATTTTCTTTAAAATATTTGTTTGAGAACTATTTGAAAATCATGAATAATTGAAGCTTCAAATTTGGCGCTCAATCAAAGACAACAATCAAAATCGCACCGAAATAATTATTTCAATTCCTCAAAACTTTTGAATTTATGATCTAAAAAAATGCTTCTGATACTTTTTTTTCCATTTGTGGTCTTATATTCCTGTTATAATAAAGGACATTATCATCGAGAAACTTTTGCCGATTGTTAAAATTGCTGAAACATTAGTTGTGTGTTGATTTTTTAAACGGTTTTATACGAGAATGAATTGGTTTTGATTGGTTGTGAATCGAATGCTGATTTTTTTAATATTATGTTGTAAGAATGCATAAAATTAGTACTATAGGTTGATTAGTTTAAACTTCTGTTATAAGGGAATTTTCATATCGGAGAGATTTCATTTTTTACATTTGCGAAATGTTCAGAAATTTCATTCCGAAAATGAAACTATAAATTGAATTTTCGTTGAATGATTTTTGATAATTCGTGAGTTAAATGATATTTAGATGAAATAGACGAAAAGTTCATTTTCAAATTGTTTGAACAAAAGAAAGTAACTATTTTATCCAAACTGCCATATATCTTACAAAAAAAAAAAAATATTGCTAAATTGAAATCATAAAAAAATATTCATTCTCATTTTTGAAAAAAAATTCAGTGTATTTTGTATAATAAATGTTTTGAGCAGTATTTCATATAGATATCTAACGAATTTCAATTAGCAATTTACATTTGAGAACGTTCGCATGAAAATCAAATTACAACGTATCCTAACATAGCTAACAGGATAGATGAAAATTGATACACCGTTAAGTGGTATAAGTGTTGCTCTAGCTAGACCCAAAAGTTTCCTATATTGATGTTGATGACATTTATGATTTTCAATAATTTGAATTATATCCGACCCACGTACGAATGTATACACATATGTATAAGAAATATTATACAATTCACAATGTATGTATAGTGACTTTGTACGGGCTCGAGAAATTCTATTGTCATGAAAAACGGGGAAACAGCAGAATATTGTCACAGCTGAAAAAGAATCCTTCTAAAATATGCTCTTTCGGATTGAAAAAAAGTTGAAAAGTCGTTTAATTTATTCCATTATACTTATTTAATGAATTCGCGAGGATAAAAAAGAATAAACTCGAAGTATTAAAAAAAAGGGGGAAAAAATCTCAAGTGTCTCGAGTGTTATTCTGTTTCATTGTCGGGGACGCGATGTGCAAAAAAAGAGGAAATTTAAATTACAATATAGTACATGTAGGGAAAAAAATCATATCTTGCTTGGCTCGCTCGCCTTTGTTTTTCCTCTTTCTTTTTTCGAGTCTAATAAATATTTAAATACGTTAACTGGCGGAAAATAAAATAATGAAAGAAGCGTATTCAAATGGGTTTCTCTCCCGCGAACAAAAAAGGAAACTCGCGATAATTTATCGCATTCGACCCAGATTTATAAGGAAGCTTAATCGTTTTTTAATCTCCGATATTTGTTATCTATTTCGGTGGGATCGACTGGGGTGGCATCCTCACCCGGTTATTAGTCGGTGGAGGTGTTTTTGTTTTCGTCCTTGTACCGATCTTTCCACTCTGCGATATTTATTTTTTGCTCCTTCGTCCCCGTCGTGATTTATTCATTGCATAATTGATGAAATTTCAGATCGAATTAATTAAGCTCGAACAATTGCGAAGCGAAATATTTGTATGCTTTACGACGGTGGGGCTTACCTTAATCTGGCACCGGAATCCAACGGGAACTGATTTAAATCGATTCCCGTTATTAAATTAGGAAAGTTTTACAGCTTTTAATTTATTCCCGTATACGAAATTACGAATAATAATTAAACAAACACGACTTTCTCTTTCGGCGCGATGAAAAATACGATTAAAATCCCGTAATCTTGGCGAAAATTCTTGCTGAAACATCTCATTAATGCGCACCTACAACTTGTATTTCAAATTCGTAAACTTCAATGTAACATAACAAATTGATAAATGAAATAAGTAAGTAAATTTTTTAAATGTTAAACATTTAAATCTCGAAAAGAAAGTAGACTTACACAACTGTCACAACAATTGGGTCACATATGAACCGTTCAGTCTTATATGAACTCTTTATCTTTTAATGAAGTTAATCACGTTCAGATATGAACGACTCATATTATAATATATAGTTTTATTTTACTCGTTTTATCTATATTTTTTTCACGTGTCATGTCACATCTCGTCCGGTCGACAGTTGATAGTGAAAATTCAATGAAATGTCGCTTCGCGTCTCGTTTTCCTGTGTTTTCCACTGGAAGTTTCCCTAAATCGGAACATGCCACTAATACCGAAAACGAAGGATAGACACGGGTTTATTATAATGTGTACGTACATAAATTTCGTTAGTATTCGTGGGAAACTCGACGTTTTTCTACATTTCCGATTTTTCATGCGGAATAAATGATGATGGAACGAATGATACGTTTGGATCTGGAGCGTACATCTCGAGGATATTGCTTTGTGTTCGGAGAATAATTTTCAATTTGATGTCGCAAGATTTTTTTTTCAGTAATTTGGTTACATTTTTTAGTGGAATACGAAATTTTTGACGATTGCTTTAATTTAAATTTTTATTTATTAGTATTATATGTTTTTTATATATTTCGATTTGATAACAAATTATTTTTTGAATTGAATTGGACTTGAGTCTTCCTTCTTCAATGGTTTCGTAATCACGGCATGGGAAAGTTAGCTCCTAGACCTTATAACAAACAACATATTAGTTTTTATTAAAAATCAATCTTATAAATGTATTTGAATTATTCAAATAATCATGTTTTCTATACATTAACATAAAATTGATGGCAATTTATACGAATCCATTCAGCACGTAAAACACAAAATTCCAATATATAAACTTTCGCATCGAACTTTGCGATTAAACGAAAATAGTTGTGATATACGTTCGAAACGTTGAGCAATTACCGTTTGGAAAGTTCACGAATGCGTAAGTGGAATTATTTATGCTCATTCGAACAGAAGTCGCGATTCTGTTGCCTTCCATAGATCACGTTTAATATTGTTATTTCGCACGATGTTTGTTCGGGATATCGTCATTTCAAATATTTGGCCGACATAATAGAGTCGTTATTGTCGACTCTCAGTCATTATTTATGTAATCGTGCGTTATTTATCAGCGAATCTGAGTATGGGGACCTATATCTTTTATTATTGTCTCTTAATAACGCGGAAAAATGGAAATGCGCCGTACGTAATAGTTGGAGTTGTCGTAAATTGTATGGCGTTCGGTTTATGGCCGCAATTACCGACAGGCCACGGTTGATTGTCGAATTTTAACGAGGAGCTTTTATGTGTAAAGTTAAATTTCAGTTCACCTCGATTCTTGTTAACTGCCGGATCGCTTCATGTTCCGATTATAACATGTTTATAATGTTGTATAATGCGAGTCGGGTTTATGTCTGATCGCGTAGGTACAACTGTTTCAAGCGAAGTCTCGCGTATTGATATCGTTTTAGTGTTATATTGTATTTGTGAAGCGATTCGATATTTTACTGGGTAAATAGATGATATTTGTATTGGTTTCATTTATATCTTATTGAATTTAGATTTAAAGTAATTGTCGAATGATAAATATGAAATTTATAGATATCAAGTTATTTTGAAAAAAATATGTAAAATAAATTTTCAAATCTTTAAAATAAAGTTGATAAATAAAAAAATACAATTTTTATTGTCTATTGTCAAATTAGAAAAAAATATATCATAATAGTATCTCATATTCTGAAAAATTGCGAATGAATTGAATCGACTGAAGCCCTATACATGAAAAGGGGATGAATAAAAAAAGTACACGTCAATATTTATATACAGAAAATTTGTATGGATGCGAAATCCAAAGTCGTCAATTTTCTCAAAATTCTTTAATATACACACTCCGTATTTTTTTTTTCAAATAAACTCTGAAACAGACTTTAAACTCATAATAATCCCAATTCATTATCAATATTTTGAAACCCAAAATTATTAGAATTCAATGAAAAAATATCAAATAATACTCATACTAATCGGGTGAAAGAAATTCAAATTTTCACGAAGACCTTAAAGTCGAAATTCATCATATAACTGATATGTTAAGTATCAATTGAGATAAATTTCAAATATATTCGATAAATTACACTTTTAAGACATTTTCACCCATCCTCTCCACATTCGAGAAAAACCTCAGCCATTGTGAGCGAATCCTTCGGGGATGGGCGGGAAAAACGAGCGCCCTTCGAACGAAGGGGGGCGGCGTACACACACCCTTATCCCTCACCAGGAAGTGGGCGGTGGGCGGAATCGCCGCCCATTGTCGCTAATTTCAAAGGTTGACAAATGCGACGCGCCTATTTATTGCCGGGGAGCGCGTTAATATGGAATCCGATTCGGTAGGCGGTTTAAATGCGCCCAGATTTCCCGTTAATTATCAAACACACAATGGGGTATTTATTGCGCGGACCGACGAGTTCCGCGGCCGCGCCAAGATCGATGGGCGGCTCGCTTTTTGTGCTTTCGCTTATTTGTTTGTGTTTTTTTTTTTTTCCGATTTTATTTCATTTTGTTTTTTGGGCGGTGTTATTTTTTTTTTTCGCGTTTGGGCGGCTTTTTGTTGTTCGAGTTTTTATCGTGGGCGTTTGTCGTCGCGGCGTATGCTCGGCGGTCGCGCGGAATCCGGACGATTCCGGTCGAAGATGGATGTGCTTTTGTATATGGTGTAATGGATTTTTGTTTGATTTAAGATTGTTTCGTGATGAAATATTTTGTTTTGTATAATTTTAAAATAGCTCTGATGAATCTGTGTGTTTGTATGTTGATATGGCGCTTGATTTGGGGTTGGGAAGTTTACTCAAAATAGGCGCAGGTGTTAGAGTGTGAGGGTTTTATACTATTGTTCTAAGCGTGCGTTGATATTTTTTAAGGGCTGATTATTCGTATTTTGAGATAATTAATCGAGAAATTTGAAAATAATTTGGTAGTCGTAATAATAAATGATATTTAACGTGAATCCAATTTTCTGCTGTTTGTAGAATTTATACAAAAAATAATGATTAGTTCAAAAAAAAAAAAAACATAGCGGTGAAATTAATTTCACATGCTCAACTATTACTTAGAAATGGTTATTGTGGTTTTTAGCTTCTCTTCAGCTGCTACTTAACAGCAAAAACTGTTTTAGTATGATTCATTTGACATTGTTATTTTTATCCTTAACAAGTCGCTAGATCATGTAATTATTTCCTGCATCTGAGTTCAGATCACCTAGTACAAGTATATCGAAAGGATATCTCATACGAGTAATAAATCCGTTGAGTATCAACGCTCAACTTCTTCGAATTAATTTTCATATACCCAAATATGATATCACAATATCATATTATCAAATGTATAAAAAATCGACTTGTTTCAGTACATACAAAGACAGAATCGGTCTATAATTCTTAAAATTTAAATTCGTCCGATCAACCAGACGAACATCCGAACATAAACGCCTCGTGCGACTCAAATGAAAAAAAATCACCAGAAGAGGAGAAAGACCGTATCACAGATCAAGAACAAGACTCGGGACAATAATCCGGCCCGAATAAATCGGGACGGAGGCGGGATCAGGGCGCCCGCCCAGTCGCCCAACCGCCCTTAATTTAAAGCGGGCCAGGGCGACCGCCCTAACGGCCCTTTTACGGCGCTATTAGTCCGGAACGTCTTAGCGCTCAATATTATATCCCGAGCCGGGCCTTTGTGCGTGCAAGCCACCCTAGAAGGGGACCGAATCACCCGCCAAGGGGCACAAGTCACTCCGAGAAAATCACGCTCAAAGTTCAGCAGAAGGTCGAGCGATTCGATGATATATCTCGCCGCACGTTTCGAATTCGTTCATATCCTTATATCAGTATATGTAGAAGATATTGTACGCTGTAAAAAGAAAATCTTAATACCAGCCTGAGTTTGGTTTGTTTTTCAGACAGTTCAAAATTCAAATTTCCTATGGGCATTTTCAGTATTATGTGAATTCAGCTCGGGTAGGGTTGCTCGCGATTAGAGCAACAGTGGGGAGCCAATTTCGTATAACTAACAACTGAATTCAATTTCAGACAAACATAAATTCCAGTATGCAACATTTTTAAGGTTTACTTTTTACAGTGTAGTAAATAATTTGATTTCAGTAAAAATGTCGCTTGCGCCCCTTGGCCTTTTCGGTCGTCATGTGTAATATGTGTGTGCGCGCGCCCTTAGGCCGGAATCTCTATGCGGAATGCCGAGTTCTCGGTATATTTATTCTAAGTGCTAAAGGGCGGTCGGAACGGTCTGACGCGCCCGTCGCTATTATGCCGCTACGGCACTGGGAGCCTTGATTAAATTTTTTTTTTTTTAGGGAAAGTTAAAAATCGGCCCAGTTGTGTTATGCGACGTTTATTTTTCTATGTATGTATGAGACGTTTGGTATGTTATGTGATTTTTTTGAGATTGAGCTGTTGCGAATTTGTGTCTTTTTCATTGTTATTTTACATATTGATTCAAATTTAACTGTTATCAAAATAATTGAAGGTTTTTTCTACTATGTAGTTTAAAAATGCTATCGAAATCTGTAAAATTAAAAAGCCAATTTTTTATGCAAATAGAAAAAAAAATTGTGAAATTTTAATTCAACTCGTAGATTTGTAAAGATTATTTTATGTATCGTATTATTTAAATTTTATGTTTTCGAATGGTGCGAAAATCGTTTTATTTAAAAAAATCCAAAACTATCATTGTCATGAATTGTAAAGAATAAAACGAATATTCAGGAATACACCGGATGATTGTTCAACGGTAGTACATTTTATACCTCGAGGCCGACACGTTTGTTTCGAACACATTCTGGTTCAGGTATTCAATTGTGTTACATTTTAGAACTGAATTTTAACAGGATTTCGCTGTAAAAATAGTTTGCAAATAAAATAATCTAGTGAAAAAATTTAAATGAACAGAATCGGAATCGAAAAATAGTACTCGTAACGAACGAATTTCGTTAGAGAGTTTTCGTGTATGCAAAATGAATTGCATTTACATGAAATGCTATGTATTAAAATATATATATTTCATTGGGAATCATATTAAAAATTTCGAAATTATTTTAACATAATGCATTATATTTAAAAAATGTGTATATACTTAATAAGACGGTTTAAATAAATATATTGTATAACTAAGCTGTAAGTTAATTAATATATTTGTATTGAAATTAACATCAAATCTCAATAGCCGTTGAAGCATATGTAATTAATTTCATAATGTTGTGTTCGTAAGCATCGTAATTATATCTCCAATGTTTGTCTTTTTTAATGATTTCGAAGAGACGTGGTTTATTAAGGCCTCGCTGATAAATGAGAGCAAGTATTCAAACAGCATCGTCTTATGTTTAAACTGGGATAGAGATACGTACGCGTCTTATATTGATATTCTAACAGAGTTTCGCGCGTGAGACGATATCAAAATATTTGCCAATGTAAACGATATTAGAGCCACGTATCTATTTATTACCAGAATCTCATCGAAACTATTAAATTAATACAAATATTCCTCTGAAAAATTTTTATTATTAAATCGATTTTTTTGCTTAGAAATTCAAAATATTTTATCTAAACTCGCATCGCCGTATCGTTTCCAGTTCATAGCGAATTTAATCCGAACCCAGAAATTGCGCATTGTCCTTTTGGCTCAGGGCTGGAGTCGAAAACGATCCGCATACCTGGCACACCGTCGAATTCTCCGCACAAAACACAAACGGCCAAGGAGTTTTCCGGAAAATTCCGGAAAATTGCGGCGCGGAATGAAAATTCGATACACTCGCGAATTCGCGGTGTAACAATAAAGTTTCATTGCGATAATCGGCCAAGTTTCCTCCGGCCTAGGAGATGATTATGTTTAACAATTGTGATAACCGCCTCAAGATCTTTTCGGAAAAGCGACGTCCGCGATAACGAGAATGTTGGTGTTTCGCCTTTAAGGCTTTTCGGTTTTACGAAAGGAAATTTTAAATTGTATGTTACAGTCGAAGCGTTCAGATGCGTTAGTGTTGGCTAATTTTGAGTGTTGGCTATGCAGGAAAGATGACCAATGTTTACTTTCGGAATTACAACTATTGGTTATCTCTCTTGTATAGCCATCACTCCTAGAAATATTTTATACTTCATATGGTTGAAACTTATATTGCATGGATGTGTTTCGGTTCTATATGCACATTTTTCAATTTCAATATAATTTTTTTTTTCAATTTTTTCGTTATACTTTTACGAGATTCAACTAAACAAAGATCATATTTTAGCTCTAACTGTAGCATGTACATATACACGAATATTGTAAAGGAATTTTCAAATAATATCAAAATTATCTTGAATATTTAAAAACTATGCAAATCCCGATTCAATTTAATTTTTCGAATTTACGATTTCGGTTAACGTAAATATTGGATATATTATATTACAGCGCGGATTCGGTGAAATATTGTTTCAGCGCGTGCGAATCATGGTTCATTTGGCTTAATTGATATGTGATTCAGTTAAATTACCGTTGGCAAATATTGATCGGAGATAAAATAGAATGAAATATTCGACACAGGCGAAATAAGCTCCAATTTCCCGAAACACTTTGGTTGAGCGGTTAATCGTGCGAATTGTTAATGGGCGCGTGTTGCCTTCGAGATTTCTGTGTTTAATAATCGCGTTGAAATATTGGATGGCGCTATTGATTTACTATCGAAATTGGTTTAGAGGCAGTGACGTGTTATTCAGCCGAAATATCGATTAATGGTTTAATTAATATTTGGATAAAGCGTTATATGTATAGTACCTATGAAGAAAATATTTCGTTCGAATATCGAAATTTTTGTTTACGATATTTCAGATATTTTCATGCACGATTCAAGGAGAATTTCAGTGCATATTTTATGTGGAAATATTAAAATTGTCAATTTCGAAGCTAGGAATAAACATTTGCAAAAGATCGGTGATGGAAATCCGCGAAAACTTCACAATCTCACGATCCGGATTCGAAATATGAAATACGATCATTTTCTTGTGTGTGTTCTGTATACGAACCGAAAATGAAAAACAATGCATATAATATGACAGAGATTTTTTTCAGATATATACTTTCAATAAAACGTGATTAATTTAAAACAAAAATACTAAAATTAAGTTCACAATAGAATGCGTATTAGGAATAATTGAAAACATTTGTAAAATCTAATCTAATCATTTCATTTGGGGGAGATTTTTTTTTATTCAGCGCAACATCTGCTTCGAGAAACCTCATTATAATTAACGTTCCCGAATGGGAGGCATTATTTAAACGACACACAGTCAATTTATGTATCATTTTTCATCGGCTGAAAAAAATTCCTCAGCATTGTCCGCTTTCGCGAGTGCCCCTTGCATCAGAAAAAGTTTTATGTGTCGGAGCGGCGTTCCGGTCATAAAACGGCAATAAAACTCAGCACATTTGAAGAGCTTCTTTTTTCCTTCTTTTTTTCCTCTGCAGCCCACACTTCTCTCCTTTTTCCCTTCATGCGTATGTATATTATCAACCGTAAATAGACTAGAAGTCTAACCGGGAGGGTTTGTTGGGTCTCATGCGCGGAGCCGTTTTCAAAATCACTCTCGTCTCGTATTTTTCTTCCCCCACTTTATGTGAAGCACATTATATTATACGTCACCTGGACGAGTGTGTGTGTTGCCTAAACGACTTTTCGATGGATCGTTGCGAAACTATAAATTGTATTGAATATTTAACGATCGGGTTTCGCTCGAGAATGTGTCAGAAAGCTATTTATTTGCGTTCGCGTATTCCTCCGGAATGTCAGGAAAAAATATGTATGTTTGTGATGTTAGAAACTTTCGAGAAATGCGCTATGTACTTGTGTCGGAATGCAATATGCATGGTTGCATCATCGAAACGCAATATCATAGATGAGCATTTCGTTATTATTCGATTTTCCGAGAAATCTTCATAATAATATAGAAAAGTTTTGTCATTTTCAATATTTTGAATTTCAATCATTTTTTTCTAGAAATGTACAGTTTAATAAGGTAGTAAAAATTTTATTAACACCAGCATTTATGAAAGTTTACATGCACGTACTAGTTTGTATTGACGCTACATGCAGCAATTTAAGTGTGTATCGAGTTTGTTCATAAACATATTAAGTCTGTTCGAACACAAACTTTTGAGCCTAGTTAAAGCGTTCATCACTTTTCTCGTGTTTGACACTAACTACACTTAATTGATCAGACGTTACTTTATAACATCCCCCGAGTTCAAATAAGTGCATTCAACAAATGTACAATAATAAGAATACACGTATGTTGTTCATAGACTCATTAATGGTGTATGCTTTCGTATTGAAATTTTTCAGATTTGTTGGGTACACATTAGGAAAGATTTATGTATAATTACATTTTGATTTTCACAAACAGGATTTCTGGAATTTGAGAGTTTTTAAAGGAATTTTTGATACGTACGTAATAAAAATGGGTAATATTATACACATGTTTACAATCAGCATAAAGTCTAAAGAATCTCGAGCAATGCCAAGTCGCAGAAGCCAGTCGAAATATATACACAAGGCTGAAATTTTAGCAACATTCAGACTCGATATGAAAGGAGTCCCGAACGAACGAACGACCCGGAAAACTTTCTCGATTTTTCCGTTAATTTCATCAAAGTTCAGCTTCGCGAAACTCGTGATCGACAAAGAAAATTTTGTTTTCGGTCACGGTCGCAACTTCCCGACCGCAGGTGAAAATCTGTTGTGGAAAGTCGCCGGAAAAACGGGCGTCCTCGCTAATTGATTTCGGTCGGAAAAATGGAAAATTCTGTGTATATTGAATTTTCTGCGTTTTCCAATAAAAAATTGAAGCCGCAGACGCTTTGGACGTTTCGGGTTTCGTCGAGTTGTTTGTTGTTCGAATTTCGATTCGTTTTTTTTTCATTTCAGCTCCGGTCAATAAAACGGTTTTTAATTACTGGAAGTTTTTTTCCAGCTATAGTGGATGCTGTGCGGTTTTATATAATCGGTAATCGATCGCGTATTATTGCTTTGAATTTGGGTTTGAAATATAGGTTTTTTTACTTCATTATGTTTGACAGTTCGAATTGAATTGTTACCGTAAATCAATGATAATAAACTTTTTTATTAAGTGATTAATAATATAATGTAAAATTTTGTTATTGAATATATATAGTTTTGAAACTTTTACTTCAGTGCAGCGATATTTGATATTTGAATTCCGTTCTTTGTTGAAATATTAATTTTAATTTATATTGTTCAGAATGAAAATAAAGCAAAATTCGACTAACCGCATTCAAAACGCATATCACTAACTGAATTTCATAGGATTCTTTGATAAACATAGTTTCACAGCAATGATTGCTCAAACACATTCGCATCGTATATTTAGATTGAATTTCATAGGAACGATTGTTCAAACGGATTTATTACAAAAACAACTAAATAACATTCAAATAATTATTCGTTAGAATACATAAAATATTATTATTTGAAATATTCAGGCAAATTGCAATAGCTAAACAATACACCTTTATTAGATAACAGATCAATACGTCACAATATTAATTTACAAATCCAAATCCGTATTTCCACAAGAACGAAATTCAATCGAACCAATACGAAATACAATCAGATTTAGAATTCGGTCGAATTTCTCAAAAGTCTCGAGCGCAAACGGGACCTCGGAGCCGAGTCCGCTCTTGCAGAAATAACGTTTTCCGAATTTACGAAATATTTTTATATGCGGACATGTAACGATCTGGTTTCGAATCCATCCGCTGTTAAATCAAAGGTTAAACGCTGTCGGGGACTCGTAAAAGGCTTCCATTGTAGGGCAAAGGGTTCGGCTGAGAGCGAACGGATATCCAAACATGTATTATACGTACAGGTTCGTCGTATGCATGGATACATCCTGCGAATATTTCGGATTCTGATAAAATTGTCTATTATTATCATCATCCCGTCGTAAATATTATACGGCGTATAGTAAAATAATAATATAATAATATTATTATTCGATGTGGTTGAAATAATGTTGTGCTTTCGACGAATTTTCGGTCGAAGCTATGCGCGAGTTTCGCGTGTTTTGTACGATTTTTTTTTCGTCTGCACGTTTTCCAAGATCGTATATTAAATTTATTTCAGAGATTAAAGTTATTAGATCGCTTACTTAATTATTGAAATCCGATCAGGTTAAGTGCCACCGCTGCAGTCAAAACTTTAATTTTATTATGGTTCGAAAATTGCTTTAATGAATGAATGTCACTGGAAAATTTTCTCCTCGAAGTTTCGCCGAACTTCTATAGTTATTCGTCGAGAGAAATGCTGAAAGTTTCGAAACTTTTTCAAGATTAAAAATCACGCATTCACATGCAAACATTTTCATACGAAATTTTCCATGCCATTTCCTCCGCATTGCAACCCGATCGTAATATTTCAATGTACCAACGAAGCATTATTTCCTATGCATACATTTATGAGCTAAAGTGTTGAGCAATTTTCTGTGAACAAATCGAATAGATTGGTTTCGATATGCTTTTATGTGGGTGTAAAAATACTTTGTGTGGAATTTCGAAAAATAAATATTTTATAAGACGATTATATTTATTCAGAATACTAATTGTTTGAATCATGTATGAATGATGAAAATATGTATTATTTATAATGTTTAATATTCTATCGTTATGAATTTCATTTAACCGAAAAAAAAGAACGTTAAAGCAATTTGAAAATATGAGAAGTTTCAAGCGCTCTGAAAGTTGAGGATTAATTAAAACATTTATTCCACAATATAACACTCGGATACATAGTAAAATTCATGCTTCAATTTTACACGGAAAAACGATAAAAATAAAAACTTTTGAAAACGGATTCATATGATACGTCAGTTCGTGATTGAATTATTTTTTAAATTAAATTCAATTCAGACAATTCAAAATCTATCATTTTTCATCACCCCTTCAGTTTACAAAAAAAATCTGTGGAATATAATAGTTAAATGCATTAATTTACGAACTATCGATTTTGTACAAGATACAAAAGACCGAGTCGGACTTGTGTACATTCCTTTCAAATATTTTTCAATTAATAAATAAAAATATGAATGCATTCACTTCTTACGTCGATATTGAAAAACGATCATCGATTTCGATTCCGTTTCGAGAAAATTGGATTAGGGGCCGCGTAACTCATATTAATTCGGGCCCACGATACAGGGCCGGCTTAATTTTTCACCCAGGGCCAGAGTAAGGGCCCAGTGTGCGAAAATGGGGTCCCAGGGGGTAATTAGATTGGCGGTCGGCAACCTTTTAGCATTGACAGTCGTTAAAAGGACGTCCGCAAAAGGATATGGCCCTTCGTCGTCGTCCTGGGGATTTGCCGGGCAGATGGTGTTCGTTTTCGAATATGAAAAAAAAATTGTACGTAATATGGGCGAAAAGTAATTATTTTCGTGTCATACTTTCGTGTTTAATTAAGGGTGTGTTTTTACGTATCGGGTCGGTTCTTTGTTTTGTGTTTCGGAATGGAAATTAAATGGGATGGTCGTATTGAAATTATTAGGTATTTTGTTTTCTTTTTTATTAGTAATTTAACTATTGTTTATGATGAATTCACGAAAATTAACGACTCATATGATATCTGCTCTTTGTTTTAAAATTGGTTTTTAAATCAATTTACTTTCGCTCTGAGATATTTTATGTTTTGCGTTCGATTTTATTAAACACGAAGTCGATAACATTGAAATAATTCTTTCAACCAATTTTCATCAATATGAACTGAAAAAAAACGATCAATTTACCTTTTTCCACATGAAAACATACACTTTTGTTGCAATAAAAGAATTTTCATATAAAAAAATGTTATAAAACAAAACATAATGTAGAGATTATAATGATTTGAATTCATAAAACAACTTTTAACGATAAGTATTACTAGTTATCTGAATTTACTTCAGTTTAGTCTTTTTTCCCTTCAAAATGACCCGAATATTACTCATCCGTGAAATTTTCGCAGAAGGGACATAAATTTTAATCATGTCTTGCATGTTAAACATGCTGTTTTTCACGAAAACCGCATCTTATGAAATATTTAAATTGCGCTTTGAAAGTTTTTGATGACTTTGACAAACTTTTAATAGATGCGCTAAAGTTCGATATTAAAATTAATAATTTGCGATTTGTATCAGCTTGAATTTTTACCGGAAAGATTAACGATGCAAAAAGATGTATCGATATTTTCAAAATAGAAAATAATATATTTCAGATAAAAATAGTTTAATGATAATAATATATTGTAGTATCAATGAAATACATGTTAAATGTTAAAAAAAATATTTGAAGAGCAAACGCAATCAAATTTTTCATTCAATCAACAACATGATAGCAAGAGATTTCAAAAGAACAAATGAAAATCCACACCCGCAACGAAGAGCGATGCAGCTTCGGAGACAAAGCGGGCCGAAACGAAAAAGATAACAAATTAAAACGGAAGAAAATAGTAACGAAGAAATATAAAAATGATAAAATGAAAAAAAAAAATGCGAAGAGAAAAAGCTTCTCGACGTTATTTAGAAAAGTCGCCTCGTGAATTATACGGGCAATATGCGAGACGCTTTTCCGCCCCGCCGGGAAAACTTTCCCCTCGCGCGGAAAAATGACTTATCTTCGCATCGCGTATAATTCATACTACTTATACGTTTTCATTACGGACTATTCCTTTTTTCGGTTATGCTCTTTTTTTTCTCCGTTCCCCTTACTATACTGCGGGGAGAGCGTTGCATATAGTGGAGCGTCTTGGCGCGCTCTGGTTCTGTCGTTGTTTTTCTTTTTCGAGTGCATTCTGTGTGGAAAATTTAATTTAATATAGAAACGATTGGGTCGAATCAAATCGGGGGTAGTTTATCAAATAATTTTGAATATTTATATTTTTCGAAATTAAAGTTTTATTTATATATTTTATTTGATTCACTTAAAATTAATGTATATAAAGATTTAATTCAAAAAAAATCTTTTAGAATCTAACATACATATATTTTTTTGTTTGGAAATAATACATATTTTAGATTATAGAAAATCTCAAGTGAACGTTTAAATATACGTTCATAGTTCTCATGCTGAAAAATGTAAGCTCTGTCGAAGGCTAAACTTATCACCTTCAACCCGAATTCATAAATTCATTGAACTAATAAAACGATCTTTTTAAATATTCCATTTTGTATTTAATTTATTTAAATACTAAATAATGTAAGAATGTACTTGTTCTTTATAAACTCTTAAACCACATATCCTTTCATGACAAAACTTTTCAGACTTATTGAACGGACATCTGAAAGCATTTCTGTATCATTACATTTTACTATCTATGAAATTTCTATCATTCGACATTTCACGAGAGGCTTTATCTGACGTTAACTTTCGAGCAACGCTAGTATATGACAAATGACGATTGAAAAAACCAAGCGTACAAGTGACATTTTACCAAATTTGAGATGTGAACAAGAATCGCTTCTATATTTGGTGGCAAAAGGAAATAAACGAATTTGAAACGTGTACCGAGATATATCATCAAATCACCTCTTACTAAATGCGCAACTTTGAGCGAACTTTTATCAAAGTCACTTTTATCCTTTGGCCTTTTCAGTCATCACAAAGAAAGTCGATTCGATTCAGAATAATAAAAACGAAAAATATTCAAATTAAAATGAAAAAAAAAAAACATATTTTCGGGGGGTTTGGTTTTATTTTCGCGGACGGATGGGCTCGGCAATAAAAATTTCCCAGGCAGGACATTTGGTCGCGGTTAATGGCCGGCAGTAGGACGACACGGGCCCTTTGATCGTTGTTTACCGTTGCGGAATGAAAAATGGATTTTGGGACGTCGTCGAAATGCGGCATAATCGATTCCGCTATGTGTTTTCCGGATAGGGCGAGTGTGTGTTGCCGTGCAGTGCCTAAATACCGTGCCCGGTTGCGAGGTTTCGATCGATATCGCAAAAATATGTAAAAGTACATGACGTCTTTTGAATGCTCGATTTTGAATCTGGTTGTTGTTTTTTTTAGTTTTGTGGTCGAGTTTTGTATTGTCGTGGGTTCGTATGGTTGAGGGTTGTTTGTCTCTAGACTGATTTTTTTTTCTCAGAGGTGTTATTGAATTATTCTGATTGTTGTTGTCGAATTTTATGGATATAATTATAAGTCGTGTATTTATGTATGTTTAGTAAACCTAGAGTGTAATATTGTAACATAATCGTATTGATTGTGGAATCTGAAAGCAAAAATGAGTGATTAATTTAATTCATTTGAGTTTAGTTAAAAAATTTTCTCTTTAACTCTTAGTTAACTCTTTGAGGCACGGTGGTATGAAATATGTCCCAGCTTTTTTTATACCTTAGTTGCAGGGTGGGTCAGTTTTGATCCCACCTTATAAAAAAATATTCATTTTAGTTTTGATTTTTAATAATTAGATTTGTGACATTTTTCAACATTTCAATAAAAAAAATTGAGCAACATGGGTATTTTTTTTTTCCTGAAAATCCCATGCCTCAAGGATTTAAGTAATTGATATTTTATAAACCGCTTAGGTACATCTATTGCCATGTATCATCAGATAAACAACAACTTTCGAATATTTTTTAATAGTAAAATATATTTAACATTGAATATGAAATGCGAGATTTTATACTCCAGCAAACGTAAACATATGTACTCAGGTGAAATTTGATTCTATGTACATATTGAACGAATAAGTAAATAAAGTTAGTTTTCTCCCGACAGCATACTTAAATAGAGAAAAACTATTTGAGTCGTGCACTTTTTACTTCAATAGAATTTAGAGAAGAAGATGATTCTATTTGAGAATCTGACCTATATCATATAAAGTTGACATTTTTTTCTAGATTAAATCTGAAAGCAAATATCAAAAATGCGAATATATTCGAATATAAATAATTTATTGGCGATTAATTTCGGGGTTTTGATGGTAACATATATGCGTATGAATCGCGATCGTTTATGTTTACGGAAACCGCTCAGAGTCTGTGCGGTGTCCGATGTCCGAACAGAATATGTCCTCGTGATGTTGGTGGTTTTTGTTTATGATCTGTGCTGTATATTTTAGATTGTTATTTTTCTACGCGTGCTTAATCACCTATTCAACGGTGTCGATAAAATGCAGTGTTTTTACAAAGAAAATCGATCCATTTTCTGCTTTGCGGTCGACGTATTTTTTTCTTTGTGTTCGTTCAATTAATTGTTGAAACGCGAGTTTTGGCTTTTCAATAAGCAAACAAGAATATTTCAACGGATCGACGATAGCGAAGTTCGAAATGTGGCTCTCATTCTCATTATTGAAGTGGAGTCGATGCTGAAAAAGTTTTATCGCTTCGAGTGGTTTCGGTTACTGACCTCGTGTTTCATCTTATCGTTAATTTTGTTTAAAGTTTGAAAAAGTCCGTTTCGAAGAATACATGAGATAAATAACGTTCTCAAAAATGAAAATATTTTCATCGAAATTTTTGTGAAATCTGGTTATTCGATTTTATTATTTGTAGAAATAAAAACGCAGAACGAAGCATTTAAATTAAATTAATTGAAAACATGAAAACAAACAGATCCTTTTAATTGATTGTGAGTCGTTTAGAGCTAATCAAGAATAACACAAAATTCAAGTTTTTCAAAATCCACTTCATTGATTCCATATTTCAGAAACTATAAACATATAAAGTCATAGGCTATAGTCAGAATACATAAGAGTGCAAAATTAATTGAATTCCTTCTGAAATAAATAATTTATTATCTGGTAATCAAACAAATTTTATCGTTTATATAAATATTTTGAGAAAATATTTCACACATGAAAAGTTATGATTATACTTAAAGCTTTGATAATTAAATCCATTTTTTTCAAAAGGTGAAATCAATCACGTTTAGCTCTAAACGGTTCAATTTGCATCGCTGAATCTTTAAAAGCGCTATCGGAAAATTTCCCTATAATAATTTGCATCGATGGACGCCAATTAGCAGCGGACAACAATAGTTCGAACAATCGGTTCGAATCGATAAAACACCATTCGGGAAAATACAATACGAATACGTACATATAATAGAATGTTCGTTGCCGAAAGGCCGCGGTCAGGTAAAACATTTAATTGCCGAAGCATCGAGTTTTCGGACCGAGACCAAACAAGTGTCGTCGCTTCGAAAATTATGCTGAAAAATTGCTGAAAAGGTCGAATTTCGAATATGGTCGATAGAGATTTTTCAGAATGTGCGCTGACGTGTCTGAAAGTGTATGAACAACTATAATTTTCATGCAGCGAACGGTGAAAAATTGTTAGTTTTTAATCATTTTTAATTATTGAATTCTTACTGAGCGATTATTTTGACTTTGAATGATTGTGTGTAGATCGATTGATTCTATAAAAAAGCAGGATGGGTGAAACTTTATGTCGACTATATCTATATCGAACTAAGATGCTTTTTGATATTGTTAATTCAAATGATGCCGAAAAAGATGATAGTCATTTTTGATATCAAAATCATCGAGGTTCGCGAAAAAATGAAATATAAAATCAAGTGATTTTTTAATATAATAGACATAACTAGATCGATAGATCAATTGATTTGACAGCAGCATAGACATCATTTATTCTTTCATTTTGATAAAATTGAAAGGATATGCAATGTATGAATATGCTACCATCAAATTACCGATCGATCTAACAGTTATAGTTTGTACTCAACAAATGATATGTTTCAAAAGATATTCATATAGTTTTTATGTCATATCAAAACCATTCATATAACTAATACCGATCACCCACCGTTTTTCATCAGCTGAAAATAAAAACCTGAAAAAAAAACCAATATTACATCATCTGTTTTTCAACGCTGAACAAACACACTCGATTGCATACATTATCGCGAAATGTGCGCGAGGCGGTTGCAGTCATTTGATTAAAATTTCATTTGTTCAATTATTTCGTACGCGCGAAACGGAAATAACGCAAAAAAATAAAATACCCCGGTCGACGAAAATACAAAAACCGAGGAGGACCGAAAAAAAACCCGTTTCGGGAATTGGATTAAGCGCGAAACTCGCCATCGCTGTTTCGACGTGTGAATTTCAATCGATTCACTGTCGCGACGATCCACTTTGTTCCGGTAGTGGTTCAGATGCGTTTCCGTTTCCGATTCGGATTTAAAAATGTCCGATTTTTACGGTGATTTGATTAGAATGGGAATTTTAATGGAGGCGAACGGATGTCTCATTAAGCGACTGCTCGTCGTCGCATATGTGGTGTATGTATGGTACGGTTAGAGATGTGAGAAAGAAAATATATATTTTGTCTAGTTTTAGTATACATAGAGTATGCCTTGGATTTTATGCACATTTTTAATTTTCATTAAAATTTTTCATGAGTCTATATTCCGTTATTGAATTGAAGTACAGAAGGTATTCCAAAGAACAAAATTGTATCAATATTATGCCTTTTCGATTATTTGCTACTGTAGAATAATATTTGTAAAGTTACCTTAATAATCTTATCTTAAATGTAATTAGAGTCGAAAATTGTGAACGAAAAAGCAAAACATAGCCATATAATGTACATTTTAACTAGAAAAAGTACACATTGATGCATCAAATTGGAAGATAACTTTTCAAAATAAGGAAGCGCATTTTATAAATATCGCAACAATTAAGCGCGAGTCTATTTCTTGTTCTAATTTGAATTTTAAATGCGACGAGATTACGAACGGTGCTATTTTTGAGAATTGAAATCGTAAAGTTTTTCGCTTGTCGCAATGTTTATATTCGACGGGAAAAATCTGCGTGAATTTTTTGGGCGAGTTGTTTCTGCGCGAATTCGAATTCTCGTTATTATCGCGCTTAATTGAGTTATCGAGCCGTGAAAGTGTTTTGATTACATTTGAATCTCATCAGCGTTGTAGCTCAGATTCGATGTAAGTATTTATTTCGCGGAAGCCATTTGTCTCTGTCAAAATATTACTTCGCTCTAGTTGAATTTGTTTTATGTATTTTTTCGTCTGTTCGTTCGCTCGCCGAATGTTATGTCGATGAAACGTTTGAACGTAAATATTGTACGCGTTTGAAAATGATAAAAAATAATATTTAGTTTCGAGCGAAAAAGAAAACTATCTCCCGAAATAAATAGCAGTTATTATAATAAATTTTCTTTAGATAGTTTTTTTTTTTCGTAGGATATCTCAACAGCACCGTTTCTGTATTGTATATCAGTGATATTGCTATCTTCGATATTAAAGGAAAAGGAAAAGGAAATAAAAAGGAAAGGAAACTACATATCATTTTGAGCAAACATTTAATTTCTATATGAAAAAATATGGCTTTTTTATACAAAATATAGCAAAATATTAGCATGAGAAATCTCGAGTTCACAAAATGAAACAATTCGTATAGAATTATTTTTTAATATTCATCAAATAATTCTGAAATTAGTCAGATGTAAATAATTTTTTTTTAGTTTAGAGATGATCTTAAATTTTGAAGTATTCTTTCTTCGGTTTCTTTCTTCTGAACGATTTTAGATTCCTCTAAACATCATATTCAATAGCTCAGATTTATGATCAGAATTAGATTCATGATAAATTATATTTCTACATATATTTGTTAACCTAATCTGACCTAAAACTTAATTCAAATTAACCTAACCTATACAAAAGAAACGAAACCAAACTCGACCCAACCTAACATTACAATATATCTACATACAATAAAAACTCCACAAACCGGACACACGACACATCATTCCACTCAAAACATTACACAAACATAAAAAAAAAAAAACTATTTCGACTTTAAAAAGCCAAACCACACCACACAACACCGACCTTTGAATCGGATCGACTTACCCCTTATTCGGGAACAACCCCGCAGCCCACGCAGGCTGATTTTTCGCTTCGCACGAACGGCGATACATCGAGACGTCTTCCCGCCATTCCCATTCAGCATCAACAATAACCTCAACGACACACAAACTTACAAATGCACAAATACAAGAATACACACATAAACACACACAATACCAACTTGTTGAGCCGCTAGCAGCACGCGAGGCCCGAAGAAAGCCCGAGACCCGGAGACGGTAACAATTGTCCGCTCTCCGAATTTCCCTCGTGTGGGCGGAATGGGCGGTTTTTCTTAAGGGGGGCGGTGGGCGGCTGTGACCGTGTCGAACGAAACGACGCAAGTTTCTGTTGTGCCGTACACTTGTATAACGGCCCCGGCTTGTGCTTGTACTACACTCGATTCGGCTGTTTCTGTTTCTGTCGCCCCCCGAACGCTTCTCAATGATCCGATCGGTTTTATTTATTTTTTATAATGGCGATTTGTATATTTCGTGAAATTATGTTATTGCTAGAACGTATCGGTTGCCAAATGGGAAAAAATATTCTGAAATATGTGGGAGCGCATGCTTTCAGTTTTAACTCAATTCACTTGCTAAACGAATTTGGTTGGAATCGATGATGCAATTTTTAGAAAATCTAATTAGTCACCAACTAGAGCGTACGTTCGAAATTTCAGCCTCACGCGAGCTGCAACAAGTGATAATTTGCTTGCATCGAACCGATTAATGATGAAAACTTCAATATGATATTTTCTCAAAATTTTTTTCAATAGAATGTCATTTTTTTTATTGATATAAGACAATTTTTCTAGTTTTATTTAGGAATTGTGGTTTATGAAACAAACAATTGTGAGTTGTCGCTTTCTGAGCAACGTGTTGCAAATTCTACCCACAGTGCTATAACTTGTGGCGTGATATTTAGGAACTAATACCGCGGTCTGAAGTCCAAACTATAGAACGCGGTAAAATTGAAATTGAAGAAACATAAATGTTTCTTTACATTGATTTCATCAAATTTCAGTAGATCGTTGCAATTAAAAAAAAATTGTACTGAAAGATTTTTATTGATGATATCCAAAGAACTATTGACTGAATTTTAGATATTTGTTCTCAATTAAGAGAACAACGAAACAAGCATATATACCTGAGTTATATTGCTGTATTGCCATTTTTGTTTGTTTTGTTAATCTTTGAACTGGAAGTATACATTTTAAAGACATAAAAGTAAATCCTTAAATATTGAGAGAGCACCAGATATATGCTTCGTCATTTGTCTAGAAAAATTGTTGTTTCTCACACTACTGCTGATTCACTCCAAATTCATGCATTGCTTGCATTATAAGGAACTTTCAATAGGACTCCTATGAAGAAATGGGACACCTCATCTCGACAATCTTGAAAAGTTTGAAAACCGCAGCGCGCACGAGTCTGATATCGACTGGGTATCGGTCGGGTGCAAATAGGAGCGGGCGTGAGGCTATAAATCTACCCTCACCGCTTTCGTATATACATATATACATATCGAAAATGTACGTCATATGACGACTGAAAAGGCCAAAGGGTACAAGTAACTTTTTTCGAGAAAAGCGCGCTCAAAGTATTCGGAGGAAGTCGAGTGATTTGATGATGTATCTCTGCACACTTAACAAGTTCGTTTACATCCTTTAGCCACCAAACATATGAAGCGATTCATGTGCATAACTCAATTTCGGCAAAAATGTCACTTGTATCCATAGGCCTTTTTAGTCGTCATGTGTGGTGGTGGAATGTTCGCGTGTGTGTCCGAGGACTCGTGGTAGAGTGGAAGTCGTGTTTATATCGATTTCGACAACGGTCTCTGAACGTGCCGAAGGATTCCGAAGGAATAGATTGGGCGTGTTGCCCTTTGGTGGTGTTTTTTTTTTGCATTTTTTTAGGTAAGGAAAACACGAGGTCGTAGGGAGATCAGGTTGTGTGTTCGAATGAGGTGGAAGGAATTTGTTTGTGTGGGTTGAGGTAATATTTTATTTTGGGTGTGTTCAGTTTGTGTGGAAATATAGTGTGAAAAAATTGAAATAAATATGTGAGAGATTGAAAGTGTTGAAGACGTATGTTTAGTGATGTGATAGTTCGGCTGATCGTTGCACACTTTTGGGCATATCCTCATTGTCGATGCACTTTCATTTTGATATGAAAATTGTAAAGTAAAATCTTAGATATCTAAAAAAAATGCTTTAATTTAAGTCTTAGACTAAATTGAGCTTAGTTTTAAATACGCTAGGCAATGATTTTTCACTTTCCCAGATAAATTTTAGGTTTATTTAGATTAACATGAGTATCAAATTGATAGAATAGTATACGAATACTTAAAAAACAATCGATATTTTTTAAAAATATCCATTAAAACCTATATAGAAACAAACAAACGCACCATACATCTGAATTGAAAAAACATTTTTAATGAGCGCCTCTGTTCGTTAACGCGCCCCCTTTGCCGGAAAAACAAACACGAATCTAATCCGAACAGCTGAATCCGACAGCGGAGCCGAAACAAAGGAAAGCCGCCTTGAAAAATATAACAAACTCAAAAAGCGTTTAACAATCGATCGTCGAATTCGAATTCGCGACAATCGCGAATCGCGAAAGCGAGCGCCGAATTTCCGCGAATTTCTCCTCCCCAAGGGATCGAACATTATTTAGAACCTGTCGCACTTTGCGAATCCGAAACAATCAAGATTCGTCGCCTCGAAAGCGAAACAGACTTTGCTCTTATTGTATATTTTATATTGTGTGCTTTGCGGCAGTAGCTCGCTGTGTTGGGGGTCCTTTCGATTGGGAGATTGTAGTATGATTCGGTTTTGTGTCACTATTTCGATTTTTTTGATTGTTGTTGATTCGATGGAAATTGGACGTGTTGAGTTTCGTTTTTATAATGAGGCGTATTTTTAATTTGTTGATATTTGAATAGTAGATGTTTTTTGATAATTATTTAAGAAAGCAAAAACATAATAGGTACACCACAATGATGCAAATTTATTAGATAAAATAATGGTGTTGATTAGACAGTCTTTAAATTATTCGTTCTACTACTTAACTATGTAAAGTTTAATGTTTTTATTTTATAAAATTTGACAGTTGAAATCAACAGTATCTGCTGCTTGGTGATTGAAAGATTGGGCTTGAGATACTTGATTGAATAAAATTTTTGAATGAAACATCTCGCTTAGATTAGAAAACTTCGACTGTGAAATTTCCTCAAATATATGGCCCAAGTTTGTCTATATGTGTATTTTATCTGACGAAATATTTCCACGTCAACTCAATTTTAGACAATTTCCTTGAAAAATTACAAATGAATAAATTGTTTAATTCACAATTGCTACAAATGTGGCATTAAGAATCTATTTAGTGAAGTTTCCCATGACAATTGTAAACAATTAACTAAACATTTGAAGAATAATAACAACCAAGTATAAGTTGATATTAAATAGATTGACTACTCATATAATGATTATAAATACGCTAACGATGCTCGAAATTTTCAGCCACAGCCGTGCCTCGAACCTGAGCGTTCAGTTTATTAGCCCGTTGCCTTAGCTCCGAGCTACGCGTCGTAATTACGAAATTGCAACTTTTAACGTATATAAGGCGTAAAATCCAAATGTGGGATATATTTTTATTTCACACATAGATGGCAATAAATACATCCATGGCAATACGAAATTCAATTAATTCCGAACAATTTTGATACACATGCGCCTACTGCTAGTAATGATAAAAATTTATAATATCATTATCTTACCTGACAAATTCGACAGTATCGACGAGTTGATTAGTCAAAATCACCCCAACCGAAACACCACCGATAAACAGACTTACATTAACGAATATTATACATCTCACTTAAACCGAGAGGGTTCGGTTTCGGGTGTTTTTAAAACGAAATTCCGCGGTCTCGTATCGGCGGAGCCGCGCTCTTCGAAATTAGTCAAACAATTGTGAGCGCGCGGCGCGCTCCTAATAATAAACGGCAGTCAATCACGAAAAGTAAGACAATGTCTACGGCGAGGGGTTCGTGACGAAAATAAATGATAAATAATTTATCGCCAAGGTGCCACCCCAACTCTCTAAGGGTTGCCTGGGGGGGTAGTAGGGCTTTGAGAAATCTGCGCGGTGGCCCGCGTGGCTTTTGTCTTTGTTCAACCGCGATGGGATTATATTTCGCGTATATTTATCTATTATATATCGCCGCGTTATTAATACCGAGATGTTTCCCAAATAATAATAACAACGCGATGTCGGCGCTTTTTTTTCGCCGCCTTCTAGCGCGGCGAAGTAAACGTGAGCGCTCCGAATTGCGAGATAGGGCTGTGTTTAAATTTTTTTATTGATGAATGTTCAATTTGATTCGATTTTTGAGTTTTCAAATCAAAAATATCCTCTGTAGGGCTTTTTAACGAAATTTTGTTTTTCATTAAAGCCTTCCTTATTTCACTTTTTTTTTGTGATCTACAAATCTGATTTTGTCTCGATGTCATGTAGTATCAATTAATATAGGTATATGAATTTATTTTTGAAAATATGAACGATTGACTTAATAATTTCAAACCTGGTAGTAAATTAAATTTACTCTTCTTAAAAAGTACTGAAAAACTGTCAAACGACAGGTTTGATCAAAAAAAGATCTGAACCTTATTAATTCACGATCAAGTCTGAATTCGGCAATCGTAATCAAAGTAATCGTTATGTACGACCGGTCTTATTGTTAGATATTACCTCCTAATATTATTAAGAGAGAAATTTCACAATTTGTAAATGATTGAGAAAAATATGACAAATTTTCACACTTGGAGTGTTATATAAATCACGATTATGACACCATTGGTGCATCCCTGTGTAAAAAAAAACTCGGGAGTATTAAAATGTTCTCGCACAGTTCGAGCCGAGAAAAAAAACTTCACCTCTTTATGATTTCCAAATGTAATTTTGAAGGGAAAAGGGAAAAGTTTCGTTGCGCTCGAGCGGGGCGCAAAATAAAAATATATATATATCTATATAAGGAGACGAAGGGAATATTGAAGACGCGGTAATTGAATTATTCCGTTTTCTCCCTTTGTTATTGCCGAATATATAGTGAAGAAACGGGGCCAAAGGTAAAGATTTACTTTGGCATAGTTAACAAAAGATAAGTGTGTGTGTGCGAGCGCGAGTTTGTTTCTGTGTTTGTGTTCACACGACCGTATTTGTATTGTACACGTATACGATTTTTCTTGTATAATAGTTCTCGTGTACGCTAGTGTGAGTTTTGGTTATTTTCTTTTGTTTATTCCGAGCTGGAAAAATATTTCTGCACTCCGTTGGGAATCCAAATGTACGCCGCGCGCTCAAATTATGCGTCCATAGTTGCATAAGATACGAAGCTGGTGAAATCTATGTAGGTTTATGTGTTCAGAGCACTTTTAGTTAAATGGCAAGTAAAATGATTTTAATGGTATTGTTTGAAAATCAAAGTGTTTTCGATAGTTCTCGGAATCTAGATAAACTCAGAACCAATATTTTACGAATGCTTGTAGACGCTTCTATCATAACGTTGTGTGTTATTGCGGAAAATCTCGAAAAATGAGTTGAAATTGGTGAAATAATTTAAAATAATGTGAGAGAACTCGATCTTTTTGGGAAAATTCATCCTCCTTTTTGCTTTTTTTGTGAACACATGTAATAGCATAGATACCAAACTTTGTCGATTACCTCAATTGAACACTCGTGTATGTGTATGTGAAATTTACCAAATTCAAAATATAAACTTTTCATTTCATTAAAATAATTCAAAAATATCAAAGATCGAACTCGAACGCGAAAAAAAAAAACACCTAAATAAACGAAACACGACTCACAAAAGCGAAAACACAATCGAAGAACGAACGAACATTCGCGACGGCGAAACTCGACGCGCACAAAGTCGCGGCAAAAAAGGCGACATTTCGAAAATTCGAATATCGTTTGACAGATGTCATCGAGTTTTATTATGCTTGGCGACAAAACGGAACGATCGATAACCGACTCTCTCGCGCGGTTATTTCCTCCATGCGCCCTCTCCTCGGGTCTAATAACGCATTATTTTTATGTTTGCGAATTTGTCGCCGAAATATATAATATCTCGGGGCGTAAATATGCGTTTATGGGCCGCGGGGGCGCGTTGACGGAATAGCGAATGTGCGCGAGTTTACGGCGCTCTAAGGGTTGTTCGAGTTCGCCGTGAATACTAAGGGCGCGTTCGCGTTATACGAGGCTGTTTGGGGGTGTGTGATTTTTTCGATTATGTGGGAGTTTGATGTCTTCGTTTGGTCAATCTGTAGATTTCTGGGAATGTTCCTGTTTGATGTCTTCATTTGGTAAATCATTTCGGGGATGTTCCTGTTTGATGTGTCGATTGATGTCTTCATTTGGTCAATAATTTCGGGGATGTTCCTGTTTGATGTGTCGATTGATGTCTTCAATAGGTAGATTTTTGGGATCAAGCCCATTTGATTAGTGTCGTGATTGTATAGCAGCAATTTTCAATTGATATATTGACTGAAAATTGAATGAGGTGAGGTAAAATTTATGGTGCTCGAAGGATTGTTCGAGTTCGTCGTGAATACTAAGGGCGCGTTCGCGTTATATGAGGTTGTTTAGGGGAGTTTGATTTTTTTGATTATGTAGGAGTTTGATGTCTTCGTTTGGTCAATCTGTAGATTTCGGGGATGTTTCTGTTTGATGTCTTCATTTGGTAGATTGGTAGAATTCGGGGATGTTCCTGTTTGATGTGTCGATTGATGTCTTCAGCTGGTAGATTTTTGGGATCTAGCCTATTTAATTAATGTTATGATTGTCCAGCAGCATATTTCAACTGATATATTGACTGAAAATTGAATGAGGTGAGGTAAAATTTATGGTGCTCGAAGGATTGTTCGAGTTCGTCGTGAATACTAAAGGCACGTTCGCGTTATACGAGGCTGTTCGGGGGTGTGTGATTTTTTCGATTGTGTAGGAGTTTGATGTTTTCATTTGGTCAATCTGTAGATTTCGGGGATGTTCCTGTTTGATGTGTCGATTGATGTTTTCATTTGGCCGATTGGTAGATTTTCGTGAGTATATCCTGTTTGATGTGTCGATTTATGTCTTCAATTGGTAGATTTTTGGGATCTAGCATATTTGATTAAAGTCATATTTGTACAGCAGCATATTTTTTAACTGATATATTGAAAGGAAATTGACTGAAGTAAGGTAAAATTTACAGCACTCTAAGAGTTGTTTGAGTTCACCGTGAATACTAAGTTCGTGTTATTAGAGATTGTTTAGATCAGTGTGATTTTTTTGATAATGTAGACATTTGATATGTCAATTTTCTAATTTTTAGTGATATTTTCATTAAGACAATCAGTAAATTTTAGAAATCTATTACATTTGATTAAATTAGTTATGTGAGGTTACTAAGTGTATTATTTTTCATTAATGTTTTTATATGTAGAGACATAATTGACATTTCATTGTTAGTTTTGTCCAAAGTTTGTTTTCGAATTTAACATCCAATTCATTCGACGCATATTTCGAATTTATTACAAATTTTTGTTTATTCGAATTCGGGAAATTTGTTTGATTTTATCATAATTGAATTATCATATAACGCAGCTAATTATGTTGATTGAAATAATAATGTTTTTGTGGTATTTTGTGATATAGTGGCCGAATATAGCGGTTTTTAGTGTGATAGTTATTTTGTCTATGGAAATTTTGTTGCATTGCAAAAATATGAATTCAAATAATTAACATTGTATGACGTATTTTAAAATTATCACATTGAATATGTAATCGATTGTTTTATTGATATAACGTTAAAATTCCATAATTTCAATCATTCGAGTTTTAAGTACACAACTGATATTTTAATAATGTGTTTACTCAAAATATTTTAATAACAGCATTATTGAAAATTCACACGTTAATTTTGTTACGATAGCTATATTTAGATAATTTCAATAGAACTGCATTTTCATCGAATAACAAAGCGAATCAAACTTTAACCGCACCGAATTAAAAACTAAAAAAAGACCATTTGCAGCAATCACCACATGAAATTTTCATACGTTTTTTTTCCTCTGTAATGCAATCCGTTCTCAATTTAGCGAAACCCCGAAACTCGTCGCGTTCGAACGCAACAAATTCCGCATTAAAACCGATCCGAATTTCGGCTTTGGAATAATATCGCTTCGATCAATATTTAAAACATTTGTACGGGGATAATCCTGAGTGGGTACAATCGCGCAAACACGCCGGATTTAATATTTTAAACGGACTATTCGCAATCCGAGCCTATTCCCGAGCAACGGTATTAACGTGTGTTCATATATGTATGTGTATATGAATGTATATATATATATATATACATGTGTATATGTGTGTGTATTTGAATCGAAAAAAAATGGCGCGAAAGCCGTTAAATCGACCGTTTCGAAAATTCGAAATTCGGACAATTCGAGCGCGAAAATTGAATGCGCTCTTGTCGCGTTGGCCGTTTGGAATTATTGGGTTTGTTTGTTTTAAAGTGATTTTTCCGATTTTTTTTATTATCCCGTATGCGTATTTTTAAAGCTATCGTTTTTTTATTTTGTTCAAATATTGAATTTCGTTTTGGTTTCGATGTTTTTTTTATCGTCGTCGGACAATAAGTCAGTTGTATGACTGCACGGCTCATTTATTGAACTTAAATATATACATATACTAGGAAAATAAATTATGTCTTTTTATTGATGTGCCATAGATTTATATTGGTTTGAAAATTATATATTTCACTGCTATTCTTCGATCTGATCAATTTTTTTGAAATGTAAGCTTTCCAGAGTATTATGTGCATGTCTTGAAAGGTTCTGTATCATTATATTTGACAATTTGAATTGCATATTTTGCAAATAACGGAATTTATATTGATAGACAGTTCTTGAAGAGGGGATTTTTTTGTAGATCTTTCGTAGAAAATATTATGCACAGCCTACAAATGACAAGGGATTTACTACGGAAACGAGAACGAAAATTGGAATTACAATCCATTTGAAATCTAAAACATCTGAAGTTATTTTGGCTCACAGAATCTCTTATAAATTTGAAAATATAATTTTGAAAACAGTTAAGATTATAAATTAATTGAATTATACGGTTGTTAGAATCGAATTTATGTACGAAGCAGAATTTAATTTCATTACGATATATAGCGAAATTTTATTTCAGATTGTATACATTATATTATGCGCGAAACTTTCAGAGCACTGAAAATTTATTAAACAACAACATTCTAGCGTTTCGAAAATAATCGTTTTACAACGCCGAAGAAAATTGAACGACAACAACGCGCGAGCGAATTACGCGCCACACTAAACAACCCCGCTTATTGCGCTCGCACGAAAATACAAAATCGACCAAAATAAAAATAAATCTCGAAACTTTCTAACCGCACATATATTCAAATATCACAATTCTAGATTTTCAATTGACTTCGAGTCGAAAAAAAAAAACGACGAGAGTGTAACGCACTAGAATGGCGTGTTAGTTTATCCCGCGCTCGCATTATGAGAATTTTCGATCCGAGAGCAACCCTTTCGCCATATTTTACACGCACACGTGCGCCCCGAGGGTGAATATTTCGGGGTGGTGAAAAAAATATATGAAAAAAAGTAAGGGTAGGTGCCTACGAGGCGTGTGTGCGTCCGCCTTAAGCGCTCCGGAGTCGAAAAGTGTACGCGGGGAATTTCTATGCGGTGCGACAAATTTACGATATTATCGATACGGGGAAAAGGAAATAGCCGTAACATAATTCAAAACGTATCGGCATAATCCACGTGAACGTACGAAAAGGCGTATGGGAGCGAATTCGCATATCGAGACGTGTTTCTCGAATAAAATATTCATGCGTACATATGATAAATTCAGACGCGGGTCAAAACATATCATTCTTGCGAGGAGACCGTTTTGAACGTGGAGTCGACTGTTTTGTAGATGTGTAGTGTGAGTTTAAACAGAAAGTTATTATGAAGAACGGATATATGACTTACGAATGTGGTCCCGGAAAAATAGATTTAATTCGGTACACTAATTGAAAAGCATTTTATATGACGCATTTCGTCTCATTAATAAAGGCAACACAGTTACAGTCAAAGCGTTTAGTGGCGTCATTATATACTTTGTTTAGTTAAAGACTGCATTTCATGGGTATGATTCGATTTTAATGCACATTTTTCAATTCCATGCACATTTTATTCAACCATTAAAGGATACTATTCCATTATCGGATTAAAATGCAAATGGTACCACAATGAGAAAAAATATATCTATTAAATGCCTGGTCACTTCTTCGGCATTTTTAGTCTTTATTTACCAGAGAAAAAATATGACGAGATGATAATGATGTCATTTTGATAATTTAAATGAAAATACAGTTAGAGTAGTAAAATGTGCATGAAAAATCGAATCATAGTTCTTTAACATCTATGCTTATTCTAAATTTTTGACTTAGTTTATTAAATTGGTGATCGAGTGCGAAGGTTCTTCTTTTCAGAAATGGACTCTGAAAAAAAAATTATGTGTAACGCATAAAAAGTTCGTAGATTCGATTTTATCGAAGTTCGACGTTAATACGTCGAAAATCGTTAAAGTATCTAAATGCTTTTTACATTCTGATGGATTCGACGTAGTTTCAATCGTCGCTTTGAGGATAACGGTGGAACTCGTAAAGAAAAATGAAGTTTTTCCACTCTATCGAGACAACGACGACGACGAGGAGAGATGATTCTAGTTTCACGGCTGATGCTCATCTCACCCTATTTCCATACGTATACGACTATAGTGTGTTTCGAAAGAGTATTAGTTTAAATTTCAAAAAAATCGATATGATTATTCTGCATCGAAATCCACAAAGGATGCTCTAATGTTGTGTTATTAATTAAATTTTCATAAATTGTATTCGAGATGCGAACAAAAGAACATTTGGAGTTTCTCGTTTGTGTGTATTGTACGTGCTCTGCGAGAATATTTGAAAAATTTTTGCAGGAATTTTGTAAATTTCAGAATTTTTCTCATTAGTAGAAGAATAAAATTCCACAGGTGGTTTGTATTTGCGTATTACTTCTCTTGCTGCACTTTGTTCCGTATTAATGAAATATTTTCGGTATTTTTCTCCGCGATCCCATCATGAAAATTAATGGATGTTGTTTTAACGCTGAATATTTTATAAGAAAACTTTCTCTAATATAGACAAATAAACGTCACGTTTCGAATTTACATATTTTCACCCAAAAATTTTCGTCCTCGAACGGAATATTTACAATTTTACAAAACATGCATTGAATACATGATCGAAAACCGATTCATGTTTCATCTAAAAATCGTCTGATTGTGACGAATCGAACTAGAAATTTCATTGATAGATAGTTCATAGAGCTGATGATATTCTTAGAATTTCTCAACACCCTGTATGTGTATATAAAATACATACTTTTGAATATATATGTATATAAGACACCAAGTGTCTGGCTTCCGACGCGGTGTTAGGCGTCTGCCAATTTATCGCAGCGATCTCAAGAGGTGCGATCGCGGCATACAAAACTGCACCTAGAATGTTCACGTTCTCACTTATCTATAATGTGTGTAAACGTTTATATTTGCGTATTCATATGTGAAAACACATTCATACGAATATATGTTTTATGTGCGAAAATGTGAGTTTTAAAGGCAATCGTATTTGATTGATTACCGCGCGAGATACGCGAAGGCAAAATGAACGACTTCACTCTTTATTTTTTTTCCCATGGTAAATTTTAATGTCAGATCAATCAAATTTTCAATCTAGATGATTAAGTGTTAAAAAATCGATTTATTTATTTAGATATATATTTCTGTGAAAGTGGAGTAATTTTCGTCGAGTTCGGCGAGTGCACATATTTGTTCAGGTAGAAGAAATACGATATAAACAGTGACAAAGCTCTCGTGCATACCCTTACGAAGAGAAATATCTCAGAAACTTGCGATCGGATGTCACAAACGATTTTGGTTTTGTGTGTATATGAACTAGAAGAAATTTGAACGGTTTCGGTTCGAATTTGAACCGTGCAAAATTTTCGCGAGTTCAATTGCACTTTGGCGAGATATTTGCCTTTGAAGCGGAAATCTAGTTTCCATAGGAGCTTATACGAGTATGAAAATTTCACAAGAATTCTCCGAAGAATGTAATATTTTTCAAACTAGACTATTTTATTGATGAGTTTCAAAAATGGAGCAATCTGAACATCGTCAATTTACGCAACGAATGCACTCAAATTTAATGTTTATTTTTTTAGTGCAATTAATCGCGCGTTGTTTGATGTGCGTTTCATCTGTATGCAGTTTCGGATTATGCAGACTATGAATTCAGCTCTCGTATAAAGTCGAGCTGTATCATTGTAATTTTATATGTTTTTGACTCGTTTCATTTCGCTGAACAATCACAATGGCGAACACGTCTTTAAACACGAATGTGCGATCGCGTTAATTTCATTCGCATCAAATGATCGCAATAAATTACATGCATTGTGTTTCCAACTTTATTGTTGCGCCGTCGTTTCATACTGTGATGTTTTGTTTGATGGGCTTGATTAAACTTTGAAATGTAAACGGGCATGTGGTGAAAAATATATGATTCATTCCAGGTGGCTTTTGAAAATACGATACGATTTTTTTTTTCATTTTTAATATACGATAGCATGTTAATCAAATAATCTGGACGTTTTTCGAAAAATTGATTTTTTTTTGTTTCTTTAATCAAGTAATTCAATGATTCTGAACTATTTGATAGTTTATATTAAAAAAAATCACAAATAGGTTGAATTTAAATTTAATATTTGTCAACTTTTGCATAAAATCGTTACATGAATACGTTAGATATTGTGCTTCATTCGAACACGACATGGTTAAGAAACAACCGACTTTGTATACCAATTGCCTCATTTCTTGTACCTATTGAATCAATAAGTGTATCGACTCAATTATTGTTTGACCATATTTTCTATTATGGATGTGTAATACTTCACTCTTCCACTCATCAACATGTGACTCAGAGCCAGTTTGAAAATAAAACGAATTTAAACTACACTTGAACATCCAACTACTGACTGACAAAATCTGGGAGAAAGATGGATGTATGAATTCTAGTATACTTGTCTATTTCAGAGACTGTAGTTGGAGGGACCTTTCGTATTTTTTTTCAACTATATATTACGATTCAGGGCACAGTGATTATGTGAGCACCCTGTACTCGTGCCGCCATCTCATACAGTAACCCAAGACCCCGAAATATCCGCACACAGCACTAATTCACCGATAAATGAGCAGAACAAATCGGCGCAATCTCTCACCGACTCCATTTTTCCGAGTCACGTAAGAGAGTCACGCGTTGGCCGCATCCGATTCTCCAACTTTGCAGATAACGAAAAGGAGAACGAGAGCCGTATGGGGAGACGAGGCTTTCCCAAATGTTTTATTTTCTCAGTGCTAGAAAATATATGTATTTATGTGTGTGTATCTCTCTATCTGTGCGCGCTTACTTCGAGGGGATGGTGAGGAGCCATCGTCGAAGTGGGATTTTCGCACAGTTTCCAATACGGTTCGGTTCTAGGTCGCGTTTACACTGATCGATTCTAAATGATATGAGTTTAGAATTAGATTGTATAGTATGCTAATTATATTATATTGTTCCATTGATAAGCTTGATTAATCAGGAAATTATTGAAAGACCAATGAAAATAAATCTCACAGTTTTCATTTTTTTTTAAATTGAAACAAGTGTTTTTTCAAACGAAATTTCAATTGATCAATTTTCATTTAAAGATAACAAAGAAGCATTCTATCGAATGAAAATCAATTCTCGTAGAGTTCTTCAGATACTGGGACTCAAATTTTAAGTTGTGCGAGAGAATAGTATTGTCTTAATTGTTCAACTTTTTCAACTCCGATGTTGAGTCAAGCTCGATATTTTAATTTTGTATTTAAAAAAACTCGAATTAAAAAGAGTTAAAAAGTATAAAAACACCTTAATAAAATATTGAAATTATTTTTTTTCCATTTATTCATCATTTGAAAAAAAAAAAACAAAGATTCTCTTTAAATTTCATATTAAAGATAATTTACAGATATTTTAAGCTATTTCTGTTGATGTTTATTTTATTGCTCTGGCTTTCAATCTATCTTTTTTTCACATATGCGGAAAAGAACTAGATGCAAATGTAAGACAAAAAATTAAATGTAATTACAAAAAGCTCGAACTAAAAGGTGTTTCAACAAAAACACATGATCTTTGAAATGAAATGACAAATTCGACGGAATATGATTTCGGCCCAACAGCATCCGCTGCTTTGATGCATTCTGGTGTATCAATCTCTTACACATTTTCTCATAAATGTAATCCAAAATTTTCCAATAACCTTGCATTCCCACAACACACTATAACCATACATTGTCACTACACATATAAATTACAAATCCACAAAAATCTCACATACCTACATAAGTCAGATCGTGGAAAAGCGCCCCTGCCTCCGGGCACCGAGAGGTCGATACAAAACGACGCTAATATTTTCCCCTTTTCTGTGGCCCCTTTACGCACCCTCTTATGGGAACCGAGGAGTAAATATCCCCCGGCTCTCGGGCTAGACGTGCCATCTCACCCCGAAGAGATGGGAACCGGAAAATTTACATAAGTATTGGCGTCGGAGTCGCGAAAAGCACCAGCCAGTCCAAGACGAGCTCAAAAAGTGCTCAAAAAAATAAGAATAGGAACCTTCTTCGCTCGGTGACAATTTCGGATCTTTGTCGAATTTTCGGCGATGCTGTCAGACTCATGGTTTTCTTTCGTTAAGTCGTTAATTATTATAAAATTAATATTCAATGTACCTTTTTTTTTGTTTTTTATCGATATTTTCAGATCAATAATAGTCTATGATTGTTAGTTTGCTTGATTATGAAAGGGAATTGAAGTAAACTTAAGTCCAATTTTTTTCAATACATGTAAGTAATTTGTTCTTAAGTAATTATTAGCAATCGTGAATAAATTAGAACGAGGAAAATTTACTTCATTTCTATGGTTTCAAACAGGTTTGTCCCATTGTAATAGTTTCGTCGAGAAAGACTTATCGTACTGATTGTGAGTAAAATCCACATCTAATTCAGATGTTAAGTTTTATCAACGAAAAAAAGAGTATTCAGTTGTGTTTTTTAAATTCTCATATACTCAATTTTTTTTGAGTAATCTATTATTTTATGTATAATATATGCAATTTATTTTCAACAAAAGCGTCGTATCTGCATTGCAAATATTATTCAATGTTATTCTTCGAAACAAGTTAATAAAATTTAACTTAAATTATAAATGACTACCGCGTTCTTCGGAAAGAAGAAGGAAGCGCTGCTTAAGAAGTTTCCTATTACCGAGCGGAATTTATACGCTCTTAAATCTGAAAAGTTAATTTCTCAACAGCCTTTTATTAAACAACACACACACTCGCCGAAAACAACGCGAGCCCGAGCAAAAAACAACGCCCGACCGAGCACAACCGAATCGAAATAGATTTCGGGTCTAGTGAGACTGATTAATTACGAATAGGTTTAATTTACTAAGAGAGCCTCCTCGAAAAGCCATGAAACGCGACACGCATGTGTGCGCATTCGCGAAAAGTGTCAAAGTAAGTGAAATGCGCCGTTCAAATAAGAACAGGATATACAAAGGAAAATACGACCGGAAAATAAAGGGTGCGTCGATTCGAAATCGGGGGGGTTGAGTTTTCCCGCTTTTCCACCCGAAGTTACCCCTAATTTCCACGCAAATGAAGCAATAAAGCAAACGGTCCCCTTTGGAGTCTGCAGAAAGAACACAATAAATTTAATGCATATTCATTAAAGAGCGCGCATCGCTAATTAATATTCGCCAGGAGCCAGAGTTCAGTTTCAGAGAGAGAGAGAATTGTCGGCATTCGAATTTGCATCGATTGCACAATTTTGCGCCGTTACTGTGGCTGAGGGGATCCGTTTATATAACAAAGAGTTCTCTCGGACAACGGAAGTACTATAGATAACGTGATTTTCAAAAAATCCATCCGGTGGAATTCAGTCAATTGGACTTTTCGATGTTTGAATAGACATATTGATGTATATCCTTTAAATTAGTTACAAAAACTCACAATTTAATTGTGAATATTCAATCAATAATTATTTAAACTAAAATTAAATTTTTCATATAATATTTTTATCGTCAAATGTTCGAATTTTCATTTTGATTCGACACATTAGTTTATATGGTAGACAATAAATTCTGCGAAATGCAAAATCGAAGCTTTTTCTATGTAGTAAAAAGGTGTGCAGGATAAGGGATCTTTCAATTATTTTCGAACGATTTTCATAATGGGTTTTTACGATCGTGACAGAGATTTGATCTCCGTGTGATTGAAATTGGACCCCTTCTTTAAATGGATACGCTTTAATGAAATCTCGTCACAAATTATATAATTATTATACGAACAATGAAATTCGCGTAACGACAGAAATTGAAATTAAGTTTTATGGCTAATTTTATTGAACTGATCGATTTTCCTTTATCTTAATGGCGCAGAAATTATTAGTGCAGTAAAACTTGAATTATGCAGATTAAAAATTTCACAAACGAATAGCTTTCGTATTTGAAAAATAAAAATAAATCGCACAAACACAAAAAAACATCCACATCGTAGAGACAATTTCGACACAGAACACGAGTCGATGATCTCAAATTCTTCCTTCCATTTTTTCCGTCGGAATGAAAAATCACAAAGGCACGCATGTCATAGAGTAAAAGCGAGTCCGGAGATTTAATAAGATGATATAAGTCCTTCGGGGAGAGTTATGGAACATTTTCACTTGAGTCGATCTATAAACCGAATAATAAACTTTATTATAATATAATAACACAAAAATGTCTTAAAATTCAGATAAAAATATTTTACAAATAAAAAAAAATTAAATTATGATTTCATAACATTAAATTTTTCATGAAACCTCCATATCTACTGTGAATGTCGTCATAGAAAAAATAATCAAACTGCCTGAGATATATTTAAAACCTCTCTTTTGTTGCGTAAACTTTAACCTATTGTCTAATAAAATTTAAACACATTACATCTCAAAGTTCGACTCAAACGGAAACCCTCAAAAAAAAAAGAACCTCACACAGAGAGCAACCGCGAAAATCTCTCATCGCATCATCTTCATCTTCGCTAAAAAGCATCTCACCCCGAGTTTCCACCCCACGGTACATATGCGTTCCGCATAATATGCGATAACTTTTCCGCGCATAGAAATATGTAAACGCACGTGGGTAGGTTAGGTTAGGTTATATATAGGCTCCTATGGAAGTACATACCCGACCCGGTCAAGATGAATGGGTTTAATACCGCCACTCTAGATATAGAAATCGGTATGCCCATTTACACGTGTTGCGTCGCGTCGGGCTATATTTCAGGGGGTCGCCCGACGAGGTTGTCGTTAAATATTATATCGTCGATGCCGGTGTTTTAACGTTGAACATACACGCTTTGAGATCTTAATATGCCTCGAAGGTTGTACAGATTATTTTTAGAATCGTGTTATTTTTTTTTTTTCGAAATTGCTCTGTTGAGTTTTTCAGATTTGAATTAAATGTCATTTAATGTAAATGTCGTGCTTTGATGTCTCCGTATTGCTCGAAATTTGGCGAGAGTTATGTCAATGTATAATGTGAAATAGGCTAAGAAAGTAATTGATATAACGGTGATTTTAAGAAAAATGTGGTCAAAGTTGAGTATGTACCTTATATATTGAGAGAAAAAAGGATGATTTGATAATATAATATATCTAAAGACAAATTACGAAATCCTTAACATCATTTTTGCACTAATCACGATCATATTTACTAGATACATAGAAACAATTTCTATACTTATGTAACTTAAATTCCAAAAAAGAGTCACTTGATCCACTTATTCTATTTCGTCATTGTATATTATTTTTTTAAAATGGTATGATGGATCAATCATTTCTCTTGAATATTTGATTAAAAAAAAGAATCGATTTAAAGCTTTATGAAACGATTCCGAATAATGGATCTACTAGGTTCTTAGCACTAATAGCAGCTTCTTAAATTTTAACTGAATGAATAAAATGAAAGGAAAACATAATTAAACAACGATATTGTTGAATAAAATTTCGTTTATTGATCAAAAATTGTGTTTATATCAATATTCCACGAATCTGATGTAAACCAATTCGAATCCAACACAAATCCTCACTCCACCCGCGAACACGAAAAAAACAAATTCACGCATCGAAACCTCGAAAAGTCAACATTTAAATTATCACACACACCTAAAACCGTACTATTATTTTAATTCGAACGATCCTCTAGTTCTTCGGCGCAGAAACAATAAAGACATCGGAACCGCGTGAATTATACGGGATAACGATTCGGCCCCGACCTGCGGGCGTTTGCCTCCGCACATCCGACACACCCGGACATCTATCAGGCCGGACAATTCGCATATAAGCTTATGCTAGGACGGGTTATGTTTGGGTTATACTACGCTTTGCGTGTCGGCCTCCGAAAAAGTACTTAGCGAGCGTTTATTCGGAAATTTGCCCGAGCGACCCCGGGACCAATCGACTGTGCGAAAGGAAACGAATGGTGTTTTGAATGAGAGCGTGCATGTGTGTGTGTGTTAGGGATAGTTCTTAGGGTCGGGTCGTATGGTCTGAAAAAGTTAAGGGAGGGTCGTAAGGGTGGTCGTAAGGGTGGTCGTAAGGGTGGTTGGTCGGTTTCTATGCGATGCGAATCGGTTCGAGTGCGATGCTTGCCCTTCGATGAGTCGATGAGCGGTTCGCGTTTATTGTTGGAGTCGATGATTTTTTTTTAGGAATTATATTTTAGATTATATTAATTTTTATATAGATTCAAATTGATTGAAAAATATTCGATATGATAGCGCTAATTCGGTTGTATATCGTGTTTGTTTATGTGACGCTCGAGTTACAATTTGCTTTACAATGAATAAAATAATCATAATAAGGGTATTGGTATGTTGTAAATCTTATAAATATATTCTAAGTGAGTGTCGATATTTTGAACGAGTTGATATTTTTCATTTTTTCTTAAAACCCATTAGTGACCCAGGTGTCCACATGGACACAAAATCTTTCAATCAAACTGTCAAAAATCCGAAAAACAAAGACGGATGTATGTATTGAACATATGTTCATCTTTTTATATAGAGAAATGATTGCATTTGTACTCAATAAAGATCTAAACCAAATCAATGAAAATTTAATCGAATTTACAATTTAAATGAATATAAAGTTTTAAGAAAAATATAATATTAGTTTTTTTATGTACCAAATAATTTTTTGATTGTAAGAGCCAGTCTTTATATTGCATCTATAGAATTGCCTATTTTTAGACATAGACAATACTATGTTTGTTCGGAAAGGTAAAATGAAAGTATACGTTTGTAGATGTGTAATATATTGCTGAAAAGTTTTAGAAATACAATTGTGGCGACTTAAATAAATAAAAGATGACTTATATAAAACAAATTAATACTTTCAGTTTTATTATTAAAAAAAAACTATTTACATGAAAAATTGTTTTCGTAAAAATATCAAATCGAAAATATACGAAAACACAACTTTTATTCGCGTTTGCATTTTATGATTAAATATAACAATCGTATACGACGCGCCATACATTGAAGTAATCAAACGTTTTCCAGCACACGTATAAAAAAACCTCACAAACATCTGAAACAAAAAATAACACTGGGAATCGAAACATTCACAAATATTATTGCAAAACAACGAAAAAGGGCTTTTAATACATTTCACTCGAATAGTATGGGTTTTTCGCAAAAATTTGCAGATTGAATGCAACGAAAAATCGAATCGACATCAATCCGATAGATTCTATCAGAGTTTTTGCTTGACAATGAGTGGCTTTATAACGATCCAAACCGATTTCAATGAAAATTCGTAGAAATATAGTCATGAAATAGTTGTGAAAATGGAAAATGATCACTCAATAAATTCTCGGAAAACTCTCAATAGAATTTCAGTTATCGCAGGTCAATAGGTTGTTTTTATTATTGTTACCTTTATCTATTTGAAAATATGTTTAAATGTTTCATAAGAAACATTATTTTTTCAGTGCACTTAATAAATAAAAATACTAAACTTCGACCAGCGATAACTAAGTGAATATTGAGAGTCGCGTTTTCGTTCTTTATGACTATTTTACGTACATATTTACACAGAATTTCTACAAATTTTCATCAAAATCGATAGAAACGTTTATGAAACCTCTCTTTGTGAGGCATATCGAAACAAAAAAAATGGAGAGTGCGAATGAAAAGCGACCGTTTCCGTTCGAATTTGTTCGCGTTATAAATTCGCGCGAGTCGAATCGAAGTAGATATTTAACGCGAAAATGCGTTCGTTAAAAAGTTATCGTGCGAATATAAGGGCCGAGGACCTATTTCCGAAGGGAAACTAAGCTCTCAGATCGAAGCGAGTTTCATTTAACGAACCTTTTAAATATCTCACAATAAGCACTCCGCTCGCGAAAGCGATAGGTTCAACTTTCCGACCGTGTAATCGATTTCTGTACAAAGTGCGCTTTGAAGTATTTTTATAGTTTTTCATTAGATTTATGTATTGTACGTATAAATCGGCGTGCTTTTATTGTCGTTTGTATTCCGGAATTCTTTTGTAGTCATTACGAAAAGTTTTCTCGTTTGTGTTCTGATTGAATTAATATTAATTGCATCGATTATACGAGAAAATATGTATAAATGTAAAATATCTGTAACTATTCAAGATTTGAGTCCATTTTTATTGTTTTCAATAAAATTAGTGACTTCGGAATTAATTAATGAAATTTTAATAGATTCAAACGTAAAAAAAGTCTATCGAATCTACAATCAAAGATTTTATAATACAATATAATATTTATGTATTAACGAATAATTAATTCCTTGAGTATCGATGAATATTCATTTGTGTATTATTTTTCATATTTTTAGATACTTTTGTATACATGAAATATTCTGTAGCCACAATCTCGAGTATTTTTAATATTTTACATAACTGCTCATTGTTGAACGGAATTTTCGATTCGTAATCGTATGGAAATCAAAAATTTTCAATCGCCATAATATAACGTTTCACAGGTACACATAATTAAAGGGCGGGATGGTGGGCTTCCCTCGTTATATGTACAAATAATTTTCAATTATTATATCAGAAGATAATAAAATACATTCAATACACATTTTTCTTAAGATTTCCACCTTATACCCCCCTCGTCGACATAATTCGACGCGATTATTTTCGGCGCGGTGTTTTACGATTTTACGAGCGAAAATGAATTTTGAGCACTCCGTTTTACGCGCGTCCAATGGCCGACCAGTGTCTGGCCTCAGCGTTAATAACCACCCCCGGCTCGATTTTTAACGGGCCGTAATTAAAAATGAAAATGTCTTAAATTCGCGCCGAAGAAAGCCGCCCGTTCCCCGGGACCTTTAATATTCGGCCAGGTTCGCGGAACGGCTGACATTCATTCTCTCTCCCCGAACGATCCGAAGCTGTTTTTTCAATTCTTGGAGATGAAGGAAAAAATTTTTTTTTCAATTTTTCGGTTCGACTTTTCTTTCGGGTCGGGTCGTTCGAGGGTTCGAGAGTTAGCGGCGCGCGTTAAAGTCTCCGAGCCGTTACGACACAATTAGGTCGTTTTTTCCCTTCATTTTATTCTAGCACTTCCGTATAATTTGATACGTTATTTAACGGCGGAGAATATTCAATTTTTTCCTTTTGGGTTATTTACTTCACGTTCTGATGTAATTCAAGGTTTATTTTCTCGTGTGAGTTTCGTTTAATTGAATTTTTATAATAGTGCAGAATGCAATTGAGATCAGAATTTTTATTATGATGAAAAATTTTTGTACGGAAAAAATTGTATTCGCTTGCATGTATGTACGTAAATATGGTTCCGAGAATGTTACGAAAGTTATCCCTTTTAGAATGAAGTATAACTTTTGCAATATATAAAAAAAAATATCGAAGTTTTCTTTTGTTGAAACTTTGACTACTTCGTTGTATAGAATTTCTCATAATCTTCGAACATTGCTTATGTACGCGAACAAATTCCGAAATTGTTCAACGAACTTCAATATACGACGATGAAACGCTCACAATAATTCAAAAACGATTCGACAATTCGGAAGAAAAATAATCTCGCTGTGTTTTGATACAAAATCGTATTTCGAATCCGATGAATATGCAGATCGTTTCGTATGAAACCGAATCTCGCTCTCGAATGAATTCGAAATCGCGGCCGCTCGAAACAAGCATCTGTCGGAAATTGTCCATTTATGAATTATTTTGAATTCGATCTGGATGTAGTGCTTATATCAAAGGGTACCCCGAAGTACCTCCGCCTGAGAGCAACCACTCTGCTTTGCCCCTTTGTTAGAGGTTCTATCGTAGTGGTTAATATCGAACCACTCGAACCTCTCGAAGTCGTCTCGATGGCAACCTTTCGAAATGACCTAGACATTTTAAACGCATTCAATGCTTATAAAAATTTCAGTTTATATCGAATTGTTTGATGTGAATGAAAATTTCATATCAGTTACGTTCGTTTGAACGTAGAATTTTATTCGAGATATGGATATGACGATTATTTCGTAGATAATAGGCGAAACACTGATATGTACGTTCGCTGAAATCCGTAAAAATATCCCAAAAGTTTCTTCTGATCGTTTGCGATTTTCTCGAATGCGTTCCGATCGGAAAAGCACCATGAAAACTATCGAATATCACACACCAATGGCTTCCAAACTATTGTGAGAAAACTTCTTATATATTTAACTCAAACTTATATAAAAAAAATAGTGTTCTTAAATTATCAATAAATTTCTAAAGGCCTTCTGCAGGCTATAGATTTCTAATCGGCTAATATTTTATTTAAAATTTCCATTGCAGACTCCAGACTATCTATTGGCCGATAGTTTAGGCTATTTAATAAATATTGAGATTTATAAAAGTGTTCACATTTCGAAAATAAAAACTCCATTGTAAAAAAGTGCCCGATTAATTTATCGGCCGATAGATAGTCATCAGTCTGTGATGGATTTGAAGATTCCGATTTAACTATCGGCCGATCGATAAAGAGATTTTAATAGATCGAATAAAATTTTTAATTATTTTTCCAATTCAAAATAAAGTTTTCGAGCAATTTCCGGCACAAAGCAGGGGTTGAGAACCAGTGGAGCGTGCGAAATAATTCGTCGGGATGCTGTCATCGGATGGCCGACTTATGAGCGAACTGTTCCAAATCGAAACTCCGATTACCATGTGCTATATAAAATATTATATCTACGTGTATGTGTGTAATTTAGTACTTGGCCAGTTGACAAAGCCGGCCACGGTTATCTCTAGGAAACCGCGATTATTTCGCTCGTAACGAATCGAAATCTCGTACGGCTGTAATTTCAGATCGTTTTCATATTTGCGTTGTCGAAATGTTCTTATGCTTCATTGCCAATTTTTGCTTCGCCAGTGTTATGAGAATTATTGTTTTTTGAGCTTTCGATGCAGTTCTGTGCGAAGCGTTTTCTTTCGATGTGTTTAATTCATAGACTGTATTGAAATGGTCGTCAAAGTAAATGAAAATATTTTATGGTGTATAAGCTATAGAATGTATTATTCACTAGACTTGAAAAGCAAAGTTAAATTTTGAAATGTTTGAAATCTCTTTCGATGAAGTTAATTTTGATGTTTTCGTGAAAATTCACAAATAGAAATATATTCTGAAAACTTGCGATTTCATGGTATGAATAGAATTGTTAAATGTTGAACAGTCATATTAATAATTCATATTAAATAATAGAAAAATAGTTACTAAAAATGATAAAACAAAGTATATATATTTTTTAATTGAGTTAAGTATAAAATATAAAATGTTTCTACATATGTTAATGTGTTCGGTGGCAAATGGATACAAATGATTTCTGAACCTGTTTCCTAATATATCATCATATCACAAATACACGCATTTTTCTCAAAATCACCCCCATGTCACTTGATCCCAATAACTTATTTCTTCATTAAATAGAAAAAATCATCAAATTAGCATTTCAAATGAATACACACGATTCAAAAAAGAAAGTTTTTTCAAAAAATTTCGTTAGTACATAAATACAAAGCTATTTTTGAATTTACGATAAAAAAATCGATTTTCCTCCCAAGAAACAACACGACTCCTTCACAGAAGAAATAAGCCCGAAGTCGACGGGGGAAGGAAAAAAAAGGGAAAAAATTGCGAAATACCCGAATAAAAGAGCGACACGGTTCAATTAGTCGCCTCTCTTTTGTTCGGAAGCCAAACTCGCTTATAAAACACAATATTATAATACGCAAAGTGCGTATACCACCGGTTATTGTTGCGCTCACCCTTTACGATTCATAACTTTTATTGACCCCATAAGGCCATTCCTCCACAATAATGCATGATAATAAATAAAAACCGGCGAGCTGAACTTTTATTACATAGTTATAAAGAAGGAGGACTCTTCTCTGTGTGTGTAGGTCGTGCATTATTTTATTTCGCCGAGAACTCTGCATATTAACCGGATAAAGCGTTTATGCCGTTTCGTACGGACGCCGTTATAAAAGTTTAACGTTCTTCGCTGTGCGTGAAACAAAATATTGTGTAAGATTTAGTCGCGGAAAAGTCTTTTTATTTCTGTGGAGAGATTTTCGCGAAGCTCGGCTCAATGAACGGGTCGTTTTCGTTTAAATGATTGAAATCAATCTGATAATATAATGAAATCTTTGAAAGTTTGAAAATTTCGAAAATATCTATTACTAAAAGTCAGTTATCCAAACATAAACTGTCAAAATTTCAAGGATCAGAGATGGATGTATGTACTGCAATGTGTATTGTATAATAGTATGTCTGTTAAAGTTTTGACAGTTCGTTGTTGCAAAACTGATTACACATTTTTATATGATCAGTAGAACCATGAATATTCTGATCTGCTGACTTGCCGATTTTCAAGGAATTTTCCGAATTTACTTTTGTAATATTGAAGCCGTTTGTAAATATAAACGCATAAAAACAATTCATTTATACAGATTTTTGATTATCCAGACTAATTGGAGTTAATCACATATATTAAAAAAACAGAGTTCTATATTCGATATTTTTTCGAAAGATCAAGTTTGGATTTATTGATCTCTTTCAACTTCAAACTATGTGTCAAAGATGATGAATTATAATTTATGAAAATTAATTTCGTTTTTTATCTTTTAATCATTTTACTATTCATTTCGAGCAAGATTTTTTAATTAATTTTGATAAAATTTAAATTTTACACAAATTATTGAAACGATTAAATTTGAATCGAATCCTCTTAATTAAGTCGAAGCACACAACACCAATTATAGCTTCCACGAATTAATCAACTGGATCGAATTAAATAAATGCGAACTAGCAATTATCGCAGCAATTTTCGCATTTCATACCAAATAGCACATTATTTCAGTTGAAATTCATCATGGAGCTTCAAATTACGAATGAAACGCATCATTAACAAAATAACGATATTGATAATGTTCCGTTCAGAGTCGGATTCTGAAAGTAATTACCGAATGCTCAGCATAGTTTAAATGTAAATATAATCCCGTTAAACGGTTTTTAACGGCGCGTTATTGTGTAGCGTATTGTGTGCAGGATCAAAATTTTCAATCGAGAGAAAATTGTAGTCAAATCCAGTTAAGCAATTTCGCTAATTAACATTGTACTTGTGTTAATATTTTATGCAAAAGATACTAAAAATAGTAACGTTTTCTCTTGTTAGAGTTGTTTTGGGATTAGAGTTTTTTTTATAATATAATAGATACACATTTTTTAGTCAGAAATATGATCATCTTCCTTTCATACATAATCGAATATTGAAGTGTTCCGATTATTTCTTTCATCTTTGAGAATGATTCAAGCGATTGTTTGCAAATTTTCAAATCGTTTTTTTGCATCTTTCAAAGAACGGTGTTTAATTTACACGCAAAGGAGTGTTTCAATTTACGTTATATTACAATGCACTGTCTATTTGTATAGATTTTAAACATTGAAGATCTTTCTTCCCTTTGGCTTCTTCCATTCTTTTGATCTTTTCCCTTTAGAAAAACCCTTTTGTTACTTTGTATCTGAGCCACCCCATTGCCGTACAATTAATTCCCTTTAGGATTATTTTCGAGTGAAAACATATAGAACAGCTTTTTTCGGATTTAATAAAGCGATTATTTATTTATAAAGAAAAATAAGGATATTAATGAAAAAATCGAACATTGAAAATATCAATCACATACTGAATTGATTCTTATTCGATTATACAACAACTGAATTGAATACAACTGAATAAATTGAAATTAATTTATAATATTTACTTATTAACCGAAAAAAACATCAATTATTTTATGAAAAATGAAATATACTAATTATAAGACTGTAATGGTTGAGCATATTGAAGACATTAAGCCCTTAAAGGCGGTCTAACATACGCATATCTGAATTTAGCGATCGAGTGTGTTCGAATTTTAATAAGTAACTATGTTACCTTCGTGATCTTGACTTTTAGTGCGGTCAACCTTTAGTAAACCTAAAGAGCTAACAGTGTGCAGAGGCGCAGAGAAATGTGGTATATTCAAAAATTTTTACTCTCCGATTTCAATAATTGCAAATTTTAAAGTAAAGCGATCAGAATACTTTTGATCAAAGGTTTTTTACTGGTTTGAAATTCGATTCGGTAACGTATTGTTGGCTAATGATCTCTGGAAATTGGCAATTTTCACATGGATCGATTCGACTTTGTGCGATTCTGCTCGGATGCAATTTGCATGCAATCACGGAATCGGCTTGACTCGCTGCTACTGTCTCAAAATTGCATTGTAGCAATTGAATTATATGAAAATCACTGACTTAACCAGACTACAATATTAACTGTTGTCTTTTGGAATATATTATGCAATACAATGGATTCTCAAAAGGAACTGCATAATATAATACATAGTAATATTCTAGCAGAGAGGTACGGATATTTCAGATACGAAATTTGGGGAAGATTATTAAATTTATGTTTATTTTTCAACAAGCCAGAATTATTTACAATATGATTATATGGAAACTAAATACAATATGTTTTGTCTTCAGTATTTTTTATCATAGTTTGAAGCAAAATATCAATGTGAAAATTATTTACGAAAAATCCAATTATTTTTTAATACATATAAGAGCAAAGGTGAAACTGAATGAATGCATTCCCTATTTGTGAACATAGACGAGCTTGGGCTTGAAATATAATTACATGGATGCACTTTTATCCATTTATTTTTTTTTAATTAAAAAGTACAAGGTTTTTCATTTAGAGCGCTCTATATTTGAAATGACATAAAGCAAATCATATAAATTATATAGCTACATTTTTTTAATTTGATTTTTATTGTTTTGTCAACTAACAAGAAAATTACAGTCAATTTTTTCAATATAAACTATCAAAAATTCACGAATTTTGAAAATTCACAGTGGAATAACCGACTATAATTCTCTGTTTAGTTACAGCAGAAAAAAAAACGGTCATTACTTATAAGAATTAGCAATGGTTCAGCTCATCAATAAATCTGAAATTAATTCAAAATTCAAGAGCACTAATTGAAAGATCCTTATATATGCATTAAAAAATTCATAAACATTAAAACAAAAATATATATAATTTTAAATAAAAACATTAAAGGCTGGTCTTTTCACTTCTGATATGAGAATAAAATGAATTTAAACTATACGTGTCCCCTCCAAAAAGCAGCTGAAAGAGACAGATACACCACAATTCGTACAACAATACGTGCATCCACTTTTTTCTCCAGATTCTGACATTCACTTGTTGGAGGAAGTGAAGTTTAAATTCGTTTTATTTTCAAACCAGAGATAAAAAGACAGATCCTAAACAATTTATAAACTTAAAAAAAAAATTTTTTTTGATAAAAAAATCAAATCAGCACCCCTCAACAGCACTATTCGAATTGAACTTTTTTTCCACCCAAATTACCGGAATCACTCGACGAACAGCACTCGCACACCACTGACGACAGCGGCCGGTGCCATACTTCACCCGAACACAATGGGTTAAGTGTTGCGACACGCTCGTTCGTCACCCTCAGCTCGTCGAACGCAACGAGCGCGGCCAGGGGCGCCCAACCTGCGGTCCGCGGTCGCCGATTTAATCCCTGGAAAATTGGGACGAATCGAGTATTAGGCGGGACGTGTCTGATTATAGCCAATTTTGGATAATGTCGCTCGAATGTTTTATTTAGTTTTGTTTATAAAGGTTCAACAGTTGGAGGTTTTAATTTTGATTTTTTCATTTGATTGTAAGTGTTGTGGGACGATTCTATACTATTATTACTAGAGAATGTAGTCAAATGATCATCACCTCCACCTTTCATATGTTTCGATAAAATTTGAACTATTTAGTGACATCTGTGTGCACTAATTTACTCTTCGGAGTGGTCTTGCCAATTTACTTTTCGGAGTAGTTTTGCCATAATGGCGAATTTTCTTCACTGTGTGGTGAATGATATTGATTGATGATGTTTGTGGAATTGGGCTTAGGCCTGTTGTGAGAAAAAAATAAGTTAAGTTAAATATTAAATTTGGAAAATTATACATTTCTTTATGTATGACTTAATATCCCCGTTTAAAATTTAATTTATGTGCCTACCATTCAATATTTTATCAGTAAAAATTCCGAAAATTAACTTTTGGATAAAGTTAGTTATTTTAAAGGTGCGAAATACACTTTTGATATCAATTCTGAACACTCTTCATACAATTATTGAATTTAAGGAGTAATCAAAATTGGTTTTGAATATTGCATTTGCAATGATTTTCATGGAAAACTTCGTTTAAACGAAATTGTTGTTGAAAACAAATTATTGGTGCGTGTAAAAATTATATTTTGTTGTAAATTATGTCTCGAATAATCGAGGAAATTAATAAAAATAAAAGTAATACAGCAAAATATTTATTTGACACACCTCAAAAGTATTCTATTCCGAGAAATGTTTTCGTTTAATCAAATTCCTAAATGAAAATTATTCCAAATTTCAATGTCAAATACAATATTTAAAACCGCAATCGATCAATCTACAAACTGTAAAAGAAACCGCAAACCCAATCAAAAACATCCAGAATTCCTCACAATGAATTTTTCCAGTGAAAATCCCCATCCTATACAATAAAAACCATTAAAACCCGCACACATTCACAATCAAAGTTAACAGCCGATCCTCAGCCGACAACACTTCCCATCTGCATATGAGCAATCGTCGAGAAAATGCGCATTGTTCAACAGCACTTAATTCACGTTTCGCACTCACAAGCACACACAGGTCGACCTTCTAAAGCCTTACATACACTCCTATACAATACACAGTGTAAATTCGCCAGAAATTCTATTGCATACATACCGCAATGAGGAGGATTCCCATCTCGTTCGCGACATGTCCCCAATTTCGCAAGTTTCAAATTACTTTTCGCGGCTCGAGCCCGACGGTGCAATTTTTGAGATTGTCCTACACCCTCGGAGGCCCGAGGCGAAAGTCTGCCTTTTTTTTTGCAGTTCACTAACATGCGTGTTCTGTGGGCGTCGTTAAGGCTTTGTACTGTAGTGAATTGGGTCGAGAGAAATGAGACGAGTGCTCTCTGTGTTTAGTATCGGATTTGATTTCTGCTCGATTAATTTTAGCTCATAGTTGAAGATGCGAATTGTGTATTTGTATTAAATTGTGTTACGAGACTTATATTGAATGAATTTTGTCACATGTGTGTATATGATGTGTTCACATTCGATTAATATTTGTGACTTACGATCAAATATTTGCAATGATACAAATTATGTTTGAACATTTTTTCGATGTGAGAGTTGATTCAATGATATTTAACCAATAGCCAGCCGATAGCACAGCGGTATAAAGCGTTAGTGCATGCCGTGTCGATTCAGCATACTTGGGATGCGCGAGTTCGAGTCAAAAATGTCGTTTTTTCTTAATTGATAAAAATTGATATGGAGACACGGTCGTTTCTTTCGAATGTTTGGATTCATTTGATTCGAAAAAAAGTGTTAATTCAACGCTTTACGAAACAGCTCCGCAAATGATCATCACCTACACCTCATATTTCGAGTAATTTGAATTTATTTAGTGACATCTGTGTAATGTATACTATAATTTACTCTTAGGAGTAGCTTTGCCATAATGGTAATAAAAATTTCTTCACTGTTTAGTGAAATGATGTTGATTGATGACGTTGAATTGGGCTTCGGCCTGTAGAGAGGAATAAATAAAAATAAAAAAGTATGTTATTTCACAAATGACTCGTCGATTATATTTTCAATCATGAACTATCAGTTTTCACAAAATTTTCATCAAAATCATTATAAACTACAGGTTCTTTAACGTTATCAATGATTATTTATGGGGAGGCATAGAAATTTGCCTCGTCTTGAAATCGATTTACCACTACTACTAACACGTAAAAGACTATTCCAACTACGAATAAGAAATTCTTTATTATAAAAACGTAAGATTTGATCAGAAAATAATGTTTTTCTACACTTTTTCCCTAAACGAAACATAATAAAAAAATACTCCCAAGGCATAAACTCGCCTAAAAAAAAAACTCCATCATTTGAAAGCTCGTTTATCTGCGCTCAGTGCTCGAGCATCTCAGCCGCTGATTACAATATCCAGTGAAAAACGGCACACATTTTTTTCCGATAGAGATTCGGGAAACCTCCGGCCCTGTTTATCTACGCACTTCTCGCCGTCGTTACTCAGTCACTTACTATAATATCTCGCTCGCTTACTTCGCAGCGACCCGATATTAACGCGCAGCACGCGCGCGCGGTCAAATTATATTATATAAGGGTTTCGCACTTCGCAAGCTTTACATGCGTGTTATATACGACGACCGAACAGGCCAAGGGGTGCTAGTGGCTTTTAAATCATCTTTGTGCGATGTGCGAGTGCGTTTTTCGAGGGAAAATCGCGCGAGAATGTTGAGCGTGTGTCTATGTGTTTTGGGAGAGGGATGATTCTTCTGATATGTGAGTTGTTCTGAATTAATTGTGATTGACTTCTCTTTATGGCAAAAATGAGGTTTAAATGTCAATATGAAATAAGCGTTAAACACCTTTTATGGATTTTTTCAATTTCTTGCTTTATGGAGTTAATCGTGTTCGGTTCAGAACGGCTCATATTTCATAAGGAGAGACTTCACAAAGAACTGCATAGATTTCCATGAAAATTTGCAGAGATGTAGTATAAATATAGACGTGAAATATTATAAAAATATTTAGACATTATACTTAGTATTTTAGTGGTGCACCTAACAATTATACCAAACTTTGACCTGTAATAACTGAAAAACTATCGAGACCTGCATTTTCATTCTTCACTATTATTTCATGTCGATACTTACACTAAATTTCAAAAAATCTTCTGAAACCATTATGAACCATCTTCTTATCAGCAAGATAAGGAAATCATACATATCCTCAATCCACAGTACACATTTAAACGCGTAAAAATAATATATGTACTTAAATCAATTTTAAAGAAAATTTCAACTGATCTCCTTGGCCTATTTTATCGTCATATGTATATACGAATATACGTATGTATGTATGCATATATCACTTATGCCCTGCGAAACGCGACCTTATCCTTTTGCCAACTCGCATAAACCTTGCCGGATCTTAAAGGGACATTCATTAAGCGGGACTCGGTCGTCCCAGAAATTAACGAAACGCTAATAAATTTCGAATTTCAAACGCTCCTTCGTCTTGTTGGATGTGTATACTTATGTATGTATAATATGTATATAACATGCGTGTGTGTTTTGTGTTTGAGTGGATTCGGTTCGCAAGATGCTTTGAAGATTTCGCTGACGAATTCGAGTTATTGAGCGTTTCGCGTGTGTGTCTCTTTACTGTGTATAGGGTGATGCTTAGTGATCTGAAAGGATTTGAAATGTTTTATATTTTATTCAGAATGAAGTTTATGTTGTTTGGAAATTAGTTAAATTTCCTTTTTATATATTCAAATGAGGAATTCCTTTGAAATTCGGAATAGATTTTGTTGAAAAATGGTAAAAATTATATGAGTAAATGGCTATAACTTTATCAGATTTTCATTAAATTGAATTAATTAAGCTATTTTGCAATATTTTTAGGTGTAAAATGACAAATATATTCAATATATGCGATATAGCTTAATTTATTTAATTTTAAGAAAACCCGATGACTTTACATATACTGGATGTAATAGCCATTTACATCGTATGATCAATCAATTAATTGAGTTTACAGTACGTATTGTATCCATACTCATATGTATTTCAATTGATTGATTGAAAATTGTATCTAAATACAAAATAACTAAATCAAATACCATGAAATTTATTTAAACTTAAAATTAAAATATCTACGACTTCGACAATTTTTCAAATAATTTCTATTGCGATATCAAAATCAAAATTTTATAAACCATTTGATGTTCAATCAAATAAATGGCCATCGGGATAGCGGAGCATCGCGATCGATATTATCACTTCCCGTCTCTTGCAAATGACATTTGAATACCTCTGACTTTTAGGGCTATTTGCTTTTGACTTTGAGTGTCGTTTGTCCCACTAATTGGTCAGCTTTATTTGCGCACTCGACTAGGAAACGGCGTCGCTTCGGCAAACGACGTTCATCGTCTTCGCCTTCATCGTTGTATTCGTTGTTGGGTTGTTGGGTTGTTGCTGTTGTTGTTGTTATTGTCGTTGTCCATATTGTTGTCGTTGAAGATCGTGAAACCCGTTTAATTTCAACCGATTTGTGTTCCTCGGGTAGTTTTTTGTTCCGAATTAAATGTTTCTTGGTATCAAATTGAAAGTTGTATCTGAAAGTGTGTTGTAAGGAAATTTGGATACTTTTGATAAGAATTGTTCGTAATATTGCATTTGAGATCGATATTTGAAATGATTTTCATGAGAAATTTGAATAAATAAATACATCAATCGGAAGAAATAATTATCTGGGGGCGTGAAATAAATATTTTATTGAATAATTATTGTTTTAATGCATTGCTTTGATTATTTCAGGCATAGATTATACAATAAAGTGTTATATTTATTAATTCCGACAATTTTGCATAATAATCTCTTTCGAGTAATATTTTCATTTAATGTTATTTCTTTAAATTTTTTATAAGAAAATCATCCCGAATTATGGTACAATATCAACAACTGAATATGATCACTTAACGAAAAAATGCAACATAACTCGAATTTATCGAAAAAAGTGTCCAAAATTCTTCAAAATACTATAAATATACAAATATGTGTAATATTTCAGTTTCAATATACCATATTTTTTTCTATTTTCAGGTAAGTGATCATCTCGCACCGTAAACAGACAGTCGATGATACAAGACCATTTCCCTACGCCGCGATAGAAGGATGTTGGTAAAAATAATCATATTACCGAAACTCCGGCAAGATTTTCGAATCATTCCATTCCGTAGGAGGAATCGTGCGAAGCAAAAATCGAAAAAAAAAAAACCTAGAAAATCACGAGCCCCGATTGACACTTGTAGGATTTCCGCGAATAAGAATACGCGACGCACAAAGGGCGCGAATTCGTTTTTCGCGAGGATTTTTGCAAATACGAATTTTGCGCCTAAACCCCGAAACGCATATATTTATATAGACGAAGAAGCGTCAATAGATATTGTATGTGTGTAATTTTGTATATTTGCGAAATAGGTTTGTGTCAAATATGAATTTTTCGAGTGTACACAAAGATGGGATGCACAAGGCGTTTGTAGATTTACGCTTGTGTTTGAGTTTCATGTCGAAGGGGTTCATTTATAAATATGGAACGTTTTTAGTGTCGAATGATATTTAATTTAATTTGTGTAATGTGAGTGGGAGATAATTTAAATTTTTGCTTGAATCATATAAATTAGTGAATAAAATGAAAAATAAGTGTGACAAAACTACTTATACAACTTATTACCTTTCAAAAATCAAGCAGTTTTCATGAAATATCGTATATGGCAATAAATATGCCAAGTGGATTGAGTGATATTCTTATCAATATTGATAATTTGTGTTGTAAAATATGAATGATTTCGGAATTTGTGATGATATATTTCAAATCATTAAAACTTTTCTCAATACAAACAAATACAAGCTCAACTTTGTGCGCGCTTTCTTCCAAATCGCCGCCATTTCCCTCGATTCCCTCGACCAATATCATCCCCATATGTAAATTTCTACAAAACCCAAAGTCGAAAAATTCAAATCCCCCATTCAAAACGCATTTCAAAACCCATAAAAACACCTTCGCACCCAACAAAACTATCCGGTTACTCAACGTCTTTCACCTCCTTAGACACACACAGACACACACCATTATTCGGCACATTCGAAAATACGAGCCCCGTCGTATATTTCGTCGTAGATTCGTGCGTCTGCGTGTTTTTCTTCTTCTCAATTTTGCCCGCGATTGGAATTTGATCTGACTTGCGACGCGGAAAACAATTTTCCCTCTTCGGCTGCCGGATGAAAGGGAAGTGCGCCGCTCAAATCCGCACTTCAATAGAGGAAAACTGATTCTGCCGTTGTGTGTGAAATTGGTGGAAAAGGGAAAATTTTCACCTTTTCTTCGCGGCCCGTGGGCGGTTTTTTTTCCCCGTGTCCCCTTTCCCTTTCCCAAGGTTCGATAGATCGTTTTGCGTTTTTATAGTGCGTTTTTTTTTCAGGGTTTCGTTAGGCTGTTTATTTTTTTGATTTGGTTCGAGTTTAATGATTTTAACTTTTGTTGTTTGTGATATAGGTTATTCAGTTAATGGTCATTTGTTTGATTTATTATTTGTCTTATAGGTTATTTTATTTTAATTTTATTTTGAACAGGTAATTTCTACCCAATTTTTTATATACACACCGTGTATTTTTAATCGGTCACAAGTGACACAGATAACCCTGAATAGTTAGTATCATTCACTTTATATATAGTGAAGACGAGACTCCTAAGAGTAGAGAAGTGCACACATAGGTGTCACTAAATAGTTCGAATTAATCGAACATGTGAAAGGTGTAGGTGATGGGATCATTTGCGGAGCCGTTACATTAGTATCGCAATTATGCTAAGTTTATACTAATAATGATATTTTTAATTACTGCTCTATTTCACACTGTATAGTCGAGTTTTTACGAATCTCGATGGTTTTCGAATCAGCAATCATTATTATCAATATTATTTGCAATCAATTTGAGTTGAAGAACTCTAATTCATCTGTAATTGGAATTGAGAATAACTATCATACCATAATTAATTATTTCATTTGAGCACTAAAGAGCACGTGACTAACTTTCAATCAATAAAAACTGCCAAACATGTTTGATGAATTTTCAAAAATATCCTTTAATATTCAAATATGTATTTCACGTAAAGAAGTTTATGACTATACCACGTGCTTCTACATTCAAATCTCATATTTTTCTCAAAAAGCAGAGTCAATCACGATAAGCTCTGAATGTCTCATTTGTCTTCTAGAATTTTCTTACATAATACACACACACAGCACAGAATCAAAATAGTTTCTTAGATAACTACAAAGCAGAAGCAAAAGCGTCGGCGAACGCGTGTGAAAAACCCAATTTTCCCAGCCGTGGCGCGAAGTTTGAAATTCGGATTCTCATTTGCGAGTTGATGGCGAGATTTAACACGATCTGCATAATATCTTCATAACATCGACCGTTTCCCATCTCGGCGTATCCCATCCTGCATGGGATGTATGCTCAAGATTACTTAGAATGGAATTAAGCGGCTCTCGTTCGTTTCCTCCGACCGACCGGGATGTCAGTTCGTTCTGCCGAGATGCATATTTTAATAGTTGACGACAATAATCGGGACTAGTGTGTATTAGAATGTGTTATCGTGTATGTATGTATGTGAGGGTTGATGTGTTAGTTTGGTGTTTCTGTCGTGTTGTGAGATATTCGATTATTTCCATGGAGGGTGTGGAAATTCGTCATTGTTCATCTGCATTGTTATTTATCGTATTAATTTAGAAAAATGTATCAATGTGTGAATATATTTTAATGATCTTGAAGAAATGCAATAATCGATATTGAGGCTAAAATCATCAAGGTTCGTGAAAAATTGAAATATGAATATCGACTATAGATCGTTTATTACGTATTGTTGATTGATAAAATTTAGTTTTCTATAAAAATTCCATATCTATGGTAGATATAACGATATCAAAATATATAAAAATCATCAGGTTGTCTATATCAATCAATTAAATTTCATTTAAAATCTGTCTGATGAATTTTATTTTTTGATTTGGATACTTCTACCATCTTCTTTATGAAATTGAGCTTTGTCAATGATCATTAAATTGGATGCACGAAAGTAAAATTTTCAAAATTAAAATTAGCAACTCTAATGTGAGAATTTTTTTATTAACTGAGATTTTCAAATATAAAATTTCAATACCAAGAAAAAAATAAATGATTTTGATAAAATGAATTCAGTTACGTCTATCTAACATAGATTGAACCTTTTATCGAATCAATTAAATGAAATCGACTAATATGTTTATTTCAACCTTTTTTTTTTACTTTAACCAAGATTCAAAGAAAATCCCCAATTCTTTCAAACTCATCACAACACACACACGATAGACGCGCACTCGGCAAAAACCCGACGATCGGCGCTTAATTAGCGCGACAAAGGCAAAAATTGAAATAGAACACAAAGCAGCCTAACGACTTTGACTCGTCTCGTACTTTTTAATCTCGTCGAAACTTTCTTGGGCGGATTCCACCCCCCCAAGTAGAGACCGATGGGGTTGCCACCCCATGGTCGTAATCAAGATGAAAGCCTCCCGCCAAGTGTGAAGGATAGGTGCTGATATAATTACGCCCGCGGATGGGGTTCTCGTCGAACTCGAAACGAAAACCCCGTTGGGGTGAGTTGGTACAGGGGTTTTGGTTCGGGTCGCTGACAGATTTATTGCCCTCACCTCTGTCTGAATTATTGTCCTCGAGGCCTTTTTTGCGGCAAAGACGAAGCCTTTGATCGCCTTCGATGTGTGCGAATTGAAAATGTGCATATGTTTTTGTATATGTGTGAAGTTTTTTCGAATTGTTTGTTTGTGTGTTTGTGTGACGCTCGAGTCACTATTTGCTCTGCATTGGTGTCATGAAGATTGCATATAATAGGCGCAGATGGTATATTGTGTGTTTTGTGACTTAATTCTAATCAGGTATGCATTGATATTTCCAATAGGTTAATCGCCCATAATTTAATATTTTTTGTATAATTATATCATGAACGTAAAAGTCACTAGTATTTTCGGCCACTATATGTATTTAGCTTGAAATAATAGTACGCAATTATTTATGTATTTAATTATAAGTATTTCAATTTATACGTTTCACTAATTTAATTACATTTTTATCAACGTACAGCAATATTAATATACAATTCGTTATTCGAATAACATACGTACGACGATAGAAGTAAATGAAATTTCATTCCGATTTCATTCATAATTCCCATTTTGATAATAAAAAACTTTCTGTGGACGGTATTTTTTTTTTAATGTTTAATCTTAATTGAAAAGTTGTCGCGGAAAGCAAGAATTTTCATTTTTGCGCTTATGAAAAAAAATAAGGCGTCCCTCACAATTGTTACATAATATATTGATAAAGCCGGAGAAAGAGAGGGCCGTTTCTTGTTTTTTATTAGAAATGTTGCGGATCGTCAAACATAAATATGCTTTTTAATTAAAACGTTCGCGAGCGATTAAGTGTCGCAGCAGTACTTTTTCCCTTCGGCGATGAACGTGGGAAAGAAGGCGAAAAAAAAAACGACCGAAAGGAAGGTTTGCGACAAAGAAAAAGTAACACTAAAAGCAAATCTCATTATTATCATATTTTTCCGTGAAGTTTTTCAGCGAAAGTTTATTTTCGTACTCGCCGAGAAGAGGGTGAATTTTCAAGGAAAAGTCGAGCGAAGGCTCACCTTCTTGCTCTATAAACAAAAACCGTCAACCGGAGTAGACAAAATACTGATAAGAATCCATTTTTTATTACAACACACAGTTTATTCTACGAGGTTGTTGAATAAAATAGTTTTTCATACACGTATAATATTTGTTTTGAAGAATTGCTCGAGAGGAGGAATAAAATTTTCCGTCAGTTCATATAGCAGTTACTCTACAGTACATTATGTAATGTGAATTTCTCGCTGACAGATGTTTGAGAGAAAGAAGAACTAAGTCGAAAGGTTGCATTTTTATATAGCTGTCGGAAAAGTGATGTTCCGGACATAAAACTTTGACCGGTGTTGCGTTTATTGTTTTCAAAGTTTTGCCTTCTGTAAAGTTTGAATCTAAGTTTTTTTTTCGACAAAAAAACATTGCGAAACAAATGTCTAAATCACACTTCGATCAATTGAATCAAATATTTTTGATGTTTTTTTAGAATTTCTATTATATTTTCGGCTGATTTATTTTTCCGTAGTTTTTTTCCGTCGTACCATTGCAGTGATTTGCTTCGGTTTTGTCTCTCCCTTTAACTGGAACGATGATCGTCTGCCGAAGACAAATTGCCGGCAATTTGTACCGGTGGACACACATACACACGGGGTAGGAATTTGCCGAAGCGAGTCAAGATCTGCTTAATAATATATATGAGATTTCTTTCTGTACACGAACCGATTTCAATCAGCGGGTAATAGAGATCCTGTGTTGTAGGGGAAATTTGTCGTAATCGATGTCTAAAGATGTTTCCACGTTCTAGAGGAATAAATCTATCTTACCATTGTGCCATTAGTCTATTACTAAATGAATTTTATTTATCGCCTATTTATAAATATACGCACGAGAAAGGGGATTGTATCGATGTATCGTTCGAGAAATTTATGAGGGTTTAATTATAGATTATTTTCCAATAACATATCGTATTTAATTACAGCAGAACGTACACGTGTAGCTCTGATTCGCAGAATTTCCGTAACAAACATTCTCCGAAATCAATACACAATTCGAAACGGGTGAATAAATGAATTCGCGCACAGTTAAATATTTATGTGCGAAATTGGCATTTAATGTTCGCCCGTGAACAATTTTATTTTTCATCAGAAACTCCTACACTGTGTTCTACATATTATACGCTCTCGAAGAAGTGATTAAATTTTAAATAATCGAATTGAAGTTCTGCGGGTAATTCGTAATGAGATTAAAAGCGAAAATGCGATTTCTCGTTCGGGTGGATGGAACTTTTGAAAGGAGACGATGTCACAAATGAGAAAAAATAAATTTCTGTTAAAAATAAAACGTGGATGCTGGTACGGAAGCTTCGAGAAAAAGAGTTGAACTGAAAATCCGCATCTTGTGGTCTATTCACTGTAATGGGTCGAAAGATCGCAACGATGTGATGCATTCGGTTCATATTTATTTTGCGCCATTGGAATTTTTTTTAATATCGATTCAAAATATAGTCGAATATATACGTTATGAATCAAAACATTTTTTTTCCCTAGTACATCATTTTGCTCGGAAATATATCGCAAAAAACGCATACTTAGAGAAATTGCTGTACTGCATTGCATTATTAACACAGCTTTATAAGCCATCAATTTATACATTTTAATATTCCGTTCAACTTTCAACTCAAACATCAATTAGCATCACGAAAAAAAAAACATAATTTCAGCACCGAAAAACAATCTTTCGCGACCCTAAGTAAAATAACGGGTTGTAAATTCTCCGATAAGTATACGCACACACTTTTTTTTTTACAATATAATATAAACGAAAGCTCCCGTTGTTTTTCTTTTCTTAGCTTTCATATTTAAACTCCCTTTCACCTCCTCGCACACAGCCTTTATTTATTTATTTGTTTATTTTCCCTTAGACTTTTTTTTCGTATAGACGAAAGGGGGTGGTGCGCTTTTGAATTCTTCCCTCGGAATATCCGCCGGGGAGCGTTAATAACGTTGATTATGTCTCAGAAACGCAAAAATGCGAACGCTTAATATAAGCTTGATGGCTGGCAGCTTTTGTTCTCGTGATAATTAATCCCGCATTTTCAACGAACACACGTAAACACGTTTGAGCACACGAGAAATACGCTACGTTCGAAATACGTATAATATAGGGTTTTTCATTAGGAGCGCTCGATCTTTGAAATGAAATAAAATGAGTCGTTACATAATATTATGGCTTTGTTTTTATTTATTTGATTCGCTAGTATGATTTAGACGTGACGTTGAAATAGGCCAAGTGGATCGAGTGACTTATTTTATATTATGTTTTGTACGCACGAAATTCATCCGTATGTAAATGAAACAATCTATCTATCTCATTATGTTTCATTTTTTCGATTTTTTTGATAGTTTGCAAACGAAAGTATCACTATATTTAATAATTTGACTTGTACGATTTCAGATTTATTTACTGTCCTAATTTCAAATTTTAATGAACCAGTCTGCAAATATATCCTATACCTCTCTAATGTGGTCACAATTAATTATCGAAGTTTGAGCGTACTTAATGAAAAGCCTTATATATCGAATCTTGAATTTTTCGGTTTACATGTGTAGCTGGAAGCTCTTACATGCACGATGTGTACTAATTTGTTTTTCGATACAATCTGTTGTTGTATTGTGTGTAAATGATTCTCGAATTAATAGGTGTTTGTATATGTACAATAGTAATACATGACATATTTAAATATCCTTGGATAAAATTTTCAAAATAACTTCTTAGATTAACTCTGTATAGAGAAATAAGCAATTTGATCGCTTTTGAGTCGCGGCGTTCAAACAGATACATCGACTCCGAAGGAAATAAAACTCGAAAACTTTCCTACTTAGGTGTTAACAGAAATTTTTCACTCAAAAAAAAAAAATACTAAAAACGCAGGGTGGACGTAAAAAAACTTCGAAAAAAGCGAGAATTACCCCGAAAAGTTTTTTTTTCGCTCATCCGCGTAACAGATAAGAAACGAGCGAGTTTTTTAAAGGGCGTCGTCATAAAATAATTCTTCGCGTTTACGAGCTTTATTGTCGACTTTATCGCGTACACATCGCTCGCTCGCAATTTAGATAATATCTCGAACAGGGTCTTTTCTGGGGGGTGGTTGTGTGTAACGTTTTCAGACGTTAATAATACTGTTAAACTTGCTGAATGCTGAAAGTTGGTCGAGTGCTGGAAAAACTTCGAACGGTCAACGCTTTCAGGAAGTGCACCGGCTTGTAGTTGTGCTCGAATTGAAAATTCAACGTAATTTCGATCGCGGAATTGTGTCATTATTGTTATTCAAATGTATTGTTGTTTATGATGGAATGTTTCTGCTTAGCGTTTTTTTTTGCGCTGTGTGAGAAAAGCGCTTTTGTATTGGCTATAATGGAGGTGAACTCTATCGCACTTAGAAAGTTTTAAATCACTTAACTTAGGTGGATTTAACTTACGTACTCACGAAGGCGGCAAATAGATAAATAGAATGAAAATAAACTGAATCATTGAAAACTTTTCAATTCAGATAATGTTTTACAAACTAACATAGACTTTTCTGAAGTGTTATTTTTGATTAAAAAGGAATAATTTTATTTGAATTTTTCTTATAATAATATGAAAAATAATTAATGTGTTCATCACCTATACGTGAATACTAAATTAAGTACCTCGACAATTGTACGCAACAACAAAAGCGTACCGACAATCGAGATCAAAATCAAATAAAATAAACGAGCATTCATTCTTATATCACAAATCCTGCAAGTTGAAATATTTCTCCACAATATTTTAGATAACATGAGTTACCCCGAATCGAATTAATTCATATAAAAAATCACTAATAAAACTGCTAGCCCTAAACAAGCTTCTACGCCTAGCTCCCGAATCCATCATAGACCGTACGTTTTTAAACGCTCCAACTCGTTTTCTAGCCGAGATCGCGCAAAGCGAGCGTAGAAAAGGAGTTAATACCGTCTCGTAATAAATTGCCTTTCATCTCTCGGCACCCAAAAGGTTAAGCGCTTAATTCGCACACATTACGGTTTATAAGCCGGGCGCGCGTCAGTTAGCAGCCTACTCGAAAAATTGCCGACGATTATCGTCTCGAGTTCGTGCGGCGCCGAAACAATGACGCACATTTTTAACGATGACGAACATTCTAGATGTCATCGTAGATTCGACTCGGCTTTTCGTATTTGACGCGAAAATTATGTGTTGTGTTGCGGCGTGTCGAATGCCGGCGGCTTCTGGCGGCAGAACCGTTCGATGCATCGGCTGGTTATTATGACAAAAATTAGATTTAAATGTCAAAGAACTCGATATAGTCATAGTTTTGTTTGTGTGAAATATTTTTTTTAATAAAAAATATAAATAGCGTCAAATAAAAAAATATAGATTAAGTGTAAAGTTTAGTTTATTTTTTTATGCATTTCATTCTGATTTGTCTCTGGAAGTCGTTAGATTACGTGTAGATACGCCATTAGATTTATTTAGAGTAAACAGCAGTTGTATGTAAAATTTTTATTTATTAATCAAATTGAAGATTTTAAATTTTGATTTTTTAAGAGAAAGGTCAGTTTAAGTAAGTGCAATTCATGAGACAAGTGAGGCTGACATTTGTAATTATAGTATTCATATTTTTTGTATCATATCAGATAATACTTTATTTTAATATGTTTTCCGATTTTTAAGGTGTTGATGCCATTCATACTTGCTTTATAAAACGCGTTTAATCTAAATATCCCTTTTGAAGTATTTTGAATTAAATTTATCAAACCTTCATATTCCAATGAAAAATCGATTAAGTCAACCTCGAGTGTCATTAAAATAGTTATATCCCAGAATTTTTATATTATAGTATTTCTTATGTGTCATAAAATAGTTATATGTCGAGTCTTGTACATATTTGATATATCACAGTATTTTTAAATCAAATTAAAAAATAATTTGAGTAAATATTCAAATGTAAATAATGGTACATCGTGAATTTTTGTTTATTTAGATTTCTAAAGGGGTTCATTATTTTATTGTGTTTGAACTACTCCAACAAATCTGAAGTTCATTTCGACAAAAGCCAAAAGCTGAAATCATTCAAACTAAGTTTCGAAAATTTCAACTCTCGGTGCCAGAAATTACAGCGTGACGCCATTGTCCGAAAGTGCAGCAATGGCGTATAATATAATAACGTAATATATCAAACACTTGAACAAGTTTTTGAAGCGATTCATAACCGGGACTTTATTATTGTGTACTCCATATACGATTCATAAAAATAGTGTTCACCATAAAGTCTCAGTGGAAAACTCCTCCAGCTTCTGAACAATAATCTCGAAGCTTTTAAGTCTGAACTCACAGTCTCCAGTGTGCCGATAAATTACCAGAAGTTGAAGTGACCCAGTATTTCGATGATGATAATCGTCGATTTTCTTATCGCATATCTAAATTGAATGTCGCTTCATTTGAGCCGATCGAACCGAAACCTCGACTTTGCCCGGTGTATGTACTTGGAGTAATATTGTAGGGAGTGTACGTTATATGTATATATTTTTTGCGAATGCCTCTTCGGTATCGAGCACTGTTTTTTGTCAAACCTGACCCCTATATCTCTGTCTTGGCAACTTCGATTTTGCGGGGAACATTAATCCTAAACGGGATTGAATTTAAGCTGACCGAGATTGTAGCGATATTTTACGTCGGTATTGAATAATCTCGGCTTTGAAAACTGAATTTCAATATGTTCCCTTTTTTCTCTTCTCTGTATCCAAATTGATTCCTGTATAAAATCCCGTAGCGTTTCGTTTACGCAAATTTTCATACCGTTACAATTTTCATTTCAAAGTACATAAAAATTCCAAAAATAAAGCTGTATTTTCGGCAAAATGAAAAATATCAAACGAAGTTTCTTGAAAAGTTATAGAGTCATATTCTGAAATATGACTGATAAAATTTTATTTATTATAATATAAAGTAGATGTTATCGATAGACAGTAAATATTTTCATGCAATCATAAAAAGCGTTTTATTACATGCAGACGGTGATGAAAGTTTAACTAGACATTATATTTAATGGAAACGTTACACGATTAACTCAATATGTCGTAATGCGCACCTGGTATTCTAATGAAATATTTTTTATCAATCGAAATATAAAATAAGTACTACATGAAAAATCACAAATACATTTCGAATGCTTAAATTGCGTTGTTTTTCAAAGTAGGAAAAAATCCTGTTATGTAAAAAGACCGGATAAACCTTTCGAAGAAACAGCTCCACGTGTACGCGTTTCATAGCTTTGTTCCCGTGAAATTTTGTATTATGGAGTCGAAAAAAATATTTTTATTAATTGTGTATATTTTTCGTTTTTCGTATAAATTTTTCATTATTTATTTTATCGCGAGCTATTCCGAAGAAATCCTAAAATAAAATAAGAACATTCATATTTTAGTTTACGCGTGTTTGTTTATTATGATAATATAAAATTTATTTATTACAAAGAAAAATAATAGATTTGAACAGAACCTAAATCAAGTATAAGAATTAGATGTTCTACGTTAATTCCAAATATATTAAGTAGTTTAAAAAGGTGCTAATACTAATGAAACATTTGAAATAATAAAATATCATATTCATCGGCGTTTATTAAAAAATATGTATAAGTTTCTTGTTTTTCTTTATAATAGGGGAGCGTAAAAATTAATGTTACGGGAGTTAGTTTCAGCCCTATCCTCCCATATATGTCTTTGGCCTATTATTTTTCCTCATTGTATTCGAATCCACCTACGCCTTGTCACTTGCTCTTAACACGATACAACAGACAAAGTATTTCCATCTTTCCTTATTCATTGTATAAATAATCATAGTCACCAGGAAAATCTCACCTAGATAATCACCGACCAGAGGTGTTAATTACTCAGAAATGATTTTACCCTTCAAGTACAATACCTAGACAAGGTTTTTACATCTAATTATCTACATTTTCGGCTTCGAGTTTTGACCGAACCCCGCCAACAACTAGTACGATTTTTGCACCTCGTTGAAAAACCACCCGGAAAAGCTCGTCTACACAATCTTAGTACCCCCAACAAGAACAAAAACTACTCGAGCTAATTATTATTTTCAATCAAAATACCTCGATAAGCCTTTTACATCTAAATATTTACATTTTCCAATGAAAAATCATTAACAGAGATCGGCTTCGAGTTTTGACCGAACCCCGTAAATAACTAGTACGATTTTCGCATCTCGTTGAAAAACCACCCGGAAAAGCTCGTCCACACAATCTTAGTACCCCCAAGAAGAACAAAAACTACTCGATGTAATTGTTATTTTCAATCAAAATACCTCGATAAGCCTTTTACATCTAAATATTTACATTTTCCCATGAAAAATCATTGACAGCGATCGGCTTCGAGTTTTGACCGAACCCCGCAAACAACTAGTACGATTTTCGCATCTCGTTGAAAAACCAGCCGGAAAAGCTCGTCTAGACAATCTCCGCACCCCTAACCAGAGGCAAAAACTACTCAGGGGCTATTTTTCCCTTCGACTGAGACGTTTCGCTCCACCCACTCGTCGCTCGCATATTTCAACCCCTTCGAAGTAATGGTGCATACGACGCCGACGGGCGAATGGAGCGGAATATAGGCGCGCGTATTTACTCGGGAAATCCACTAGATGATGAACAGGTTAAATCCATTCACGTCTCCTAGACCCGGCATTATCTAACGAGGCTCTTAAGGATACGCCCTCTCCTTATAGAGGGTGTGGGTGGGTCGGGGTCGTGTCCGATTTCCACGAGTTTCTTGAAATGTTAGTGATTTTTTTATGGCAGTCGATAAAATTGAGAAAATTAATCAATGGATATGTTGATTAGTGAAAATTTCATGAAAATATATCAGATATTATCTAGAGACTCTGGGATTTTCTCTCTCTTTGTGGAGGATGTGGGTGGATCGGGGTCGTGTCCGATTTCCATGAGTTTCTCAGAGAATTAGTGATTTTTTTTGGGTTGATAGAGTTGAGAAAATTAATCAGAGAATGTATTGATTGATGTGAATTTCATTAAAATCTGTCAGGTACTATCTAACGAGAATCTCACTCTATCTTGTTATCTTAAGGAGACGCCTTTTTCTTAGAATTGGTGTGAGTGACTCGAGATTTTATCAGATTCCGATAAGTTTTATAGAGATTTAGTTTTTTAAGGCTGTCGGAAGTGAGTCAATATAGTTTTGAAAGTCGTTAAATTAATAAGTTAATGATTGGATTTTAAAAAGAAATTTAATAGTAAGAAACATGTCAATTTTTATTTTTTTTATTATCAGTTAAAATAATCATTACGGTTTATTATGCTAAATATCATTTATTTTACGAATTAAATCAAATTAAAGAAATAATCTTTTCTTGAGAACACGCGTACGTAGTAATCCCATTTACTATCTCTCAATGTCCCTAAAGTTAGCATCGTTAATATAATCTACATAACTTTCTTGAAAGTCTACGGCAGTAAATGAATTATAATGGGTATCATTCGATTAAGCATATCGTGAACGTATGAATAGTATACGTAACTATTCGAATTCAAAATCAACGGATAACCAATTTTCGCTTCCAGAGATTCTAATAAAAAAAAAAAAAAATCCAGAGCTAAAACAACATTATATCCCAACAGGAAATTATCTGTTATTTAATTTTTCATCCATATAAAAATAAAAGTTATGACTCATGAAATCCAGCGGCACAATGGAAAACAAACAATCAATAGCCGCACGTGTGAAAAATCCCACCACTAATCCACCCACAACACACGACAAAATAAAACGAACAAAAACACGAGATATAATATGGAACGAAATAAAAAAAACCACATCGTCACCGAAATTAAAACAATATCTTCAATAGTGCGAATCGATCCGAAACTCACCCCTAATCCATCGGCTCAAAATCCTCCCCCTGAGAAATTCCCAACTCACACACGAACCACTTCATACCGAAGAGCCGCACATATGAGCCCGTGTAGTGAACTAGCGATATATACACTAGAGTTTCTGGCTTTTAGCCCCGCTTGTCTACTTGCCCAGATAGATCTCACGCTTCGACGACCGTTCCGGATCCACGTAGAAGTGTGTACGTCCTTTCCTAAGAACACATGTACTATACGAGTGATAAGGGGCTCCGAGGAAATGGCGAAGTTCGATAGGAAATATGAGAAAAACCCCGCCGTGCAAGATTATCAACTCGGAAGATTCGAGACAAAGAAAACCGTATTAAGCTCGCCGGAAACTCGACGGATCGATTCTTCGGTGGAAAATAGAAGGAAAGTGAGGCTCGCTGCTGCACCTGGGTCGAAGATGAGAAGAGAGTAAAATTCTGATATGTGCAATCGTCTGTGTGGATCTTTGTTTATGTGGGTCGTATAGTTTTTAGTATTACGACGATTGAATATGAAAGAATTTGTTCATACTTGTACGTGTGTATCAGTAAAAGTAATAGAGTTTTCGAAAAGGTGCAGCAGATATGAATTTAAAATTAAAAAATAGTTTTTATTGAAAATATAGTTAATAATGAATAAATAGCTGAATAATATATCGTAACTGTATTTGGAATACGTTGCAGCTAACACCACTGTCTCAATAATGAGCACACACATGCATATTTGTATCTATGATGTATATAAATTTTTATTTAGCTCGTGTAATTAGACGGTTGAATATAAAAAAATCTTAGTTTTCAATTTTATTTCTTCTAGTAGAATTTGAATTTATTTCTATGAAAAGAATTTGAATGTTTGAACTAATTCAAGCGTTATTTGAATGTCAAAGACTAAGTGGTCATTTTGATCAAATATACACTTATTAAAAGAACGATATTTTAAACGATTTTCTCAGAAATGCGAGCAATCAAACGATTCTTAATTATAATAAAAAGTTTTTTATATAATTTCACAATATTTTATCGAAATCCATCTTTCAATACAGTTTATTTTTAATTCAAAGAAACTTTTTAAATTAATAATTTAAATTAAATCATTCGAGCATAAAATTTAACCAAAATTGTGATTTTAAAAATAGTTATTAGATTCAATGAAAATAATACCGACTGGAGATCATATTACTGATTTACCAGCTAACCGCCAAATTTCACTATTCAACGATAAATTTCAATCCCTAAATTATCTACCTAATCAACGCAAAGACATCCTTAAACTCCAATCCAAATATCAAGAAACCAAAATCAAACCACATCCCGAAACATCCACACAACACAACACAGAAAATAATATAGATAGAACGACTTAATTTGGAGGCTTTTTAGGCGCGATGGGCGTACCCGGTCTTTATATTCGTCAACGCGCCCCTTTATCACAGCTTCCCAATAATGGATAAAAATGGGACGAATATGTAAATTTTCCTCGTCGAGCTCCTTTTTTTCCTCCTCCACGGTTTTTTCCACCACGGCTTCGGAGGGTATCCTAAATTATATCGAAGTCGAAATTGATGTTCGCCCATTACCGCCCGACAATTGACTATGATAAAATATCGGGTGTACGTTAGCGTTTACCGCGCCGTCGAATTTCGAACGTCAAACAAGTATTGATGATAAGATTGGAGTAGGGGAGACTCGCCTATTTAACTTTAGATTTATTTTTGGACTTTTCGAATTGCGTTTCGCTTATCTTCGGGCGTGTTGACGAGCTGGAGAGCTTCGGAGACGATCGATTGTTCGGGTATCATATGTATAATGCATATTATCTGAGAGCATTGGATAAGTTTTGAATTATCTTTTATGACGACTAGAAGGGCCAAATTTTTTGTACAAATTAAATATTCATCGTCTTATCGAAATCATTAAGAATTCATTATAAAGTATAGCGTCACATGTGATATGAAGATAGCACAGTTCTGACAAATAAAAGTTCGAAACTATTGTAATATAAACTGAATGCGAGTTCGTAGAGAAATTCGCAAGGTAAAATGTATAGTAGCCAACTTTGTAAATGCGTCTCTCAAATTTTAGTGAATTATAGGACAATTTCGCAGGTGAATGTATTCTTCCTGGTTGAACTTAATTGAATCGGGAACGAAGCAAAACTTTCTTAATATAATCGCGCTCGCTCTTATTGCAGAATGTGCACTCGGTGCGCATTTATAACTGTGCACACATGAAATTATGCATGTGATGTTGAAAACTGAACTGCGAATATTTGGAGAGTGTCTATGCAATAGTTTGTTGGAGTGGAAAACCCACATCGCACAATATTTCGTTATTTAGTTATTTTGAAAGCTGTTTCAACAGTTTGGATTTTTCGCTGTGCGGAGTGCGTTGCCGTGAAAATATCGCGCGTTGTTTAAAATTGGAATTTATTTCATTTTTCATGCGATATTATTATGCGTGCGTTTTAATTAAAGCTTTAATGCGTAGTTATTTAGCAAATAATTTTAAAAATGAAACCTATGTTATTGAAATTTTGCTATTGTAATATATTTGAAACACTGTTGACGTCAAATATACGTCAAAGACAACAAGCACCAGAACACAAAGAGACATTGCACTAGAATGCATTGCAAGCTTCAATATGAATTGAATCGTTTCGTACGACATCTTGTTATTACGATTTCTTGTCTCTTTACATATAATAGAGGCACATTCTTTTATTGAGTAGCATTTACTAAAAGAAATGTAAAAACAAAATTTTCAAATCAATTCTTATTTTCATTAGAATAAACATTTCTTGAACTACTTTTTTACATAGTTGAAATGATGTTCAGATATTATTTTTTCTATACTTTCTCGTAAGAAGTTGCCATCGGTGAATATACTGATGAATATTTCCAAACGTAGCTGACTTTCTATTCTCAATAATGATTTAAAAAAAAATGAATAAGAAATTAGCAAAAATAGATAGTTTCCAATGTGAATACATACATTTAAAAATCTGATTTGAACAAGCCGACATAAAAGACAATACTCGATTATGTTGTTTTTATTGGCCCCGATTTTCCTTGAAAAATTGATACACCACTTCGACTAATGTCAAAAATTCGTTTTCGACTATTTGAAAAATGCTCTTTCACATATAATTTAAAAATTGTTTTTTTTTTCAAAATTTTTCCACAAAATGTCACTCAACGAAAAATCGACTCTTTTTTTTTTAATTCATCGAGAACATTAAAAAGACCAATGCACCTTATTTAAAATCGCATACACACCGAGCATTCGATGCGCAATATTAATTTGGCACAAATTCGAAGCGCGTCCCGCGCCCACGACACGGCGCATTATTAATTCCTCACACGATTGCCCCGACATAAATATTCTTGTAGTTATCCTTGCACAACACATATCCGGCGTGCCTCGGCATATCGTGTGCCGAATCCTTGCTCGAAGAATTCGTTTAATACAATCTAGGGACACGGATCCGTCCGCCCTTAATATTTAATTTCGAAATTCGCAGGGGCCTTTATCTCTTGCGAGGAGTCGGAAAAAATCGCACCTATACAACGCCAGCGTATGCCGAATGAATAAGTGGTGAATGCGAGCCGAAGGAAGGTTTTTCTTTTAAGGTGAAATCACGCCGTGTTGTTGATTTTTGTGGATTTGTGATTGGAAGGGTTTAGTTTTTTTTTGTGTCTGATGATTTGAAATTATAAGAATTTGTGAAAATTAAGAATGTATTGAAAGATGTTTTATGTACTTGTGTAAGAACTTAAATGTATAAATGGTGGATTCGAGTTGGAATCAATGCTTGGTTTTTCTTTCAAGGCAGTAAAATTACGCTGTGTTGATTTTTTTTTTGGAAATTTGTGATTGGAAGAATGTTTTTTAATTTTATGATTTTTTTTACTTTAACTTCTTTTTGGAAAATCATATTAAAAAAAATATTGCATCTGAATATATTTTGACTTGTTGCTGCCAATTGGAAAAAATATGAAGCCTTTGATATTTCTAAAATTAGATGAAGGAGACAAGAGAGTAGAATTCGGAACTTTTTTGAAAAAAAAAAACTTTCATACTTACAAATAGAATTGAAATGTTGCAGGAATTGACTATTAAGTTAGAGATAGTCTATTACAAATAAAACTTATTTTATTTCAAACAAATTTATTGCATTTACTGATAAAATGGCGTTAATTTTGACAAGTGATAAAATGCGAAAACATGGAACCTAGGACAGATAGATTAAAAAAATACAAAATCTTAAAACAAATCAAAAAAAAATCTCAAATGAACCTCACAATCCTTCAATCCAAACACCGTCGAAATAATAGATTCGCGGACATCCCATAATCGACCCCTTCAACCACCACCATCATATTTATATTTCACCGAACACATTCCCATGATGGTGCGTGCGTAAGGGCGCTTCGCACACTGTGCGGGTGTTAAAGCCCTTTCTTCAACGACCGCTTTATTTATGAAGCGAAGATTAATTCGCATTAAGCGGAACGCGTATTGCCATTCGGCGGCCACTTTCCTCCTTTATGCTCGACGCTATGATCGTTTAAGGTTGTATTGTGAGATCGTTCCGGGGGAAAAAATATGTGTAAATAAAATATATTCCCGGCCGGGATAGTTCGCTTGACAAATTCGCTCGATATATATTGCTCAGAGTTTGTTTTTAGGGTGTAGGAAAATTAGGATAATATTGAGTCTATGTGTTGACTGATACGGTCAAGAGGTACAAGTGACTTCGTGGTGGTTTCGAGAAAGGTGCCTTTAAAGTTGAGCATGTATCTACATGTATTAGGAGGTCGTTTATATCCTTTTGGCACCAAATATTTGAGCGAACATAGAAGCGATTATTGTACGTAACTCAATTTCGGTAAAAATGTTACTTGCACTTCTTGGCTTTCTCAGTCGTCATATGAACTTTGAACCAAATTTATTTGAAATAATATTTATAAAAAAGCCCTAAAGTAAAATGTTAAATGATTCAAACCCCTGAGATTATAAATTGTGAAATAAACCTTTCCAATTGTGCGCACAATAATTCTAGAAATTTTTATCTCAATAGATAAGTCATTTAGGAGTCTAAAAAGCATAGATTTATTTTCATTCAAATAGATAAATATTTTTTGCGACTCAAATATATTCATATTTCAATGTCAAAAATCCCGAACATACACAGTCGGCTTTTACGCGATCTAAATACAGTTCAATTTGAGATAAGTACGATCCGCCTACGATCAATCTTGTTAAGAAGATTCTATAAAATCCATCAATTTTCGAACGGCTCGTATAAATATTTGATCAATCTCGAACTTTCCTCCGGCTGTAGGATAAAAATGTCCACATACGATTTCCATGCACACATTAAACATTAACTAATCCCCGGGGAACGAACGCAGTTTCCGCTCATACATTTCTATTATCGGCGATCCGATACGACTGATATCACCGAAGGCTTACAACCGTACCCGAATATAATACGATTTATTCGTACGTACTTGTGCGATTTGTATTATCGCTAGTGACTACGTATTTTATGTATTATATGTATATTGTATTCGTATATGTAGGTACGTGAGAGAAGGAGTGTCCTGCTAATTTTTTCTATTGTCAGTTGATCGTTTTTATTTTCGCACTCTTGATTGAGAATTGATTGCTAGTTATTGACTTTCGTATGATATTGCGCCAATCAATTATATTCTCTATTGAATTGTATGTAGTTTATTATTCAGAATTGTACAGATATAAATGTAATATTTAGTAGATGATGAAATATTATAATATTCAAAGAGTTATTACGATATAGATGGCCATATGGGAGACGATGATCAGTGGACATTTTATTTCCATAAATTGCTATAATAGTTATTATTTGAACTCAAGTTGGAATTCTAGTGATCATAGGACATGCCGATTTTCGAAAAAAAATGACTATCGTCTCTTATATGGCCATCTATACCAGAATTACCTTATCTATAATAATGATCAAAACTACACTTCAAAATTCAATAAAGAGTTGTTTTTTTTGAAGCGTTAATGTATATTAAACCATTACAATAAGCTTTTGATGGGACTCCGAGACACAAAGCACAAAAACGGGACAAATGACACAAAACTGAAACACACGTCTTTAAATCGGAACACATCCCGTTATACCGAAACGCATAACAATCCGAAAATTTATATAAAACATAAGCGTACACACATGCATAAGTAAACTCATCAATTCGAAAGGGGCAAGAATTAAAACGGGAGAATGCACAGTGGGCGGTGCGACCCACCCCCGAATAAATGTATGGGATAATCTGTTTTATTGTTATTCCGAGTTCATTATTTTACATAAGCTGGCATTTTTATTCGCTCGTAAGCCCTCGAAAGGGCGGACCGTGCCCGATGGGCGGCATATCTTTATGCCGTAACGTACTGCCGAGGGCCGCTTTCTTTCCTTCTATCTTTCGCCGAAGTATTGTTATGCGAAAGGGTGTCCGTTCGAAAGCCTTCGATCCATCTTAAATCTATACGAAAATATCTGGGTGTTTATTTTGGGTTTTCGGCGACTTTGTCGGTTTTTGTCGCTGCATAAGTGTGCTTTCGCGTGATTAACGAGAACGGGCGAGATGCGCGCTCATAAATAAAATATCGAGTGTCGTATTATTTTATATTATATCGGATTATCATGATGTGATAGATAATATGAGTTTTATCATTAATGGCTTCTGTGACTCGAGTTACTTGAGACTCTTTGTATTTTGAGCAGGTTGTACTTGTAATATTTTCCATTCTAATTCTCGTTGTAAATCTCGATGCATAATATTCGCTGAGAATCTTTTCCTTGGAAATCAAAAATAAAAAATTATCAAAATGTTTCGATGCAGAAACCTTTTCAGATATATACTCAATAATTTTAAAACAATTCGATAAAGATTAAGTTTAGACTAGCTGAACATTCTTAGCTTAATTTTTCAAACTGAGCTAATTTAAGCACGATTTAAAAACATATTTTTACAACAAAATGAGATATTTACTTTCAAATTTAAACATTGAATAACATGTGCAGACGATTTTCGTTATTTCCTTTGAAAACACATTCAACTCGAGAAAATGTTTTTCAATATTTTTTTTTTTTTTTGTTTCGAACACACAAACTTCTATTCACATCACTCGCTTTTATATTTATGATGATTTCCTTTTCACATACGGAGTTTTCAACGGGACCGATATATATATATTTATATATGATGTAAAATCATGAATAAATCCGAGTGTCAGGCGGGTTTCTGGCGCTCATATTTTTCTCGCAGCGTATCAACCGCGGCTTCGCTTTCTGAAAAATATTGCAATTTCAGCGGTTGACGAATGCGACTTTTTCATTTTAGCTTATTTATCGTGTGTCGTATTAAAGTTTGAATAAGTCTGTTGGAAAATGTCCCATCGAATATATTCGAGCGTAGTAATTTGAAATCAATTCGATGTTGTTTATCATTATTCAAATATTAAGTGTTTAATTGTAGAAATAGTAAATTAATCTTGTTGTTCAAACGATAAAACATAATACGAGAATACTGATTGTAGATAAAATGCAGGAAGTATATATTTCAAAAACAAATTACGCTTTCATCTTTGTAGATGCGCTTATTTGCATTCTTTTCTATCTTGCATGTAAAGATTGCGTTTGATGTTGACATTCATGTTTTCATCGTAGAAATTATTTTCATATCTTGCACATCATATTTTTCCATGAATAAAAATACGAATCAAAATCTGTTTTCTATCAAAAAGACGTCGTTTTTCGATCGATTTCGCACTTAAATCACTCGCAACATAACCGTCATTAAAACCAGCCAGTTAAGGAACATTACTCAACGAATATCTACAATCATAACGATAATCTTCAATCAATTTGCGTGCAAGTCAGCCCCGGATCCCTCGTCCCGGCAGATAATAATTATATTCGTGTATTCATTATCGGGTTGAGATCAAATTGCTCAATCCACCTCTATCTCGTCCCCGAGCAATAAAGATGATCGTAGATTAGTTTCACGGTCCGGATGGGTAATTGTAGTTGTCACTGATATATTCCGAACTGGGGGAGTTCGTGCCTTTGATGCTCGATGTTCGTTATTGTTATTTCGGTTGTCTGAGGGCTTTTTCTCGAGGCGTTCGCTTCGTTTTGTGAGTCGGGTTGAGTTGGAATTGGTGATGTTTTCGGTTTCGATCTGTGTGTTCGACGCTGAAGGTTTTGAGAATCGATTGATTCGTTGTAGAGTGTTAAAATGTTTTTGTTGTGCGAGCTGTTCGAGGAAAAACTTTTGGTGTGTGAGTAGGTACTGAGCGAAAGTGGATCACGAGGAAACCCTTTGAATCTCGAGTTATCGATTTCGATGAAAGTTTGTAGATGTGAAATGTAAATATTCGTATAAAATAGTTATGAAGATGTAAATGCAGTTCTTAAAAAAAAAATCAGTAGTTATAGGTCGAGATATATTTGTTAGGTAAGTTATCAAAATTATATTTTATATGAAGTGTTATAACTCATTGACAAAATAATGTACAAAACAAAGATATTTAGATAAAGATAAATAGGTATATAGAGTCGGTTATTATTATTTTCGTATAATTGTATTAAATTTTAACTTGAGATAACCGAAAAATTATCATGAATTACATTTTCATTCTTTTGCACTATTTTATGATATTCTATTCTCCAAATTCGTATATTTATAAATCTTTAAATACTCGAAAATAGACAATTTAAGTTTATATTCTCCTTCGAATAGTAAAAATATATTTTTATTTAATAAATCACATCTTTGTGTAGGTATAAAAAATATCACACTCACACCGCACTTCTACCGACCTTCATCAAAATCGTTAAAAAAAAAAACTCACCAACGAACATTCACGAATCGAAACTATTGTAGGGACACAGATAGATTGTATATAAATTTAGAATGAATATTGTATATAATATGTTTATAAAAATATTTGAGGATCTGTGATAGATTAATTTAAGAAATAGACTTTTAATGTCGTTTTATAAGACAATTTTTCTAGTTTTATTTAGAAATTGTGGTTTTTGAAATAAACAATTGCGTTGCTCTGTAAATAAAGATTATTTTATTTTAAAGTTTTACATGAACAATGTTACATTTTAGTTTTTACTTATTAAACTAATCTTACCTGTAAATAAAGAAACGACATTAAAAGTCTATTTCTTAAATTAACAATTCCTTCTCAACAAAATGTGTAATGTCACGGTCAGCACGTTACTTACTGACTGAATCATCCGATGACTCGTCAACTCGACTGCCGACAGCGCCACCACTCATGGCGTGATATTAAGGAACTAATACCGCGGTCTGTACTGTAGATAATGTTAAATTGAAGAAACATAAATGTTTCTTTACATGTATTTAATTAATAATGTAAATTATCAGTTGTTACAAAATTCAGTCTTCAATGAATCGTCTTTCATTTCACAAGACTCGGGATGTCTCCGCCCACACTATATCGAATCCAATCTAAAAAACCCGATTCGAATCCGAAATCATAGTGACACAATCGCAAGGCGAGCCACGTAAGCGGAAAGCGAACTACGTTAGCACCACGTATGCACCGTATCCGTGGCTCACGTAGCACTACGGAAACGCAACTTCGATCCGAATCAATTCGCGGGTGAACTTCCTCATTCATTTCGCGCTCTGAATTGCGATCGGAGGCTTTTGTCGCAAAGTTGGCTCTCGCAATCCGCTTAGTTGACTCCGGGGAGTCGCAGTGGCGCGGCTCGCGTGATTTGCATCGGATTAAGTCGTTACTCGTTACTTGTTCGTATTTAAAGTGGCGTTTAAATCGGATTCGATGTCGTGCGAATCCACGTCGAAGTTGTTTAAGCGCGGCGTCTCCTTGCGGAATCGTATCGGATACGAAGTTAACTTTCGTCGAGTGCTGTGCGGAATTGCATCGTTTTTGGATCGGTTGTAAATGTCAGTTTATATGTAGTTCTAGCCATTCAATTTTTTTTGCAATAACGTTTGCATATATAATTCTCTCTTGCATATTTAGAAAGAGAAAGAGCTAGATGCAAACTTTAGAGCTAGAATTTAAACTGGTCGGATCAAAATGTAAATTAACTCGAAATAATTTCGACAAAGCTATTCTATCTAAAGGCGTATCCTCTAACTAATTAACTTTGACTGAAAGAACCCATGGTTATACATATAATCACTGAAAAGCGAAGGCCTGGTCTAATCTGGACTGTTGTGCTATTGAAAAAAAAACGTTCAAAAAATATACAATCTTGAAGAAACCATGACTGAAAGACAAACAAAATCTTACATACGCAAAGAGATGGCCATATACCTATCGTTTTTTGATATATGACTTTCTATATATCTTGATATTGGTTTCGGTTTGGTCACTTTAGTGTAAACTAGTCCCAATGCTTAATAAAAGTTTATTGTCATGTGAAATAAAAGGAGTGGATTGTTATCGTAATGAAATATACATATGTGACATCTTATTTGAGATCGATTATACGACACGGATTTCAAAGTATCAATCGTTTTCAATTTCATAAATGCCCAAAACTTAAAATAAATCCAATTTTTAATTCAAACTCATTGCATCACAAAAATTTGATGCCCCGACGCTAAAACTTGAACTGCAAACAGCTCAATCGATCCAAGCACATATCCCAAAATGCGAAACTTCCTTAAAGCCACCCGAAACCCTACAACGGAGCACTAAGCGCGAAATCCTCCAGTGTATATCACATCATAAGCATATGATTGTGAAACTTGGCTGTTTGAACGTCAAATTGACACAGAATCTCGCACGCGGGCTCCTATTTGCATTGAGCACATACTTGTACACACATATCCAGTATATATTATATACTATATCATATTATAGTATATATGTGCAATATACATATTTAGCAGTGGCTAGGGTGTATCGTTTGAGCCGAGATGATGTCGGTCCGCTAATTTTCATTTCGAACCCCTAATTCGAGTCGGCCACATTTGAAAGGCGGTGGTTTGCCAGTTTTAATTTTCTGACCGACGAAGTTATTGCGAAATATAGGGAATGGTTGGGGTTAATTTTTATGTTAAATTTTGTTGGATTTGACAATTTATAAAATGATTTATGAATTAAGGAGAGCTGTGTTAACTGAGCACATGTGAGGTCTTTAATTGTAACAATGATGTATAGAAATACCTGGATTTGATTCCTGTCGGATATTTTTGGAGTTACTTGTCGTCTTTCTTATGGATACTCGAATATTTGATCATTTTATTCGAAAAAGTATACATTTAATCGATTCTTAAAATGGATCGAAACCCGCATTTTCTTATATCGACCGAATTCGATCGATTAAGTGACATCTATTGTGTGCTCTTATTTACTTACAATCAGGTAGTTATAAATGTAACGATAAGTGAAAACAATCTTTCATTCAAAGTAAGTTCATAAAATAACACCACGATTGCAACAAAGGATACATTTTTCGATTTAAAATATGTTTTATGCATTGGATGGATTATTATTTCGAAAATTGTATACGTATTGTTTTGTAAAAATGTCACTGCGCTCTGCAGTCATTGTATCCGTTGAAACCAGATGGTGAGAACGAAGCTTAACAATCTGGAGAGTGGGCGAGTGGGTGGTCTATGGGGTGGTCGGTCCGTGGACGTTTACTCTAATTATTTACTATTTCCACGTTTTCCACGGTGTGCATGTATCCCAAAGGAAATTTCCATATTAACTTCGGCGATGAGTTTTTCCGGACGCAATCGGATGAATTTCGCTCCCGTATTTTGAGCGTAGTACCCACACGTGGAAATTCAATAATTTAAAATCTGATGATTCTTTGAGTGTATAAAAAGGTGAATAAAAAAAATTACCTATCTGAAGTTCGAATGAAATATATAAAAATGGGAAAAAAAATCGCTCTGCATTAAGTAATTCGATTAGGGATTTATTCAACGTTTATTTAATACACTGACGAAATGTATTCGAATATATTTTTTCGTTCGTTGTACTACAAGTCAAACTTTTTCTACTATCGTTCTCAATTTTATTTTTCGCTTTCGTTGGCTTTTTCAAAAGACCGATTTTCGTATCGCGATTTGTCCGCAGGCTTCTAACTTTCTACTTTTTTTCCCCGCAAGTTTTTCTTCAGATTAACATTAAAAAACATCAGTGGACAGCTTATCTAACCACAGTGAGGTATTCTTGAGACTGGACTTTCGTAATACGGATCCGCGTAGAACAAAGATAACACTTTATAAGTCTAAGTTTTATCGTCATAATAATTTTCATTCAAATTCGTATATTTGTAATATAATAAATGTATGGAATTATTTTATATTTAGTTATTATTATTACTGTCGAGTTTATTACATAAATTTAAGCATATTTCTCGACAAGTTAGTTAAAATTAGTTTGATTACCCGTGGGTAGTAAGATGCCGACCACTAATCTAAAGCAAAGCACAGTGTGATTGCCAAAGTATGAATGACTTAATTAAACTACGAATTCGCCTAGGAAAACAAATTAAATTATAAATAATAAAGATAATTTAAATTAAGACACGAATTTTGAAATGCTTAGTATTCAAAATACTTTGCATTCAAAATTAATTGAATACTTTAATCGATTAATCTTTCGATGTATTTTGTAACTCCATTCAATAATTATCTTATGATAAACTTTTCGCATCATTAGCAAGTTTAGTGCAGAATTCGCATTTAATCAAATCCAACCGACTCACTATTCGTCTATGAAGCAAATTCAAAACAAGACCGCAGCAATACGAAGACCTATTTTGAGATTTCGAAATTCGAATCTAGTGATAATTGCGCGGGAAATTGCCGAACGATCATCGACGATCAATCGTCGACCGACTTTAGCGAACCGGCTTCGACGAAGCGATGTTGTTGTTCTTGTTGTTGTTGTTGTTGTTGTTTTTGTTGTTGTTGAGTTGTTGTTGCCGCCGTTGGTGAGGTTCGTTTTGACTTTTGACAAGCTTTCGCGCGGATTGATTGATCGGCACGTGTTTGCGGTCAGCTGTTCGAAAGGGGAATATGTGGAAAATGCTTGATCGAAATACTCCATTTTTCATTTTATATTACAGGTATTTAATTATTCGATTAATTTTAAATTTATCAATTGATATTTTCATAATAATTGAGCCAGAGGTTAAGAATTCTAAAGAATAGCAACGACGCACCCACAATAGGTGACGGTAAATCGATCGAATTCAATCAACGCAGATAATCCAAGTGATACAATTTTAAGAAACGTTTTGTAAAGAATTAAATTAACATCTTTTTCAAATCAAATTTTAGAAAAAAAAGATGAAGTTTCCATATTAATTAATAAAATAGAAAAAAATACTTATAAAAATAAGACAAAAATCGAACTCAGGCATCGTTTAAATGCTGAATCGAAGCGGTTTGCACAATTTCTTTGTATCATATGACGACTAAAATGCCCAAAGGATACAAGTGACCAAGAAAAGCGTTCTCAAAGTTGAGCATGTACCTACATGTATTAAGAGGAAGTCGAGTGATTTAATAATATATCTCGACACACGTTTCAAATAGTTTATATCCTTTCGACACCAAACACATGATCGCACATAGAAGTGATTCCTGTACATGATTCAATTACTGCAAAAATGTCTCTTGCATCTTTTTTGAATTTTAATTAATGAGGCATTCAAATAATACTATTTACACACATTACGAACTTTCATTAATACAAGCAATCTCGGAGACGCCTTATTAGACACGTTCAATTAGCGTGCGCTCGAAACGAAAACGCAAACGCCCCAGAGTCAACATCGTTACCGAACCGGCGAAATGCAAGAAAAAAACGGCAAGCTTCCGGAAGGGACGACGACGAAGCTTCAGCAGGCGAAGAATAAGTGTAAAAAAAATAGGATATTTAAGCAAACAGACAAACAAACAAACAAACGAACAAACAGCGGACGCAAAAAGCTTGCGGTTCTTCCGCACGGCGAAATTTGTCGTCGTGTTCCATGCACCTGGAGCCGTGTCCTTGCCAGATTTCGGAAGGATTTTTGTGTTTTCTGATGAAATTTTCATGATAATGGAAGTCGGCTGGAGTGAGGATGTGGCTTTCGAAAGGGGTCGAATCGGTTTTTCGAATTAAATGTCGCGAGATGCTTTAAAATTAAAAATGCAGCAGCAGTTTGAACGTGAATGAAATTCGCGTCGAAACGTTCATCAAATCTGCACGATTACACTTCGCATATAATCCGAGCTAAATGCATGTATAAGTTATGTGTTCGTGTCGGGAAATGTGACGTTAATGGGAAACTTATAGTTAAATGTATTCGACTGTATTCTGAGAGCTTTTAGTCGAAGCTTTTGTGCACATTCAACAGGTTTTCCATTCTCATATTGATAAACGTCTAAGACAGAAAAATTTTCACATGAACACATTCGCACAATTTCCAGCTGCGAACTTACATTCACTCGCCTCAATAAATTTTATGCATAATACAAACCTACATCCAATTTCAAACGTATAGCATTTTCATTTTATCACTTTATTTTCTATCTTTGTACAACGAAGAAATAATACTTTATCAGAATTGTGTACAATATTTTCAACATCGAGAAATAAAATATTAAAGGATATTATTGAATTATAGTCATGAAGATTTTTTCTGAAAACATATCATCGATCAAAAAAAAGCAGCCGTGACTTATACGATTCACGTATGCAAAAGCTTTCAACTCATAATTCATGCCGCGAAAACAAAACGATCGTCGAAAAGTCGAATAAAAAAATCGTTTTCTCGAGCTTCGAAAACCACTTGTAACGGTTGATCTACAGCCTCAGAATACACACAGATATACATACATAAATATATCTACATACGTGAAATATTTTCACGAATAATATGCGGAATAGCACCTTCGGATGCGTCCCGTACGAGATATGCGAAAACTTTTCACCCCATCGTATTACGCGTACGCATATATCAAAAGTGTTCAGGGGAGAGTATTGTTCAAAATACGTTTTAGCCAGTCGATAGTTTTCACAGATAAAGTATAAAACGATAAACTATCTCTTCTGATAGATAAGTAACTGAATTTAGAAAAAAATAGTAATAAGAATTAAAATGATAAAAGATCTTTCTAGTGCAGCGGTATGATATGAAATGTTTGTGCACACACATCGATTTAGAACACTTGTGATGATGAGTTAGAATCATGTCTTTAATTTCGATTCAATTAGAGTCACAAGTTATATTTCTCAATAATTTAATTTGTATGGAAACATTAAATAAATGAATAATGATTGCATAATCATAATTGTTATTTAATACATTCATTCTTCCATTTATGAAATGCCAAATAATCTAACGAGTGCCAAAAGCCAAAGATGGACGTATATACGTAAACATGACTATTCTTATCCTTCATCATCCAACAGAAATCTCGACGGTTCGTAAACGAAGGAATGAGTGTATCGTGAAAAAAAAAATGAAATAAAAACGCAAAGGTGAGCTACTACAATATCCTCCCTCGCGCATTCGAATAAGGTGAAGCAAAGCCGTTTTCGAGTCAACTCCCCGGCTTTTTTCGCAGACATTTTCTCTTTCAGCGCGAAAATATATACTTATATAAAAGGGAGTCGCGGAGTAAACTTCTCCAGAAAGAAGCATAGGATGAAGAAGAAGTCTGTGCGTTATTATTCGACGCGAAAAAGTCGCCTTGCGAAGAGAGCGAGCGGCATGAATACGCTTATGCGAGTTTCACACTCGTTCGCTTTCGCACAGATGTAGCACCGACGAAAAAATGCGTCGTCGAATGTGTTTCGAGAAATACATTTATATACGTATGTGTCTATATGATAGAAAAAAACGAGAGAAAAGTGCGTGTGTGAAAATCCAAAAGGGTCGTTTGTCTTTCGGCGAATCCGAGCTGAGGGTCAATTCGCGTTTTCCGCGGGGAGCGGATTGAATTGTTCATGAATGTTGTTGATGAATATGATTTTTTTTATAATCTTAAGTATTTGTGAAGAAAGTTCAGATGTATTATAACTTTTTTTAGTGATGAAATTCAGTTTAGATTTTGTATATTAGCTTGTATGTTTATAGGTGTAAATGTTTGTTTAATAAATGTTTTCTTGGTTCTTGGTCAGTCTTTTTGGATACTGGTGAAAATTTCGTCTTTTTTTATGAATACATTAATTGACATCAAGTTTTGATATTTTTCTTTATAATTATAATGGTTCTACTATGATTGATTATTGCCATTTGTATCCAATATTATATTTGTGAGTATGAAGTTTAAATATTTATAATTCCGTATATAAAACTTTCTTTAAAAATAAAATCTTCGCATAAGAAAAACGAGAGTTCTTCCTCGCATAAAAATTTCAAAAGCATAAATATTATATAAACTCATCACCGAAACACAAATCGCAACAAGAAAGCCCCTCACCGATCTCGAGACTTTAAAGAGTCAAAACTTCAAACGTCAAACGCCATACTGCGAACCTACCTAACTTTTCACTTATATACATCTATTTTCCTTCGTTTTTTTTCCCATATTATTTTTCGATAACGATATTGAACGAGGCCTTTTGATTGAGACCATTGAGAGCGGGGTGATCGGTTACCGGAGCCAGGGCAATGCATCAAAGCCTTCGCCGTGAAGGTCCAGCGAGCAGCCGAAAAAGAGGCTGTATAATATAATACGTTAACTTTGTTATCTCGTTCGCGGTTGAGTGCCACTCGAATACTAATTCGAAATAAAATGTATAAAGTCGGGCTTCGGATCGATGCGTGGTCGCGTTCTACACGCACTACAGTTGTGGGACTGAATCTTTCGGATTGTGCTAATTTTGCATGATTTAAAGTGGTTTGAGAAAAAAAATTAAGTCTAAAATCTGATATGTATCGATAAATGAGTGTCGAAGTGTGTTATCGATACAGCGCAAACGCGTGCGTGTCATTGATGGTCGAAATTTACTTGTATAGTTCGGAGTTAAACACCCTTTATTATTATTTTTTTTGTAATATCTCTATTTCAATTGAAATTGGAATTATAATTTCAAGTTCTATGAAATAATTTTTCATTAAAATGCTCTCCAAATATCAAATCAATGGAATCGATATTTAATATAATACTTGCAATATTCGAATCGATCGTATTTACTTTTAGGTATGTGTAGTGGATCTAGATTGAAATTCTCTAGAATTATTTATGATAGAAGATAATAATTTTTCGATTAAACCCGATCTCATGACTTATTTGCCGTACCATCGAGAGAACCAAAGAGAGGCTGGAATTATAATAAATATTTTGTCAGTCTTCATCATAGAATCATAGAAGGAGTCGGTCGGCCTCGTGCAATCGATAAATCTTAACCCTTCAGCGAAATTTGTTCAGCTTCAAAGAAACGTATCATATTCTGTTTGCCAAGCACATTTTCAGCATAATGGACGCTGGGGGAAGACGAGCCTTCGGTTATACAACCTTCGTCTTAATAATTCATTATGTAATTTATAACCGACTTAACGAGAAAATTTACTACGCAATTCGGTTATATTATTAATGTAATTTTTGTCGGCGAAACTCGTTGCCGCCGAAAGCGTATTTTAATTACGCAATCATCGGACGTGTAAATAATACGATCGGATCGACTTGATATTTTTTTCGTGAAAAATTCGTATTGAAACGAGCCAAAGCTCACCTGTCTTGTGCGATTTCGCTTCAATTACGCGCTGGGGAGAATTGGTACGAGACGCCGTCGGAGATTCTTCAACGTCAAAATTGCGTTTAATGAATGAATGCTTTGATCGAATTACGTCTTCAGAGCCGCTTTAAGTGTGCAAAAATTTATTCTAGATGTCGGATTTAATACGCCTCGTCTGTTATACGTATAATGTGTGTTGTGCGAGGCGCCGTATATTATGCGAACACGCATTCGTGCAAAGTCTTTGAATATAACTTTGAGTGGAAAAAAATTGGGAAAATATTATCCGAGTGGGCCATAAAGCTAATATCCTAGAGGATTTTTAGCTACCGTCGAATATATGGGGATAACTGGGCCTTAACATAATTCAGAGGCCTAAAGATTGAGGCTTCATATATCTTCAGTTATTTTCTTCTGATCGCTCTTTTTTTCCGCCTCCCTTTGCCTTATTCCAAATTCATATTTATACTATCTTTGTGTACGGATCCGAACTTTTCCAAAGGAGAAAATCGCACCATAAATTGGGGGGAATCGCCTCGTTTGCATTATTATTGTGCAATATTTCGTATTACGAACCAAGTAATAAAATATTTTTGCTCGTTATCGTCAGTTTTCTCAATGAAAATAGTTCGCTTAACGTTGCAATAACGCGATTCTGCTTATTTCCATGCAAATTTTAATCATTCGCTCGGAATAAATGTGAAATAACTTTATATATTACGCAGAGACTTTTATTGTGAGAAATAGATATTCGATGACTAAATGATTTGTTAATTGATATTAAAAAAATAGTCATTTTGATATATGAACCATTCTCTACAAAAAGGAACTTATTCAAATTTTAACGAAAATGAGATTAAAATCTCAAAACACATGGATTTATACCATCTTTAGCATATTATGAACTGAATTTGTGTGTTTATACATTCAAATGAATGAAATAATAAAAAAAATACATCAAACATATTCAATAGTTTTTTCGACCTTTCATTCGGAGTTAATCACACTGTGCACTGTATCTAAATTCAAATCTATAGTCTCAACCGAAAAAAAACCGCGCTTTAAAAACTTAAATCGAATCTCAAAACGCGATTCAAAATCGCAAATCAACCGCGAAAAGAGAGACGCACGTCGAACTACTGAAAAAATTTCAATTTAACTTTTTGTCGTTCGGACGCACGAGAGAACAAATCAATTAAGTTTTATCTCCTAGCCGGATTAAAAGCCGATTTCATCCAAAGCGGAGGAAAAAAAGAGAGGCGGGAAAATATCGGCGGTGTAAAAATGTGCTAAGATAAGGTTATTTAAGGTCCGCAAAAGGTTAATGTGGCGGTGCGGTCAGCGGCCATATATCACAAGGATGACGCTTCCTGGCTCCCGCAGTCCGGGCACGGCTCCCTATCGATATTTTACCGAAGTCCTGTGGGACTTTAATGGTTGGACCGTTAAAAATTTGTCGCCATACCGTTATATTATGTGGTCGGTTCGTGTACGGGTCGTACGTGGTCCGAGCTGGCTCCAGAAGTCCTTTGGAGCGATCGATTCTAGGAAATTTCGATCGAATTGTATGTAGATTCAGGAATTTTCTGATGCACGTTTGTGTAATGTTTTTTGTTTATTTGTGGAATTGTGTGTTTGGAATGAGGGATTGGTGAGCTTTGGATTGTATTCGATGTGGTCTGTTGTTGCTTTAGATGCCTTTTGAGCGATCGATTAGGGAATGGTTCTAGGAAATTTCAAGTTGACTTGATGTAACTATTATACATAATCAGATCTATTTATTCTATAGAATACTTATAGTGTAAAAGACAATTATATGAAAATGATTAAGACGAGTTTTTGAAGCGTTGAAATGACACGTCGGCGAAAATGCTGAAAAAGTTCAGAGCGAAATATTCAAATCGGGTTGATTATATTCGCGGGCGGCTTTACAACACTTTCGGAGACGTTTTTCGTTGGCAAACGAATTTTTCGAGGGCAACGAATCTCGAAAAGCACACAATACCGACATGCACTGCGTACAAGAGAAAGATAACGAAAAGAACATTTCATTCAAAGCGTGGACACTAGCGAGAGCGTTGAAAAGCTCGAGCGCGCGAAGCTTCGCAATATCCATTGTCTGTGCAGACAGTACAACAACGGAACAACAGTACAACGCCACTATAACGAAAAATGAGAGACAGCAGCCTCGAAAAAAATACCTACAATTTCACATCGTATGATTTTTTTGTTAAAAAACTAAGGATGCGTTTATAATATTCCATTTTTTTTTAATTTAATTTCAATCAGATTGTGATCAAACTTGGATTTTGAATTTTAAATATCAATAGCATATTCATGAAAAAAATATATTCATAAAATAATCGAAGAAAGGAGGGTGGGAAAAATATATGACGACCGAAAAGAATGAGGGGTATAATTGACTAATTAAACGACCTAAATTAATTGTTGCAATCAAATATTTAATTCAAGATAAATACTTAATGTATTTCAATGAAAGCGGATGGTGTAAACGTGGCCTAACACACATAACGTTTTTGAAATTGTACATAGATATCGTGGGAGTGTTCTCTCGACAAAATGACATATCTCGACATCGCTTAAGATAAACACCGCGAGTTTCCTCGACCGCGAAACGGCTCCTCTGTTATTCTCGATGAAGATAACGACATAATTTTGTCTTAAAATTTAAGCATTCATTGATAAAACAATCGCACAACATCGAAACGAACGCGCGCTTAAGTGCGGCCTATAAGTAACGTATTACGCTCTAGTAATTCTATTTATAAGAGTTTGAATTTTGAGTGTGAAAATTTTATATTTTCAGTTAAAATTGTGTATTTATTTATTTTCAAAAAACTCTTATTTCGCAAAAAATTATAATATGTAGAATTATTTGATGAAAATTTGTACTTATATAAAGATTTTCATTAGAATAATTTGATCTTTGAAATTAGGTAATTCGAGTAATATCTAGTATCGAGTATCTAAATTTATTATAATTCTGTATCGTTCATCTACATATATGCACGATTTGTATAAAATTCCTGTGAATGAACGTCGAATATATAAATTCAAAAAAGATATGTATAGTTAACTTGCTAGTTTATATTGATAGAGATATGTACACATGTAAGAAATGTAAATTTTAATCAATACGAAAATAATGAAACAAACAATTTTTTCGACAGATTCAATATTTATCCGCCATGATGCGATCATTGTCGAATAAACGCCGAAAAAATATCTCCGATACGCGTTTCATAAACATACATTTTTATTTGTCCTTCAAAGCGTTCGATTGTCCTTCGGCGCGCTTGTTTTTCGCTGTCAAAGCGAGTGTTTACCGAAGGTACATATATTTGTGTTTGTTTTCTCAACACAATCGCCGAAATGAGCTGTCTACCGACGACAAAATAAAACGTTCGATCCCCATATATCACATTAAAAACATAATTGGTTCTCGAATTCGATTTTCGGCACTGTCGAAAAAACGGCGGCCTGTCGAATTTGACTTTTTTTCTCCTCCGGCCCCATCATAAACTTCATCCATTCTCTCGTACATGTTATTTCCGAAATAATCGAATATGCGACATGGCGCTTTCGGCTTTCATGCTTTCAGTTCATTAAGGGCATTAGTGAAGGGTCCGAAGGAGCTTTTAGCACCCGTCGAGCTCTATCACTCATGTACGAGATACCTCAACTGTTTTGCTATTTTCTATCAATAATACATTATACAACATGTGTTTTGGCCGATATATAAATCTATGATGAATTTTAATATGTATTTATCGATTGATTTCTTTGTTTACAGGCGCAATATTCGAGCAGGGCTCGGATGAAGTGCAATCGGCTTTTAAGCAGGCGATGCTGAATCATAATCAAAATATTTCATCAAGACGATTCGAGCTGCAAGCTTACGTTGATGTTATCAATACTGCTGATGCATTCAAGCTATCAAGACTAAGTGAGTACAAAACAACATATTTTATTACTTTGATAAAGTAAGTCATTGAAAACGCATTCTAAAAATTTAATATGGCACACAATGTGAATATTCAAAATTCGAATATTACCAATGCTATTGCTTATCTTTTATAATAATTCGACTATTTTTCGATAACAAATATTCAATGTCAATGGTTTAGTGTAAAAACTCAATTTCTGTACTATTACTGTAATATGCAATATTTCAATAGAATTGCCATCACATGCAACGTATAAGGCACTTAGGCTAATACAAAAATCCTATGAATGAAAAATTTCATTCAATTTACTTTCTGTATGTTTTGTCAAGTAAATTATTCATCACATGGCAATACCTCGATTTCCTGTGCATGCACTTTAATCCGATAACGAAATAGAAAACGTCAAAAAAATGAGATCGAAATTGCAACAACGTACATCTAAATGCTCTAAACGCAGATGCATCTAGATGCTTGATACGCCGAATTAATCAGCAAAATTCAACATATTCAATGAACTATAATATAAAATAATGCAAGTTCAAAATAAAAAAAAAATCAATAAAAAAACCCCCTAAGCAAAACCGAGCCCGAAATTAATTCCGACCCTCTGCACGCTCGTAAACACATACAGGCTGGACGTAAATAATATTCAAATTAAATATACAAATACGTCGGCGCTAAGGGTACGGCTTAACAGTGGGTGGGAGGAATGGTGTTGGGTTTTAGTTGCGCTAGTTGCGGCCGAGCGAGCGAAAATAATTACGGTCGGGGGCAGAGCAACGCTCTTAGCGCTAGAAATCATGCTCGTTAATTTGCGTCTTAACCCGTAAACAATATGCCACACAATTAAAATATCCTTTCCTTTCGCGGGATATAGTGTGCTGCTCTCTCACTCTTTGAATTACGGCCGCACTTGCCCGACGCTCGAGTTTTAATAAACGGAGATATGTATGTGCGAAGTGTGCTTGTTTGAAATTAATTTGTAACTTTTTTTTTTTCGTATGGGATGTGTAGACGTTTAAGTTTTGAATTTGGTGGAGAATTGAATGAAAATTTATTTTGAATGTGCTTTTTGATATGCTGCGTACGATAGATAAATTTTTCAGTCGTGAAAATCTTGGAAGGGAAATTCAAATGTCGCAGGGTTTCGCTCTAATGTTTGAGGCAGTTATATGAATAAAACTGTTTTCATTTCGGATAAATACATTAATTTTTTTCTCAATAAAATGATGTTGAATTCGATAATAAACAATCGCGAAAACATGGGTCCCGCCTACAAGTTGTTAAGAAGATTTTTATGTGATTATTTATATCGTATTGCAAAGTTATTTGTATCCATTTGACAAACTTTTATTATATTCGATAATATCAATATGTAAGAATATAAGTCTGACTGAAATTCGTGCTATTTAATAAAAAAGTGTTTTATAATAATAGTGTTCAATATTTAAAATAATGTTAAATAAGATGTATAAGTAACATAGAAACAGTTGTTTTTCTCTTTGATTCACTAATATAATTCAGTAATAGTTTATGGTTTTAATATAATTTCGATAAGGTTTAGCTGTGGATTCACTAATATGGCCGTAATTAACTGTCAAAGTTCGAGCACACCTATTGAACACCCCTATAGTATAGTTAACGCATTTGAAACTCACGTAATTACATATGTATAAATATGTGTTTTCTGGTATTTTGTCGCTATAATAGGTTTCATGTAATACTATTCAATGCTATGTGCATGTGTAGTTTTAACATGATCGAAACAAAAACTCATCGAAACATTGTCATCATTTATCAAACTGTCAATTGACATCGCATTCAAAATATTTCACGTCATTACTAAAATGAAAAACATATTATTGATGATACGGAAAAACCGCCAATCTGCAAATTGCAACATCGACGTACAACACAATAGAAAAGAGCTTAAATATATATTTTTTAATAACTACATATTTCTGAATTTCATTAATCCAATTTCATTTCGAATTCAAACTATACATTTTCACAACTTTCGTTCGTATATATTCAGTCTGGTTCATTAATATTCACTTTGTTTATGTAATTGACTTGCTCAAGCAATAATTAAGCGCAAATAAATAAATTGCGCCAAAATAAAACGAAACGGCTTATTTCTTCGGGAAACAAAACGCTGAATTTAATAAGCGGCGCATCCGACAGATAGTTATTGCGCTCTCGCTAATTAAATTTCCCGAGATTGCAATTTACCACTGCAACGTCCTTCCCACGTGCAACCAACGGCTCGTTGTCACTTTTATCATTATCATTATTTTTATTATCATTTTTATTAGTGCGGCTGCGGTATAGAGGCTGTTACTCAACGTCGAAAGGGGTTGAATTGCTTCGGAGATGTGACATGTGTCCGGTTGTTTGGAGATCGATATGAGGTTGGTTTGTCGGTTTTGCGGTGGATTTGACTACTTCGGGATCCAATTGCCGATTTTGGGTTGGAATCGTCGATTTTGCGGTTGTGAATGGTCGATTGTGCGTTTGAAACGTTGTCTGTTGTGGATTGACTCGTGCATTTTGGTAAGAAGGTGTGCAATGTTCAGAGATAGCCAGTGGTCGATTTGAACTGAATTGGACTTATTGTGTTAAACAACCGATCATGAGATATATTCTTAAATATCGTTGTAAAGAAATTCAAATAATTATCGAGACGTGGTGTAAAATATGGCACAATGTTCATCGGTGAGTTTATGGCGATCGCTCATGAGCAATTCATTAAAGAGCCCTTTGTGTTTTTTTTTTAAGTTAGTAAACAATTCTATTGAAAATTTTAATAAAAATATGCTCAAAATATAAAAAAAATTTAGATTAAAAAAAAAATTGTTCCATTCTCGAAAATATGAAGTCTGTTACAAAACATTTCGTAATTGCATATAAATAGTTCTTTTATACAAGATTAAAATCCACAAATAATATGATCATAAATAGAAATGGATTAAATTTTCAATTTAAACGAATCGAAAATTAATTTCGAATATCAATTAGACTGATTGTTATACCCAATTTAACCGCATTCAATGTAAAATTTCAACGAAATGAAAATGATATACCTCGCGGCATTTCAATACTTTTAATGAAATCTCAACAAAAAACTCATCAATCACGAGAGTCGTTTGACAATAAAATAAAATTTTCACTAAATAAAAAAAGACACAACGTGCACAGTATTCTCGTTGGGTCGAACGAAAATATAACCACGTGTCCCATATTAAATATGTGTGTGCACAAAGTGAAAAATGCACAGTATTGTTTATGGCATTATATGTGGAAAACGTTTTGAAATATTCGAAATTGTTGCTGCTGGTATCGATGCAAAATATTAGAACCGACCGCCGGAATGTGCAATATTGAAAATACGTCGATGGTGCGCGGGAATTTTCGTTTAAAATTGTTCGGAAGCATAATTTCTAAATAAACCCGATTTTGTTTCAGTCAAAAGGTTGCACCGTATTTTTTTTTCGCGAGTCCAAAATCAACGGGAGAAAAATTCATGCACGGTATTCCATTTTTCATCTTTGTGGGACGGAATGAATATTTTTCGATTTTTTTCATATCTAGAAAAAATATGTTTTAATAATCATAAGAATATAATCATGAGTTGTTTAAGAGTTTCAATTGATTCATTTGCGATTAATAAATTGAAAAAAAGGGTCAGTTTGGTGTTTGGGCAGTATAGTTTGAAGCTATTAAAAGATGGGATCTATCTTTAGTACATATATATCACATACAATGCGCAGTTACACAAATGAATATTTTGGATTCGCAATACACAGTTCTCCGGCTATTGACTTTGTCTGGCAATATTGAAGTTTTGATTTCCGTAGTTTGAACAATCGCACCGAGAACCGAAATAATTATGCGTAACTCGGCAAACTGTTAATAAATACTGAGGAGATGAAGTCTCGTCCCTGGGGTTGTTCGCCTTTGCTACTTCTATAACAATATTATTATATACATACGTACGTACTGGGTTCGCAAAAGTACTTTTGCACAAATGTACAAGGATAATTTCGTATATGTATCCGCGTTTATACACAGTGCAGGTTTGTATTCTGCGCGCTTAACTACGATTATGTAGATAAACGAAATTTGTACGGTCGGTAACAAAAGAGCATTCTTCGTTTCTAAAATTTATCGAAATTAATTTAGAATTATAATTAAGACAAAATATAAGGCTTTATAGATATTGCAATTTAATTAATTTATATTAAATCAATTTGGTAATCTCAAAAATTTGTCTTTCATTTTCCCACTATAATAATAATGTAATTGTAGCATTAAAAAAATGATCCTTGCTATGTTCAGACGTGTAATTTCATCTTATTTCCATACGAAAAATTTTCAGTTGAATAGTATAAGTAGGGTATCGTTCGAAGGCGTCCAGCACGATGCAAAAAGCGTATCTCGTTCAGTTTTTCTCGTCCATTACCGGATCGCGGTTTCGACGGCACGAAGAGACAGATAAGCGCTTCGGTTCAAAGGAAATAATACGAAAAAACAGTGCACGGGCTGTCGGCTGCAAAAAAAAAATATATAGAAAACGGGACCGGGAGAGAGGAGAAGCCGTCGAGGAAAAACTCGGAAAAAATAACCGGAAAACCGGAGCGAAAATCGCGCGAGGAAAAATTTTCCCGGCCAAAGAAAACAGTGTCCGTCGTTGTGCGGTTTTCGAGTTTGGTCTTATTCAAATGGTTGGGTCATAACGAAAATAACGACTTCGTGTAAAAGTAAACGTCGAGCAGATTCTGATGCAGAAACGTACGTTTTCTTCCATTTTGCGGTCGTCCGAGTTTCGGAGCGATTCGATATTTTTCCGTTTTGAGTCTGGAGAAAATTCGAGTCGAATTTCTTTTTAAAATTGTGTTTAAAGTTATATTTTATATTTTTTAATACATTTTTATAGTGTTGGTGAAAATAGCCAGAATCCCTATATTTCCATCGTTTTTGAACGAAATGTCACGAGACAAAATCAATTTTCATTTTCAACGTATGCGAAATACACTCGAAATGTATTTATGTTGAAAAAGCCCATTTCTAAATTAAAAATAAGCTTTGCAAAATCAAACGAGTTTCGGAAAAAATATTTAGAAATAAATTCGGTTTCGTTTCATTTTCAGTGGTTTCATTCGATAGAAACCTTTCAGATAGAGTAATTTGTGATGAAAAAATATTTGTATACATTTATTTTTTATTTATTTCTGTAGGATCTTGTTTTTTGAGAGACTTTCAAAATAAATATATTTTTTCGACTACGAAACAATATTTACATTATTGAACGTAATTAAATTAAAAGCGGTCGTTTTCTTCACATACTTTTCTGCATATTTACAACATGTGATTTATAAATATCAATAAAATAGCCGATTGAAAATATTTAACATATTAAATTACCGTATCATTCATCATAATGCATTACCGTATTACATTCCTACTCAATTTTAACTGATTACTAATATTCAATAATTCGAAAATTTATCGAATTTAGAATAAGTGTACACCATTGTTTCGACTGATATATGTGAACTCAATAATTAACACACCAATAAAATAATTTTTAAGCATTAAATCTATATTATAAATACGCTAACGATGCTCGAAATTTTCAGCCACAGCCGTGCTTCGAACCCGGGCGTGCAGTTTATTATCCCACCGCCTTACTTCCGAGCTACGATCGTAATTACGAAACTGCGACTTTCAACGTATATATGGGATATTTTTCTGATAAATTCGATATTGAACTAACAAAAATCGAAAATTAAACATCATAAACAATCGATTTTTAAAATCGAACAAAACTCGAATTATCACACAGCAACATTAAAGCGGAGCGGAGTATAAGGGGGCGGTTCGGGCGCCAGGGGTTGTTAACTGCCGGGCCGGGGTCCCCCGTCCGACAAACGGGGCCCCTGACATTAATACGTAGGATGCAAGGATTGCAAATGGTCCATCGGGGACCCACCATTCAGGAGACGGACTGTCGTCTCCGCCCCGTGAATGAATAATTCGACGATCATTCCTCGGTGCCGTCGTCGACCACCCCTGGATTCAGGGTGTGTGTGTATTTTGTGTATTTTATGTATGTATGTACACCCGACTCTCGTTTTACACGGTTTCAAAATAACACGGTTTGAGAAAATATTTTTTTAAACGATTTATTTGGTCTAACACGGTTTGTTTGAACTATATAATGAGCGCACCCAACTCTCGTTTTACACGGTGGATAGGGAGCAGCAAAAACCGTGTGAAAAAAGTGACATTTTTTATTTCGCGATATTCATTATATAGTTCAAACATACCGTGTTAGATCAAATAAATCGTGTAAAAAAATATTTTTCATTTTTTAAAACCGCGTAAAAAGAGAGTTGGGTGTATCGCGAAATGAAAAATGTCACTTTTTTTACACGGTTTTTGCTGGTCTCTATCCACCGTGTAAAACGAGAGTTGGGTGTATTTTATGTATGTATGTACACCCAACTCTCGTTTTACACGGTTTCAAAATAACACGGTTTGAAAAAATGAAAAAATATTTTTTTTTTATTTATTTAAAACTCATTGTCTCGAGAAACATTTGTCACAAAAGCTAGTAAATTATGACTATCTATTAACAATTGTGTCGGTTTTCAATTGTCCATTCTGATGATTTCTAAATCATAAAAAATACAATAATTATAATTAAGTATTGAATTAAACTGTTGGTAACATATTATTTCAGTTATTTGAGCGAAATTCTGTATACTATCGAAATATAATAAATCAAAGGCAGAAATGAGACAAATTTGCCTCAATAAATTTCAAATAACGACATGAAAATAGTAAACAAATAGAGCGGCGTTCGTCAGATAATACTATTTTACATTCGGATCGCATATAACGAAGGAGATATAATAGTTCAATTTCATAATATGTATTATATATAATTATGTATTGTATGTGATGGCGACAGAGGCCAAGAGGATTAAGTGACATTTTACTGAAATTGATTTAAATGTTCATAAATTTGGTTGCGAAAGAATATAAACGATTTGTAAACCTGCGCTGAGATATTTGATTAAATCACTTATCCTTCTTTTAATACACGCAGGTTCATTCTCAACTTTGAGCGCGTTTATTTCGAAATCATCACTATGTCACTTGTTCGCCATGGCCTATTTTGTTGTTACACACGATAAGAAAATAACACATTATTATTTGAATACAGTATCGGTGTCAATGTACCCTTTCGCTTAACATTGCGAAAGCGAGGATCGCATATTGTGATGGAGATGATGAATCGACTTCATTATTGAACACAATTGAGGTTATTATCTGCTATTTTGATATAAAACACAGTTGTTGGTCGCTCCATAAACACAATAACAAAAGATATACATTCTAGTTCAATGTTTATATTATAATTGTAATTACAGAAATATTCTTAAGAGAACTAAATATATGTACAACATTATGGCGACAGTTTGGAAATCGTCAAATGAAGGTTTCTTAAACTAGGGCTGCATATTTTGATGAAGATTGAATGAACGATTTTAATTAATAAATTCAATATAAATTGTACTAACATATGTACACATTTGTCGATTACGAGTATCACGTTGTGAACATGTATTGTAGGCTCGAAAACAATTTTTTCTTTTTCGATTCAAATACGAGGATCGCATAATATAGAAGAAGCAATGGAACAACTTGTATGAAATCAATGGATGTTTTGTTTTGTAATGGATTATTGTTAATAAATAATATTTACATTGAAGACAATATTGACTGATATGACAACATAACTCATTCAGTAATAGCGCGGCGAGGTTTGATAAATATTTACAACACTAGGAGTGCATAAATTCGTGAAAGTGAAAATATGACTTACTTAATATATTTAATACAATTCATACATGCACACATATTCGATACAAAACGAATACTATGAATATAAATTGAATGTCAAATCAATCGTTTATTGCAAGAGTTCGAATACAAGGATCGCAAATTATGGAAGCGGTGATGGAACAACTTAGTCGAAGTCAATGGATGTTTTGATTCGTAATGGATTCATATAAACAACAGACAATTGAGGTCAATATTGATTAATGTAATGCGAAATACATTCATAATCTTTCAGTTATAATTTATTGTGGTCTCGCAAGACCATCACTAAGATTTAATTATTCCGCGAAAAGATGCTTTTTACCGAGCAATTTTTCAACCTCCGACAATTCATCTCTCCGTAAGAAGAGTGAAAGAGTAATTATGAATGTCAATCAATCTTCCGGAATCGAAGGACGGGAGCCATAAGTCGATATACAAATTTTTAACAGGAGCACGAGAGTTCACGACCTGCGTAAAAGCTTTCCATTGTGTTTGATTGATGCTCCGGAGGATATCAAACCAAAGAAAAATCAGAATAAAGGAAAACATGTCGGAACACAACAGATAAAATAAATACGTTCCGACGAAATGGGGAAGGGAAAAAATAAAATTTCCCTCCGCTGGGGTCTCGAGTTGCACATAATCGATCGAATCAATACTAAAGTGGGAAGTGCCACTTGGATAAACAAAACAATAAGAGATTCGATAAATCGATCTCCCGAGACAGTTTCGTTCGAATTCTTGCGTGTTTCGTACTTGAGCACGTGTGTGGACTTGAAAAATTGAAAACACCTTTTGATCGATCGACATTCAGGGACAATTTTGTTTCCCGACATGGACTGAATTTATCTCAATATTTTCGATCGGAGACAATTCAAATTGTATAATACGATATAAAATCGTAAAGTGTGCCAATTAATATGAATTCTTTAAAAAAAAAATATTATTTTGATGTAGAATCGATAAAATCACTTCAGCATGTTGTTATATTCATTATGCGAATCACTAATGCAAGGTTCTACTATTTAACATTGAGTACGATCTTATTAACAACGGACCTTTCCAAACAATAGATTTAAAATATACCTCAATCGATAGATTAGTAATCTGATGATTTTCTACTGTGATGACATTCACCATAGATTTGAAATTTTCAAAAAAATCGATTTTAAATCAATCAATTTTCATACTAATTTTCGTTCACGAGCGAATGAAAATTATTGATGCGGACTAATAGTTTTCACGAAATGCATAAATTTTAGGTTGGGATGTAATCATAACAATATTTTAGGATCATAATGAGTTAATAATTATCAAATTCAAATGTGTTGAAGGGAGAGTCCACTCGCCATAGAAGCTTGTCTTAGATCATCAGCTATAGCTAAAAGCATTGTGTTTAAACAGTGCACACTTATACCCATTGTCTCCTAGACTCCACACACGCATTTTTCCATTTTATCAAAATAAAAAAAAAACGTACGAAAGTAGCAAAAGCTTTCATAGCAGCAAGGTTTCTTCTCATACATACGCGGAACGAAGTGGGCTTCGTGCAATATTCAAGAGCGTGTGCAAAGCGCGGTCATGCCGGCCATGAATTGGCAATGTCTTATTAACATCGGGGAAAACGCCGTTTATTCGGGTGGACAAGCCTCGTAGGGGTGGAACGACGACGAGGGTCGATCCGAATGCTTAAGTGATACGCTTGTCCGGTGAAATTTTCATATTAGAGAGGCTGTTGCTTTTAGAGAATGCGCTCTCGAGATTGAAGATCGAAGATTTTTCCGTTTTCCGACGATAGAATGGATCGATGTATTCACGTATCGATCGTCGAATCTTCGGGTGAAATTTTTATTTGATAAAGGCTGTTGCTTTTCGAGAACGTGCTCGAAGATTCGAGCTTGAAGAGTCAAGTTTGACGAATCAAGGTTGAAAATTTTATGGAGAGGGTTGATGAATGCAATTGATGATAATTAAATCTTTCTGTGAAATTTTCATACAAGATATGCTGTTACAATTCAAGAACATTCGAGCATGAAGATTTTACTTCCAAATTTAATCGAGGTTTGATGGATATGATTGAAAATTGCATATTGATGCTTACGTGCGTTTATTAATTTTTCGTTCGGTTTTTGTTTGTTCGTTATCCGTTAGAGCGTTGCTCCACTTTAATTATTCGATTACTGAAAAAGTAATGAAATATGGTTTTTGATACGTTATACTTTTGATATTATGCCGAAATTCCACGTTGATCCGACATTCAGTTTAATATTTTTGATGACGCTACTTTTATTATTTTCACAACAAAGAGAAAAATTGGAATCAATTAAATAATAATCGATAAATTACGTAATTAACTCTGTCAACAAAATTTTGGTATAATGTATGAATATTTCATTCACAATACTTTTTATAATAAACAAATCATGCGTTCATAAAATTGATTATATTATACGCAATAGACTAATTTGGTCCGATTAATTAATTCATTCGACTGTAAACTGCACTAAATTACCGAGCATCGATGTTTCATAATGCGAAAATAATTAGCGACAAACTTCCGACGGCACTCGGCGGGGAATTTCGCGCAAATTAATAAAACCCCCCTATTAAAAAACCGAATGTACGATAATTAATTTTTCAATTAGAAAATAACGAGACAGGAAGGCGTAGTGCGTGCGCATTAGTTAAGCGGGCGGAAGATCGACGCCCTTTCAACCGCGGCCGAAAGGGGCTCGTTTTTTAATCAATTTACGCCTATCTGTATTAAAAAACGGCCCGGAGAACTTGTTTGATTAATCACACTTCTTAATTTTTTCCAATAAACGTCCAACTTTCGGGGTTCGCGATGTTGATGTCTAAAAAGAAAGTTCACTGAATAAATTCCTCGGTCCGCGCGTCGCTGGTGTGAGTCGATGTACACGCGGAACAAAAGTAAATTATACAATAAATTTCGTTCGAGGGGTGCTTTTTTTTTATATCCAGCCTTTTTTTTATATTCGTTTTGCGAAATTTAATTTTGTTTCAATTATGAACGCCGCGGTCAAAGTCTGAAAGGGAAAAAAAGCGACACCCTCGGACGTATCGGAGGCTAAATCGTATCGATTACGGCGAATAATAATTCGAAACTTCGGAGATTGTTTGATGAATAATGGAAATCTGCGTTGTTTATTGAAAAGTTTTCGAAGCGTATCGCATTTCATCAATTATCTAAGTTCTTAGCTGAATTTCAATGTCATCCGATGGTGTTTGCTTTTGAACAACAATATGATTTACATTTTAAATTCGAAATCCCTTATTAATCTAAGACTGTTTCGAATTCGAGTCTGTGAAATTTATTTTTCGAAGAATTTCGTTTAATTTAAGTCCTCTATTTATATTCGAATTTTAATTAGAATTTCTCTAAATAATTCAAGTATTTACAGACGATATTTCAACCATACCACAATATCGCTTTCATTTGATCTCTTTGAAGATCAAAAGTTATTTTATTTCAATTTTCACTATCACTATCTTCATTGTATTTCAGTGTTCTATATCTATTCTGAACAGTTTAAACATATTTTAACTTCAATTTTGTAACTTATGTATTTGAAGTTTTCCAATACATATCATATCAGATTATTTCAAAAGATATTAACCTAGAATGAACAATTCGATTTGAAAAATCCTAGAAATAAAATTCGAATGTTTCAACCAGAAATTGATTCTGAAGTTTCAAGCAAATTCATATGAACGAAACTAGTATCATTCCGAACGATTATAAAACTCTTTTTTGAAAATGCACAAATGCGGAACTAGTCTAGAGCTGTATCCATTAACAACGGCTCAACCAAGCACGCGCTGATATTTCCAACGGATCTATTACTCACACTATATATTGGACCAACGCCCTTTCGAACCGAACCAAAACCGACACGTCCCATAAACCGAACTCCATAATCGCGCAATTACCATTAGCCGGACTCGATTAATATTTAAGTCATCGACGATCGGCAATCGAGAGAGCGTTGACGCCGCGGCTAATCCCGCGTCAATATTTGATGAGACCGCACCATATCGCCCCACGAAACCAAAACTAGACCGAATAAGCGTCATTGTGGACTCCCTACACACCGAGGATACGTTTTCCGTATCGTGTGTATCATAGGACGACGAAACAGGCCGAGAGGAGCAAGTGATATGAAGACGGTATGCGTATTGGGAGAAGCGTGAATGATTTGAAGATAGATCATCATGCAAGTTTGTATTCTTTTGTAATCGAACTTATAAAGAAATAATTTTGTACTTGACTCGATTTTGGGTAAATTCCACTTGATCCTCTTGACCTATTTCGTAGTTATGTGTAATATACGATTCTGTGGAGATAGACTGTCGTGTGGCGTATGCTCAATATTCGCTGCGAATCGATATCGTTGCGGTGATGCGTGTTACGTAGAATATTCGGCTTTGGGTTGACGTTTTGTTGAATTTTTAAATATTTATATATGAGTTGTTTAGTGTATGATTTGATTAACTTTGTCAAATGGAAAGTCGAAAATTTTCATTATTCGGGAAAGATATTTCACGCATAAAACTTATGAATATACCAAATTTTTATGATTGAAATCTCATTTTTGTTAAAAAGTAAAATTATTTGCACTTAACTGCTAATATGATGTTTTATCTGTTAATTAATATGAAATGTTATGTAATATGTTTGAAATGAGTCGATCGATTTTCTCTTACGCGTTGTAGGCCTACGAATAAATTTTTCAATTCTGCGTTTTGTATTAGGATCACATGAACGCTACAGAAGTGTTTCAGAATTTAATTATTCAATAAAATAAACATTGAATACAAATGTGAGTTATCTCAATGATTTGAATACACTACATACGTGCAATAGCACTTTTCAAACTGTTTTTGAAAATTCTTACTCAAAGTACGAATTATATTTTTTGTGTTACTTTTAAAATTTAATATTCAATTATGATCTGTTTTGAGCTATAAAAATTATATAAAACTGTTTACTGATCATAAAAATATAAATAAGTACAGTTTTTCCATATAAACTTTTTTAATTTCGAATTTCAAATTAAAAAGTTTATTTTGATGAGGAAATAATTTATTTCGAAAATAAAAAGTAAATATAAATGGAAAATGAATAACTGAACATTTATTTTATCATTATTTTATAACACTTTGACATTCTTCGATGCACTTCAATAAACATGAGAATTGTTATGGATAGATAATGCACGCTTTAGGGTCATAAAGGTTGACTGTATTTACGTACAGTATGCACTATCGGTACGAAAACAACATGGTTGTCCGATAGATATTAAAATATATTTCTATTTTATATGCGAAATACCACTTTTCGTTTATGGCGTCTTGATCAATATTTATTTTACGACTGCTGATATGCACGAGCGCATATCGTACATCACATGTGCAGTACTGTAATAATAGATTAAGTGAATCGTTTACATCATATCGCAAATGAGTTTATTGAATTGACATCACAATATAAATTAGTTTCTGCGACTCTGCGTTGCTTATAATTTTGAATTCTTAACCAATTTTAAGTAGAAGTGTAGGTCGGACATAGTGATAAAAAGTATTGTTTTATATTTTGTATATAAATGAATAAGTTTATGAGTTTTTTTCCATAATAAATAACGAATCGAGATATATAAGCGATAGCCACCGTCCTATACAAGAACAAAACCTTCAACAGCACCAATGAAACCAACATTCAATCGAACGAACATATTTAATCGACTTGCACCACAATAGGCACGCCAGATCGAATCGAAAGCAAACACCAACACAAACACCAACTAGCACAACACCATCGGACAGTTTGAGCCCCGGGACATAATTTTCCCGCATCGGGCTCAGTTTCCCTATCTCGGGACAGTGACGTAACTAGAAATTTAGGGCACGAATACAAAAACTTTTGATGAGCCCCTTGAGCGATCTGCTTCCCCCTTCCCGTCTACATTATTTATAATATAAAAAAAATATTTTTCCTAAGCATTTCTTCAATTCATTAAATCGCAGATATTTTTTTCACGAATTTAGAAAATTCTTGTAATTTTATTATCTTATTCGAAAAATAAGACTTATTCTAATTCATCACAGTGAAAAATCCGAAAACGAAACCATCAACACATTATTTTGTTTTTCATTAATGAAATAAGTTCTTTGATACAAAAAATCTGTTATTTTAGTATCAACGTTTTCTAGATAATGGTTCTAAGAAGGAATTATTGATTTTATTACAATACGAAGAATTATCCCATTGAAAATATTAATGCATTTCTATTATTGTATAATATTATATTAATATAAAATACTAAATAGCCAGTGCTTATTTTATGCAATCTTTGTAACAGTACCGTTAGAGTAAATTGCAGCTCGAGCATCATTGTACATAGGCACACAAAAAAATTTGCGCTGTTATTATATTAAATTTCTAAAACATTATGAATAATATTTGATTTGATACAATTATACGACAGATAAAAAAATCTTTGATAAATCGGATTGGATAAGCATGGGCCCAGATGCTAAGCCCACCTTCTCGACAGACTAGCCACGGCACTGAAGTCTCGAGACCAGTTTTCCTCACTCTGTTTTCCCACCCACAATATCTCATCCTCTCTCCTTATTTTCTCATCCTTAGTCCGAGTCGCAATATCAAAATCTGAGAACGTGGCGGGAATACTTAGCGCTTCGGCCCGGGGCGACGTCCCGTCCCGCATCAATCTTTCAGGCTCCCGTTCGAATTTCAGCGGTTTTCAGAAGCTGATACAGTGGCCGGATAACGTCGGATAGTGCTCGAATCGTCGCCTTTTTTATTCTATGTTTTTTTTTTCGGTTTTTTTCCCGCCTTTTTCCGGTGGCAGTTTTCGCAAAAGTTTAGCGCGATTGTCGGGCGCGCGGTGTTGAAATTTTGCAGTGTCTCTTTTTCAGGAGCGGATTCGTATTGGATTTCGGAGGTGCCTTTTTTATTTCGTTGTCGAGTTTGTTCTGTGTAATTGAATCTGGCGCTTTGTTTGAGTGCCTTTTTTTGAGTTCGGACTGCGTATTGGATTTTTTTCGCATTAAATCGGTTCGATTGTCGAATTACTAAATACTAACGCTGTCAGCAGGTGCTTTTTTTCTATCTGTGTATGTTTAGTAAATATATCGATATATTTTTCATTTCTAAATGTGACTATTTCACATATTGTTCAAATCTGAAATCTTAATTTAAATTATAATTATGAATTTTGAAATTCATTCTTTTTGAAGCTACAGTTCTTCACAACTATTTCACGACAGTATTTCTGAAATTTCTCATTAAAATCGGTAGAAAACTTCACGAAATCTCTCATTGCAAGATTGTACTCAACCAAATTTACAAAACAACAAGAAACATCTCGTGTTTAAAAAACACAAACCAAACGACAAAGTTTATCGTAACGAATTCACCCCCAAATAAAAAAAATCTGAAGACTGCACAGAAATAATAGTTTTAGCGGCAGGAAGGCAGCAGCAGCGACAGTACATTTTGTCGTGTTCTTTAAAAGTAACGTCACACAATAATCACTCAGCGTAACGTATGGCAGTTTTTATTTTTGCGACTTGTCTGGAACCGTGCCACGTAAAATACATATATGTATATAAATACACATGAAACGAAAGAATCCGGACGTCAAAGCTCATCTTTGTAATACATGGCGCATTTCTGGCGGGTAATTTTTCAAATTAAGAAAACTCCGCTATTAATGCCCGGGCATTATTCACGAAAGTGAGTTCGACGCAGTAAATAATAACGCGTCGAAATATTGTAAACATTCCGCCTAATATCGAATCGACGCTTGACAAATTGCCGTAATTTGGCATATAACCAGATATCGGATCGACCTATGAATGTCTAGTTTGCGAAACCATGAGACACGGTCCTTTGAAAATATCGACTTGTGGATAGAAAATGGGGCATTCGGTTACGGATGTTCCGTATTGTGGAGAATCGGTACAGATGTACATATGTTTTATTTTTTTCAATATTTTGTGTTATAATTGACCATTTGGCCATTTACCTTATTCTATAATAAAGTGCAAGTAAGGCACTGTAATGTACTATGTTACATTTTGACTCTCGATTTCTACTTAACAGTTGAAAGTCACACTTTCTCAGTATACCATCATTTATGTATATCTATACTCAAACAAAACTTCATCTAAATCGCTGACCTGGGCTACGCAGAATCTCCTTGTGAGCAAAATTCTAAAAGCATCACATCGCAGAAACACGATCCTTCAAATCGATCGATTCGAATCGAACATCGCTCGGTCCGAAACGACTTTCCAACTCCTGGGGGCATTTTTGCGTCACGTAACCATCAACTCTATTTATTTTCGATGGGAAAAGGAAAAACGGATCAGGACCCTCTCATTTGACCCGTCTTCCTGGCTGTGTCGAGAAGAACGAAAATAAAAAACTTCGCTTCCTGAATCCCAGCAGACGTCGAGAAACATCCTTGCAGGATAAAAAAAATCCCTTTTGTGCCTACAGCAACGTTCGTCTCCAGTCTTGCTTCAGTGACGTAGCTAAATATTTTGGACCCGATGCAAAAACTTCGGAATGGCCCCATGAACTTGGCCTCCACCCTCCATAATATCAAAACAAATATTTGTACGAAAAAATATATATTGAAGAAGGATGTGTAATTTTGGACAATTTCACTCAATAGATTTAAAATATATGTCAATCGATAGATATAAGTTATCTCATGAATTTTTATGACGATAAAATTCACCGTAGATTAGGAATTTTCTTGGAAGATAGATTTGAAATCATCCCATTATCATATGAATTTTCGTTTACAGTTGAACGAAATCTATGTATGCGAACTATTTTTTTCAATTGAATGTGATCATAAGAATATCTTAGAATCATAATGAGATAATTATTATCAAATTCAAATATGTTGCAAGAATAGTCCACTCACCAAAGAAAGCTGCACATTGTCCTTTGTATGAGACGTGGGCCTAGCTACCAATAACAATGACACTTATATCATCAGATACATTGCTCTTTTCGTAAATATTGATTGAATTAGTAATCTTATTCGACTATTTTAATTCATACATATCTCGGATATTAAGAATAATTTTACTCCACATGAAAAATTAAAACAATGATTTATGAAAATATTTGATAAATTGTGTCCTTGTGAAGTTGAGCCCGGATATTTTGCATACTTTAGCAATAAAATGGTTACACCACTGTTCTGTCTGTATATCCAGGCTCGCCTTATGACTGCGGCGCGATAATGATTAACTCGCATCCCGGCGTTGGAAGGTGGGCAAAGGGAAATGGGAAGTACGCGGGATTAAAAAGGGAAGAGGCGAAAAAAAAGATGTGCGCGCAGAATAAAAGGGAAGAGACGTAAAAATTTCTTCGCCGCCCCCTCGACGAGATATAATGAATCTTTCGCAGCCCCTCGCCGGATTTTCCGAATGTTAAGGGTCGGGAAGGAAATGTGACGTCTCATTTTGTCCGCTCGAGGCGAGAAAAATATATTTTAATTGAAAAAAATAAGATATTTCAACGCTGGATGTGAGAGAGAGCATATTTCTTCGATGATCTATTAAGGATTTGAGCAGATCCGTTGGAAGAAAATGAAGATTATTTTATTTGAATGATAACTATTCAAATCTATACGTTGGAAAATGTTCTGAAAATTATTATCAGCTTACGTATTCATTCAATCGAATTCAAATCGAATTTTGTGTCGATTTGTTTTATTTGAAAAATAAATATATTTTCAATCAATTTACAACTAGTTGTTCAGTCGTTTACACAAAAATGTACTTGATAACATGTTAGCTGTTTTTCATTATAAATTTTACATTCATCGCTAACTAATTGATAATAAAATTCAATCGATTCAACGACTTCAACAGGCGATATGAAAAACGCACTTCACAAAAATCAAACCCTTTTCCAATCTATCGAAAATTTCCAGATATACGAGACCGGTGATCGACCGCTTTTAGTGAACAGGGGCCGTCAGTTATTTATGATTTCAATTATTATCGGCCCTCTGGAAGATTTGCATAATGGCCCTCGATTTTGGTCCGACCGCCGACCGGCGAAACAACAACGAAATTATTTATCAGTGCAGCAGCGAAACTTGGCGGTCAGAAAGGGGGTTTCGATCCTTAAACTGTGGGTCGTGGCTCTGATTTAAGATATGTCCTTAAACAGTCGTTTATATGTGGCTGTAGTTGTTGGTGTTGCCGTTTCCTTTATTGCATATGCTTTTTTGTTTTTCTTGAAATTAGACACTCCGGTGTGACTGCATTTCACTCATTTTGAATGGTTTAACGACGATTTTATGTCTTATGAATGATTTGTAACGTGAAATATTCATAGGATGAAAAGTCTTCTCAAAAAATTCATTTAACTGATCAGTATAAATGGTGTATAATATTATTGGAAAGGAAAATATATGCAAATATTAAAAAAAATCAATGATTAGGTAAAAATATGAATTGATTTAATCAATTCTATACTAATTATTCGATTTGGCCTCAAATTATTTTGTATTTGAAATATATTTTAATAACAATTTTGTATAATTTGACTTAATAAGATTCACCTTATCAAATTTTTTGATTGAATACACAAAAATAAAATACTAATTGAGTCGAAAAATGATATATCCAGCTATAAAATTGAAATTGAAAAACTTGAATTGGAAGTCATTTGACATGAATTTTTCAATTCAAACATCTAAAATATCTAACATGATATAAAAAACCTGCACATGAAACTACCATTGAACGAAAAAAAACGAATCAATCATATTTACTTACATTCAAAAAGAATTAGAAGACTTAAACGCGCGGCTAAAAAAAGTTCGAGAAACCCTGCCTCGAACCGAAAACACCCCCTAAACAGAAACTCTTGGGGGTTGGGTTAGAATCGTGGGGGTGCGGTTTCGCCGAAATCGAGGTCCGATCCGGGACTTTAAAAGATGGATTAATTACGAGCGGCCATTACGGGCGCTAAGCCGCCGGACCATAATCGTTACGTTCTCGCAGCGGAGACGGATCGTTATATCAAACTAGCGAGATCCCGAATCGTTGGGATTAGCGATGGTGGCTTTTAAACATCGAATGTGCGTGTGTAGCGCCGGCTTACTAGATGCAAATAGGGACGCTTGTTAGCCGCCGTTTTACAACTGAGGTCGATTCGTTTCGATTCCGGCACGTAATTGCCGTGCGGTTCGTTGTCGATTGGAGTGTTCGATTGTGATGATTTTTGATCTATGTTTTGATTTTGATCGATTTTGATATTAGGAAATGTCGTTCGAGCTGTTTGCGATTTTGAAAGTCTGTGGAATTAGTTGAAAAAATAGAATATTTTATATTGATTTGAAACAGAATTTTGATTGAAAATATAAGGAATTCATTTCCCTGTGATTAATATAAGAGGTGATTATAATGTACTGAGAGTCGTTTCCAATAATATTTTATTTACTATCAAACTTATCTTAATAGGTTTATTGATTAACTGGAATGTTAAATAAGTAAATATAACACTCTTATATTGAAAATATGTATGTTTTCTGATATACCTTTAACGTTTTATACTTCCCTTGTAATTATAACCCCTTAGAGGGCACAGTTCGCGAATAATGGTCAGATAAATCTTGTACTTATCAACATTCGACTTCATGTTATGTTAAATAAATAAATATCACACTATTATATTGAAGGAACATATTTTCTGATACACCTTTAACATTTTATACTTCCCTTGTATTTAAACCCTTTCAAGGATATTGAAAAGGAATAATCGGTTTGAAAAATCTTGTATTTATCAACATAGAACTTCATGTTATGTTAAATAAATAAATATAACACTCTTATATTGAAAATATGTATGTTTTCTGATATACCTTTAACGTTTTATACTTCCCTTGTAATTATAACCCCTTAGAGGGCACAGTTCGCGAATAATGGTCAGATAAATCTTGTACTTATCAACATTCGACTTCATGTTATGTTAAATAAATAAATATAACACTCTTATATTGAAAATATGTATGTTTTCTGATATACCTTTAACGTTTTATACTTCCCTTGTAATTATAACCCCTTAGAGGGCACAGTTCGCGAAAAATTGTCAGATAAATCTTGTACTTATCAACATTCGACTTCATGTTATGTTAAATAAATGAATATCACACTATTATATTGAAGGAACATATTTTCTGATACACCTATGACATTTTATACTTCCCTTGTATTTAAACCCTTTCAAGGATATGTAAAGGAATAATCGATTTGAAAAATCTTGTATTTATCAACATAGAACTTCATGTTAAGTTAAATAAATAAATATTACACTATTATATTGAAAGAAGATGTTTTCTGATATACCTTTAACGTTTTATACTTCCCTTGTAATTATAACCCCTTAGAGGGCACAGTTCGCGAAAAATTGTCAGATAAATCTTGTACTTATCAACATTCGACTTCATGTTATGTTAAATAAATAAATATCACACTATTATATTGAAGGAACATATTTTCTGATACACCTATGACATTTTATACTTCCCTTGTATTTAAACCCTTTCAAGGATATGTAAAGGAATAATCGGTTTGAAAAATCTTGTATTTATCAACATAGAACTTTATATTATGTTCAAGAAATTAATGTAAGAACATTAAATTAATAATGCATGATTCCTAACACATCTTAAACATTTCATACTTCCCTAGTATTGTAAGTTCATCGATCTGACTTATCTCGTATTTATTGTCGTACAACTTCGTATTATGTTGAATAAATAAATGTAACACTTTTGCATTGAAGGTACATGATTTCTGTAATATCTAAAACATTTCATATTTCCCTAGTAATGTAAGTTCATCGATCTGACTTATCTCGTATTTATTATCGTACGACTTCATATTATGTTGAATAAATAAATGTAACAATTTTGCATTGAAGGTACATGATTTCTATCACATCTAAAACACTTTATGCTTCCCTGGTATTTCAGGTTCATCAATCCAACAATTATCATATTTATCAACATACATTTTCATATTATAATATACAAATAAATAAGATATTCTGTTTTACCTCTACCTTTATATGTTTTCCTCATGCTTTGAAGTTCAACTAATCTCGTTAAAGCCGTAATTTTTTCTATTCAGTTACTTTAAAACCTTGATCTTAATACTGGAAGATGTTTATATCTATGTACATTTTTGAATTATCTTTGAATTAAGATAACTATTATGAACTAGCAATGAGGTCAATTTATTGCAATTATCGATAAATGATGTGTAAACAAATTGCGCATAAAATAAACTAAGCATTTCTAAACCCGAGTAACTATTATATTATTTTAAAACGCAATTAACAATGTATTGAAAAAATGAAAATTTTGATAAAATTCGTATTCTTATAGTTTTTATGAAACAAAAAAAAACCAACATCGTTAAAGAGCCCCGAATTTTGCAGCGCCGAAAATTTCATTCGGGGCCCCGAAATCCCCGAATTTACATAAAACAAAAATAATCATAGTGGCTTTTCATTCTATTAACGAATTAAAAACACCAAAAGGAAAACGAGAAGAAAAATTAAAGCAAGGTCGGTCGAAGAGCGCGCGCGCGCCCGAGAGCAACAACTCGCGCTCGCGGACCTCTTTATCAATTAAAAGCTCGACGACAATTAAAAGTTTTAAATATTTAAACAAAGTAAGTCCCCCGGGAAGACGCGGGAGGGAATAAATTAAACCGGGGGACAAAAAAGCTGCTCTCTCTTGCTCCTTTAAAAATAAAAGCTCGCGGGACGGCGGCTCTGTGTGCAAATTCACTCTTGGCCGGTTGTTCGGTCGTGGCTCGTTAATGGAAAACTTTTCGCCGAAACGATTCATTAGGCCAGTGGTTCTTAACCTTTCGCTTTGCGGGGCACTCCCCTTCCTTTAAATAGACTCACTTATAAGTTTGCAGAGAGAGATATTTACGTTCGATCAATTTTTTTTCATGAAAAAAATACAAAGGGCCAAAATGCATGAAGCATGGTACTTGCTTCTATATTCATAAAGAAATATAACGTCAGTAAAAACTTTTGATTTTGAAAAATATTTCTCATGACACTAGTTTCAAATCACATTTTCATTATCTCACATTAATCAAACAATTAGTTGTAATATTTTCACAAAGAAAATGTTTGTATTAATCTATAACCGACCTGAGACTGGCCATAGTAAATATTATTCCTCTTGCTTACGACTTTTTAACAGTGATACAAACATACATATTTATCAGAGCCAGTTACCAATTTACCAATTATCTTATTTTATAAAAGTTTTCAAATAAATCAGATACATATATATTCTGTGTAGATTTAACATTTTATATGTGAATTTATATTTGCTCATGTTTAACGTCTAGATTATGTGTGAATGCAATAAAATGTTCGTTCAAAATTTGCGGTGCCTTTGTGCCGTTTGTGCAGTCGTCGGATTTCACCAAAGGATCTGTTTGTGAATGCACTTTAAGTGATATCCATTATGCGATATATAGAAGCACACATCACACAATTGAAAGATGGGATACGTTTCTCGTATTAATCTTGCATTCTCTCAAAAGAAACTCTCGTCACAAATTATAATTCGAGAAATATAATTCAATTTACACCATTCATCATATTCATCTGATGTTTTGGTAATTGATCAAACTTCGCATAAACTATGCATTATTGCATTCAAGCCTATTGTCAACGAAACGCAGTTCATAACTGCGCGGGCTAATTAATCATAGTTTTGGGAAAGGCGAAATTTCACTGATTTTGCTCACAAAGAGAACGGTTGGGACATGGATAATAAAGCTCGGGCTGGTTCTGAATTAACATTTGAAATTTAAATAAAGCAAAGAGGACAGGGTTGAGTTTCGCTAGTGTACTAGTGTTAGATCGAAAAATTGCCATCTTGACGGAATGTCGTTAAATGTGATTGAACGGGTGGACGCGTTGCGGATCTCTGTAGAGAAAATATGTATATAGTATTTTGCACTTGTGAAAATATAGAGGACGAGAAAAGCTTTTCTATGTAAATACTTTACTGGTAAAAATTTCATGTTTAGTGCGATGCGCCAGCTTTGAAAATTTGATGAAAGCGCACAGAGAAAACTAAGCACATTTGCAATTCAACGAAATTTTATGAAATAGATTCTATACATTGGATTTCTGTAACTTAAAAAAATAAGTTGAATTTTTTTCATTACAAAATAAATGGACGAAAGTGAATTGCAATACGAAATGATAATTTATCAGTTTTTTTCATTTTTATTATACATTTATTATACAAATACATAAAAATTGAAATTTAATATGAATTTCATCTCAAAAATTCAAATTTTTGGTCGATTTCGGAATAAAATTTGATGCATCTTAATAGAAATATATAAAATATTGCCTTTAGAGAAGGAAATAATTTTTAACTAGAGTCCAGTAGAAAAACATAATCTTTCCTCTGCATTTGAAAAAATCTCAATATTTTCAAATACGTACTACTAACATAGATAATTTTCACCATTAAAAGTTCATTTGAATCAATTAAGCGAAACAACTAAGCTAAACAATCAAAAACTGTTTAGAGCCCGAGACAAAATAATTCATAACGCACACGGAAAGGGCACTGCGCTAGCGTTTTGCAGCAATTAAACTGTATATATTAGGCTGAAGGGGAACTAAATGTACATTGGGGAGGTAGACCTCCTTCTCCGAATAGACCTCCCCCTTCGAGTAATGAAACCGACTCAAACGGTGGCCGTTTCGCGATATATCCGAGCCGACGTACCGTTCTGGCCGGGGTTAAGTGAAAACATAAGAATTTCGGCAGAAAGAAGGCTTTATGTTTGTTCGGGCCGGGATAGATGGGGTCCGGACGTAACTATGCGGACCGCTCGCAGCGGGATTATAAAACGGGCGAATCGGTCCAAAGGAAGGTGCTTTCCCGCCGAAATGAACAGAAATAAAAGGCGGCGGGGAAAAACGAAGGGAAAAATCGCGAAACGGAGGAAAATCGCGAAAAGGGGAAGTGCGATGGAGATTTCGGGCGTGCGTTTTCGCGTTCGATCGCGCCGAATGTAAAATGCGGCGTGAACGGTTGAAGGTTTTCACGTCAGTTTTCCTCTTTGATTTGTGCAATATTCGACTCGAGTTGAATGTTTTTGATTGAAAATTAAATGGAAAATCGAGACAATATGAAAGTAATTTGAATTTTATCTGAACATTGTGAATTTGCGTGCCTTAAAAATAATTTAATATTATGAAAATTTTCTTAAAAAGCGTCTTATTTGATGTTTCGAAAAACATTATTATGTTGGAAAAGTACATTTATTTTCAGCGAAACGATGGAAATACTTATTTATAGAACCGTAATTTTATCAATTTACCTCGAGCTTGATTGAATTCGTGCAATAACCGCAGAACCGACATTACTTTTTCAGGCTCCCACCAAACGTCCGACGTAAATATCTACACAACTCCGACCAATATTTATTTTCAAATCAAACGATAGATATTTACAAAACTTTATATTCTCTGCAAAGAAAAAAAACATTAATTAACCAACTCAGAACCGGTCTTCATTTTTGAACTCGATCAATTTCAAGAGCGCAACCGAGCCCCGCACAAAAACACAAAAAAGACGCCCTCTCCATTCAATTAAACGAGCGTCGAAAAACTCCATGAAAATTTAAAACAACCCACACAGAAAGCGAGTAATTAAGCACGAACGAGAGTACATCTTTTGACGCGAAGACATTCAAAACCCTTCCCTTACGCTTTAGGCGTTGTCGAGCAGCACTTTCCTAGATCGCGACCGCCATTCATTGCGGCCTTTCATTTTTGCCTCGCTTCGATTTATAGCGCGATGTTGATTAATTACCTGTGTAATTGCAGCCGATGAATAATTTCGGGGTTCGACGTCTTGCGCCTTCAATATTCATAAGTCGGGGCGGGTCGGGCTGGCAACTTTAAGCCGGCTATACGTACTCATGAATTATAATAAGGGGTGCAAATCCTCCGGCGGCATTATTGCGGCCTCGTGTTTGCCTCGTGACCCGCAATCAACGGCCGACCATTAAATTCACACGTCAAATTTAAAATGAGCCCGAGCGCTAATACGCCGTTTGTTTGAACGATCTTTTCAAACTCAAACGATGAAGTTATTAAAAATGTCACAAATCGGCCTTTCTCTTTATATTTTTCATAAAAAAAATCTTCTATTTCAATGAAAATTCGTTCCATTATTAGTTTAATTTTCATCTGAATATAACATTCGAATTGGATTAAACTCTTTTGTATCATAACATTTACACGATCGGCTCAATACAATTTAGCGTAATTTACAGATCGACCACATTCAAACCGACAGATATCAAAACCGTGAAACAAAGCCACCCCACATCGAATTCATATCCACGAAGCGTGAAAATGGTCCATGGCTATGACGGTCAGCAAACGTATTCAGGGAACGCACACTTGCAAAATGCACGTGCAGCAAATAGGGTTCCTGGATTTGATTCGGATTTCAATTAGGATTCTATAAATAATTTTATGATTTTCTGAATCCAAACATCTATTTTATTTTCAGTTAACGTTTCTTGCCAGCCGATAGCAAAGTAGCATGAAATATTTGTTTAAAACACGTTAGACTTTAGTGTTCTCACCATGCTGATTTTGAGTTCTGTCTGATGTCTGATTTTGGCGAGAATCGTATCTTTTTGCTTGATTGATATGCTTAGTAGCTCATTTGTTTTCAATAAATCACAATAAAGTTCTTTAAAATGGATTCCTGTCTTATCTTGGTCAATTATAATAAATTCCGTCAATTAGCGCCATCTTTTGTTCACTGGTATTATTCTTAGGAATTCGCAGCTCTAGCGGCTATTTTCTTAATTCTTAACTTATTAGGAAAATGATTGAAAAGAAGTTCATCAGCACCTGTAGCAATAAATAAATATAATAATGATAAATGACAACGTTGAAGCCATTTGTGATATAAATGAATTTTTTCTAAATGTATTTAAATGCAGAAGTCATTTCTAGACATTTCACGCATTCGCTAGCATCAGATATAAACGATTTCGGAACCAGTGCTAAGATATATCATAAAATTACTTTTCCCTTCCAAAACACATACAAGTGAACATTCAACTTTAACCACACTTTTCCACAATTATCAATTCACATTGCAAAAAAAAAACGAACGGGACAGAAACTGACGAACGAGACACACCTATACATCTCTGTCCTTCTCAGAAAGAGATCGCTCTACAAACGTATAGGTGCATCTTGTTCGTCAATATCTGTCCCATTCGGTTCACTTACAATACGAATGCACCTCGATTCGCCATCATTCACCCTCTTAGACCTATTCCATCGCCATAATTGATAAATTAAAACTTCAATTTTAGATTGAAATTGATCGAAAATTCGAACGAGCAGCGTCCCTATCGACTTCAGCGAATGCACGTCCGCATAAAGGCGTCGTGTTCCAATAATTTTCAGGCGCGTTGCACTGCTTATGATGTCCGACATGCATTTATCTCGGAAAGTGCATTGTTCAGGCGGCGTCCTTTGTGCGATGGCCTCCTATTTACCGACGATGCGATGTGCGCCACGTGCGCGAATGCGAACCATTCATTAGCTTGCTGCCCGCGTTTAGGATCGATTCGGACTCAAAACGACCAATCGTCAATCATTAAAATGTAGTCGGTTTTGATCGCGTGTTTGGTCCATTTCCTCGTCCGGTTCGATTTGGGTGAAAACTTTATTCAAAATGTCGCCTTTGAGGATAGTTCATTATTAGATGTGCGAAAAGTACGAAAGTGTAATGGGTTTTGTTTTTATTGGTCGCCATTGTTCATATAGTGATCTTGATGTCGTACTCTGTCGCTGATGTTACCTATTGGTGAAGGAGAATTTCAGCTTAAGTGTGAGCCATATCTGCTTCAGCGTTATTATAACACTGGATTCAAGTCTCGACTGATTCTGTTTCTAGTCTAGTAGCTATGTTTCTTCAATTAATAGTGATTGATTAGAATTTTGAATTAATTGTAAAGCAATACTTATGAAAATAAATTTTATCTAATTTAAAATTTACACTGTAGGTACATAACATTTTTGTAGGACATTGAACTTCATCATGGGTTGTGGGCCAGCCTAAATTTTGTCGTCATCGAAGGCCTATGACTGAAATTCCTCCGACGAGCCGACGAAATTAAAATATCCCGGTTCGTTCGGCCTACAAAACGTCAAAGCGACTTTTCCGAATTCGGAAAATCCACGTCCGCATTTCGCCGATTTTCCGGAAAAACGGACGACACTCTCTGCGTACGTACGTACGTCGAGCGTAAATAAAACATTCATTACGGAACGTATAAACGAACGTTTTCCCTTTCACCCGTCATTTCGCTCTATTTTATTTCTGAAGCGAATAAATATGATAATGCCCACGAGGGCAACACGACGATAGCCCAAAAACAATAATAAAAGGCAATACCCAATAATAAAGTCTCGGCTCACTAGGTGGGCTTCGACTTGCCGCCGGGGGTGGTGTTTGATAATAATCGTTTTCCTCTCGAAGGGCTCCGAAACCACCACCCCCCAGGTCCATACAAGGGGGTGGTGCGACATAAATAAAAGAAATGGTTAATTCCGCAGGCCGTGGGGCACGGAAAAACACCGAGTGGCGAAAAAGCGGCGGAAAACCGGGGAAAACAAACAGAGAACGCGCGCTTTTCCTACATATATTTTCGCGCACGGTCGTTCAATAGGATATGAACGCTTTTGAAGGTTTATCGCAAGAAAATGGGCTAGGTCGAAAATAAAACTCTTTCGTCTAAGAAATATATACATACATATATGTCATACATCATATTCGGAGTATGATATATACACGGTGCAGTCGGAAATTCGTGAAATATATTTCATTACTGCGCTATTACTAGTTACAACATAATCGATTTAGTTGATTTACAATCAAAGAGATGAAATACGCAGATTTTCTTTTATGAAAAAATTGCATGAATTCAACATCTATTGAACTCTATATCGTCAATATATGCTATTTTAACATAATTGAAGCTATCCATACAGATGTCACAAAAGTTTAAAATATAAGTAGGTATCTTTTTTAAAACCTCCAGAAAGTATACTAGACATGATGGATCTAGTAAAAAAAATGGATACTCATAGAAAGCATTTTGAAATTTTTGATTTTTTGGTGGATATATCATTGATATGAAAAATATATTTTATGAATTTTAGAATGAATCATGTACATGAAGTGAACTCGCAGATTGCGAATCAACTATTGGCATATGTCGTGCGATGTTTGTCAAGCGGTCCTGCAAGTTTTTGTTTTTCTTAGAAAATTCTCTCTGGCTCCAGTAGGTATATGATAAATAAATTGTATCGACTGCGATCGAAAATATTTTCAATCGTTCCTACTCCGACTTGTATGCGAGCGTTTTCGCCATCGGCGTCTTTTCCGGCGGGAAATTCGATATCAGTTTTCCCGAAAACAAACGGAGGAAAAATCCTGGGAAAATTGACCGCGTCTTGGCGGGGAAATTGCCGCTCTAATTGTGGGCTGCAATATTTGCTTTTAGGCTTATGAACGCGAATCGTAAAGCTGGATATTATTAGATTTCTCTTCGGCTGCGTGGCGTTTTCTTTCGTTCGCAATATTGGATTCGAAGGCTTCCTTCGGTTTTCCTTTTTCCTTTCGGTCCGCTTGTTAATATTTGCACAACTGTGCACCGGTCGTTGATTATTTCAATTGGACGTGAAATGCATCGAAATTTATCATTTTCTCGCCGATGGACAGTTTTGCAAATAGTTTGTACATTTCGAACACGATTCGTCTCGAGTTTGGAAATGAAATTTCATTACATCGCACCATTTTGCATTGAACAGTTTGTAACAGATTTGTAATTTAGTTTCAATCTGAGTCTTAATGAATTTATAATTAGAATTAATATCGTCTGCGTATCGATTTTAATAGTAATGAATTGATTTATTGAATATGATTGAGGTCTCACAAGGAGAGTAATCATTAAGGTCTGCACCAATTACAATGAAAAATTGTAGAAATATATTTTAAATAGAGATGTGAAATTATTTTGAAGTCGAAAAATACAGTTCTAAATAGTTTTCGAGTTGTGACAGTTCGAAGTTAAGTATGTTTGTTGGGTGAGCTAACAAATTAATATTTTGAATTAAGTTTTTTACATTATTTCATTTTATGATTTTATTATCGTTACGTTATCTATTGAAAAATATGTTAAAATGTTTCATCTACCTTTTTTTAATTGAATCTAATAAATTAACCAAACTTTGACCCTCAATAACTGAAAATCTATTGAAAGTTGTTTTTTTTTCTTCACAACTATTTCATATCTATACTTAAAAAAATTTGATAGAAATCCATAAAGACCTTTTACGAAGCCTTTTCCTGTCAATCGAAAACAATCAACCGATCTAATCTGAAATACCACGAACCCGTCGATTTTACAAAATTAAAATTTTACAAAATCAAAATGAACACACAGCCGGAAAAGTCCGAACCGAGCCTAAGGTCCGAGCGACTGTCCCGATATAAAATTCAACTCGTTTCCCCCTTAAAGCGGCTTTCGCAATAAAGCGTAGTATTAGCGACGTTTACGAATGAATAAATTTTGGCGCCTTTGTTTCGCCCGCATCGGAATTTCATATTAAAATTGAGGTATGCGTCTCGACACTTATACACGCTTACAAATAATATTATATATATCACGTTTAGTTCGTGTACAGGGTGCGCCTCGGCGTATTATACACCGGTCGCGCGTTTAATGTAATATGTGCGAGAGTGTGGACCTAACGCCGGGGATGATACCCTTGTGGTTCTTGTTCTGTATCATATATGTATCTAATGTTAGAATTCTGTATCGTTTGTGTTTGCGCTCGTATACTGTGTTGTGTGTATTGATGAATGGCTACAAGGGTGGTGCAAAGTTTTTGGTCTGGCGAATGTGTCTCGATTCGGTTCTATGTGTATGCATGCATGGCATATTTTTTATATGGATATGTAAAAATGTTTCTATGTAACAATTAAATTCACCAGACAGATTTTAAATGCATCTTAATTAATTGATACGAGTATTTAGATAATTTTTCTCTACAACTACAAGGACCGTAGGTATGGGTTTTTCTGGGGGCACAAGTTAGGTCATTTGCTTTTTATGACATTTCTTCATAAAATTACTTTGGAAATGAATATATTTTTTTCATATCATTATGAGTTTGATAACATTAAATTCATATGTGTTCAATAGATGATAACAGGCGTCATACGTTACTGCATAAAAATCGAATATAAAATATGAATAAAGATTTAGCTTCAAAACGATACTCAAAATTTTAATACTGTATGATATTTATAAGTGTAAAATCATAATAATAGAATATTTGTCGAATATTCTGCATATTAACCGCTGCGAACAATAAAAATCAATCTCATAAATAACTTTTGAATACATTTCCATATCGCAATCATAACTAGTGTAAATACGAAAGGTATTAAACGAAACCATTTTGCGCGGTGAAATCATGAAATCGAATGCTCAACAGAACGTTTTAATTAAAAGTTTTCGATTGGTTGTTTCTTTGTTCGAAAGCAAACCGTACCTATTGTGTCGTATCGTACACAGTTTCGTATTTCACAAATACGAGTACCTACATGAATTTATGTACGAGAGAAACGATGTAGGGTGAGCTTTAATAATTTGTTTATTCTAAAAATTCTTTGTAATATTTTCAACAAAAATATATTTACGAAACGTAAAATAACCTTGAATGTATAAAATTATCATAATCGTATTATATGTATGTATTTTACGATATATGATCCGTTCAAAGTAAAATGTGACTAACAATAGAAAGAAAAAAGTCTAGATAAATGATCAAATATGTATGATGCGTTTTTCGAAATTACTTTCATCATTTAATTTTTCAGATATTAACTTTGTTAATAATAAACTATTAATGTGGTCGATTTACATAAGAGTACAAAATTATGAATTTTAAGATTAATCTCGATAAATGACGAAAATTTTCAACTTTCGTTCGTCAATGTATTAAAATGGCTTCTGAAATCAAAAATATCAACTTATTACCGGGCAAATTTTATTATTTAATGAAATTCATTTTCACTATTCACTAAATATATTCAGAAAGACTTGAATATAAACCAAATTCTTTGACATTTAAATCACATTTCATTAAAAAAAAAAATGGAATTAATCACTTTCGTCTCCGAACGGCTCATATGCATAGAGCCACCCACAACCCCACAGAGCTCTCCCCGCATTAGAATTTATACGACGTGCTCGCAAAGCCAGCGTGTAGAACAGTCTTAACAGATCGCACGATGCACACTGCACACAACAAATGCACAACCGCATTCAACTCTTGATATCCGTTTAATTCGAGCGATTTCACACGAAGCGAGTGCATCTTTTGACGGAATTCTCTAGGATCCGTCACACAGTTAAAGCCACCGCTTCTATGGTGGATTTGTGCAGTTTGAACTTATCTGTCACGGATCGCAAATCGTAAGATATGCCACTGTAATGTGTCGAATTTATATGTATGTATTTGCATATATCCGAGCGTTCGGCTGCTGCGAATTTAGATTTAAGTTTGAATAATTAGAGTCTAGTTTAATTGAATTCGCTCGGCAGGTTTTCGCGATGAGTTTAAAATTTCGAAGTGGATTCTAATTAGCTCTTACTAAATGTGAGTGAAAATATGAAATTAATTAATTTATTTTATTAATTATCTAGCTTTTGTAACTTGGAGTCGCTCGAAAGTCTATAAGCCTTAAGCTGATTTTGAACTGTTGTAGAGTATTTTCTGTTCCTTTTCTCGGTATGTATGCCACGGCTGAGGATTTTCACCTTGGAATATTAAAATATAAATAAAAATAAGAATAAATCGAAATGTAATTATACTGAAACCATTCCAAATATTCACATAATAATCTTGGTAAGTTTTATAGCAAACCAATCAGCCACTTAGGAGTAAATAATTAACATACTCACATACATATGCTAATTTTTATTTATATTGATTGACAATCAAAATATTTTTGATATGAAACACTTCGAAAACCTTTCATTGAAAAAAAATGAAAAATCTCCTCGCCAAATTGCAACACAATCGAATAAAATTTCAACGGAGGAAAAAAAAGTCGCACGTTCAAGATGACAAATGCCTCGGTTTTTCCGACGCATTGAAAGTTCCCGGAGCGAGGAAAAGTCACGAACAAACACACATATACGATGGTATATGTATAATCATATTTTTATTCGTCTAACCGTAGCAGTTATCGCGATACAATTCGACTTAAGCTTTTAGTACTTTTCTGTGTCGGCAAGATTAATGTTCGAAGTCACTTTTACCCGACGATCTGTCATCCGAGCCGAAGGATCCATCATATCGTCGACTGAGGCAACAATGCATTTCGAACAAATAAAGTTTTCCTCAGTCGAGGGAAAAAAACGCAAATAAACATTCGGCGACAGGCGTTGACTTTTTTCTTTCAGACGTATTCAATTTTATTCGATTTGATGTTTCGAATTAATAATACACATTCTACTGACGTGAGTTGGTAAATATTTACTTAGTTTATTGAGTTGATACAACATTATAGATGTGTATTTGAAAAAATAAATCTAATGTGATAAGTGTAATCAAGATAAAAACATGGGCTGATTTATAAGTTTGAATTTAATTTAATTCATTATTCTATGGAATTTGGTACATTTTGCAGTCCTTAACAGTTTTCTAATCAGTTTTTAACGATTTGATTTGAATGCTAAATAAGTAAAATATAGAATAGCAGTTCATATCGATATATTAATTAATACTTAAAATCAATGAGCTAATTATTACTATACGAATTCATTACTAATTAAAGATATAATGACATCTCGTAAAAATCTTAAAAGTTTCGAGTTTTATTTTTTACCATTATATTAAGAAAAATCATTATCTTGCAATATTAATATAGTTTTCAATTTAAATATTCATGTATAAGGTTTCTATTTCAAGCCAAATAACTTCCAATTTAATTTGAATTAATTTCACATCAAGTTAAATTATTTGAAAATAATATTATATTGAATCATTTCAAGATGATTCGGAAAATAATAAGTACAAATATTTAAAACTATTCGATAAAACATGAAAAATATCGAACTTGAAACGGAAATAATTGATCTTGAATCAAAAATTGAACATCAATTTTTGAAAGAAAGTCATATTAAATGTTTTCTCAATAAATTTAAAAATTCAAACTATTTTCATTCATCAAGAAAATCGAACGATTCGCTTGTTTCTCAGTGCAGAATTTTCTCGACACAACGGAGGCTCACTGACGAAGGTGAGCGTTCTTATATTTTTCCACATCGTTCGAACGACAAATCGCTCCGCTTTCGAAAATTGATATTTCGAGGTGTTTGCCTTTTTGAAATATTGATGTGGCCGTTAATGTAAGTGGTGTTTCGTAAACTACGAGATGCGACACCGTTGGCAACGTGCACGTGTCATTTACGACGAATGGCGGTTGGCTTTTACAAAAATTGAATTTTTTCCGAATTTCGTTTCGAAACCTGTTGAATCGATGTGAGTTTAAATTTTTTTTATTGTTCGTACATTCGATGTGAAATGTTTTTTGAAGTATTCATAAATTGTTCTGAAAAAGTTGATTCAAATTATCTTAAAACAGTTGAATTCGGTCGATGATTATTTTTGAAAATTGAATTGAATTTGATTTAAAATATAATTTTTTTGTCGTATATTGAAATATATGATTATTTCTTGTTTAAATTATATTAAACTATATAAAATAGAATATTAATTTTCAGTTTATTACACAGCTTTAAATCACTCATTGAACAATTGGAAGGTCGGGACCGTGAACTATTAAAAAAGTTGAACGTTTTCAGTTTATTGAGCAAATAAGGTAAATTATTTTAACTTTATAATATTAACTTTGTTGAAATAAACTCATAAGTTTTTCTTAAATTTAAATAAATCAATTAATTTCGAAATAACTTTCGGTACAAAATGTTAATATTGAGAGTATAAAAAGTGTTCAAATCGAGATAAATAATAAACCTACATATATGAAATTGCTAAATTTACTTAATTTTAAGAAAATCCAATGAATTCATACACACATATTAATGAGATTGTAGCCTTTTATCTTACGTTATATGAAACTTAACCGATTAAACTCGATAATAACCTCACTCGACACAATTAAATTCAACAAGTTAAATGAAACCGAATAACAACAAATGAAAAAAAAAACGGACAAATCCTCACCTGAACGATTTAAATCCTTCCAATCAGCGATCGTTACGCAAAAGCAAGCGACCGAGGAAAGGAAACGGAAGTCCGAGAAAGCGAAAAAGAGCAGATTATCGAAGGCATTCATCACCGGCAATTGTATGGGCATTGATTTTTCGCTCCGGTGCAAACTATCCCGTGAAAAATAAGCACGGAGAGGCGAGCCACGGAGGTAAATCAACGCCATTAGCGCAACAGTAACACGGGTTCAACACAGGGGGTGGTGGGTGGTGGTTTTTTGCCACCCACCCACCCACCCACCCTCTCGGTTTCTGGAACTTGTCGAATCTGTTAAGTGCTAACCAGACAAATTAACCGTGTCGGCTAACCCTTGCAGTCTCTCGGTTCTAATTCGCTTCGGTTGATGTGTTTGTGTTTTGCTCTGTATGGCTGTGTGGTGTAAGTTTGAATGTTTGATGAAAATGTATCGTTTGTAGTTTTTTTTTACGTTTATATCGTTGTATTTTTTTAATTATATGAAGTGTTTGTGTATGTTTTGTTGAGGTTTAATGTTGAGTTTGAGTCTTGACGAGAGCCACGTGTCTTTTTCATTAATTGATATGATAATTCGTTTATATCTTTTGAATATTTGATTCGAATAATGTTAATATAGCACCTTATAAAACAATTTCTAAAAGTAAATATTTTGTTTTGTATATTTTGATCAAATTTGATCGATTTTTCCTGCACTGACACATGATTATTCTTCAGAATTAAATCTTTAACAGTTACTTCATTACTTTAAAGTGTTTTATTAATTGAGATTTTTAAAAATACTGAGTAGCTATAACTGTAATAATAATTTTACAATATATTTGAAGTGCTACTTCATATTTTAAACTTACACCACTGTTTCCTTTCTATGTGGCATCGCATTGTTGGTTTATCATTCCCGATATGTGTTTGCTTAGGGTGCGAAATTGTACTGCAATTGATTTCGATCTTTGGATATGCGTCTTTAATAATTTAATTTTACTTTATTCGGTGTTATTATTTTCATTATAATAATAATTTATTTCTGAATGTAATTTTTTGTTATTAGTCAGTAGAAGCTCATACAAAATAATTTACATTAGAAACATTTTTATCGAATTGATGTGTAAAAATATTTCATTTCACTCAGAAAAAAAATACATAAATGAACAAGAGCTTGAAATTAAATACATCGACACATCAAAAATTCGAAACACACACGAAATATACACAAACTCGGATATCAAAGCCGAATTTGTGCCTCGTGCGCGATTTAGCGAAATTCACGATCCGCGCGTATTTATATCATAAGCGCGCGCGTCGCGTTGTGCGCCGTATAATGGAGCGCGCGCGCTTTTATGGCGCACCCTGTACATCGTGTGCAAATATTCCGTTTGAATTTCGCGAACGATTCGAGCGAAAATTAAAGATATTTCATTTTGACGGCGGAGCGACACACCTTTACCCTTTCGCTCGAATCAAATTCTTCTGGGTCATTACGCGGCCCGGGGACGAAACTTGTGCAAATGGCTCGTTTCTTACCCAATTTAATCTTTATGGATTTTTTTTTCAAGCCGGAGGACATTATTTTCGACCCGTCGTAATATAGTTCGGATGAAATTAATTCGGTCTCGCGCTATTTAACGCTCCGATTTTCGGCAAGTCCGGTTCGAATTATCGGAGAAACTATTTCACAGTAGATGTTTCGTACGAATTTACGATGGTTAACGTGTCTATTAAATGTAAAATTGAATTATTTCCACTGAAGGTTGTGTTGAATTGTGCTTTTAAATTGCAATTTATAACCAAGCCGTAGAGACTAGATTGAATTTATCAGAGTGCTGTAACACCGAGTTTACATTGCAAAGTTTGTAGCTTCTGAATTTCTATTGAATATCTATCGACTGAGTAGTTTTGACTCAATATTCATGAAAAAGTTTAAGAATATTAATGCAGAAAAGCTTTTTTAATGGAAGAAATTGTTTTCTTCAAATATTCATTTCATTGTAGCAACAGAAATTTTAATAAAATATTAACTTTACAAAGCGGTCGATCCGCTTTAATTAACTTAATGACGCTTCAGCCACTTTTTTAATTAGATAAATTCCCTTTGTAACACATTAGTGTAATAACTAATATTGCTTTGAAAGCGCAAAGCTTTTTATGCTAAGCGAACGTTTTAGCCGCTTCAAAAGAACCAACACACTCACACATAAATTTCACGAATGTATAATAATAAGAAAAACTTATTCAAATTCTAATTAAGCACAATTTAAACGAACTCAAACTCAACTGCGCATATGAAAAGCCCACTTTTTCCAATTAGCCTCTAATTCCGATCGCGTGAGTGTCCCCAGTGCCACCTGGCTTAAACAAGACGAGGTCGAAACAATTTGCTAGATGATAGCGCGCGTGTTAGTTAATTAGTATAACGACGGTCGGTCTCTGCTTATTTAGAGCGAGGCAATTGTTCAACCCCCAGCTACTGCCAGGGGTTGGTTGGATTCGGTCTAAAACGCGTCTAAGGCCAGCTTTGCGGATCAAAAACGTGACATTTTGCGAATTTATGGTCCGGACCGAGTCCGATGAACCGTGAACTGAGCGTCTAATGAACGACCCACAATTGTACGGAGGAATCTGTCACGTTCCTATCGCTATGGAGATGGACGTCTTGTTTCGGACCGGTCTTTGAATGTAAATATTTGAAGCGAAAGTAAAATCGGTCGATTAATTGGCGATACAGTACTGATTTTGTTACCCAATTAATCTTTTGTGTAAATAAATATTTAATGATTACAGTCGTCCGCCGTTTAACGCAACAACTTCACACAGGTTTATCAATAAGCGTGTGATATTTTTTTTAAATGCATTGATATGATGATATTTATTATGAGTGATCTTGTCTATAATTTTTTTAGAAAAAAAATATTGCGTGGGTATTGAAAAAACCGTGTGAAGTAATCACGTTAAACATGGGATGACTGTATATGATATTTAGACTCTTGAATATTTTTGTAGTGAAACTTTTCAGAGATATTGTATTTATGTGCAGAAAAAAATATGTATCGTTATATTTTACAAATTTTATTCAACATTTTACAATATACGGGACTTTTCACATCGAAACTCCACGGGGAGGTCTTCCCAGTAGCCCAGTCATATCAAATATTCGATCGATCGTTCGTAAAAAAAAAGATCATTCGATGATTTCATGATACATATAAATTTTTATTTTAACTCAATGCATACAAATGTGTAATGAAATTCACATCGCCACCCAAAACAACGCTTTTGAAAATCACTAACACAATTTTCCTCGCACAACATCTCAGTCTCTTAGCTCAAACGAACATCCATCGACACTTCAAGCAACACAACATACAAAACACACAATAAACGAGAGCCAAGACTCAAAAACGGCCACGTCATAAATAAAGCGACCGACGGCATTCCGGTAGCTTCCAAAATCGATACCCACGTGAAAATCCGCAAACCGGAAAGCGTTCAGATTTCGATACTACGTAATGGCGGTTTTCGGGCATCGAAATTTTCATAGACACCTTTCGGCCATTAATTCTCGCCGAAATACCTGACACGTTTGCGGTACAACCCCCGGCTTTGCGACGAAACACAGAAAGCGTTCTCCGGGACTACGACGACAACGACGGTCGAACGAACGCCTTGCGGTCGAAGCCTTCGAAATACCTTCGACGGTGTCGATATTGGAATCGAGCGTGGGTGTTGTGCTTCGTTTGCGATTTTGGTTTTTGTCGAAAATTGGGTTTTTCCGGTATGAATTTTTCGATGTGTTTGTAAAGGCTTGATTTTTAGATTGTATGTTTGTGATAAAGATTGACAAATTTTATAGAAAATATGTTGTTGAATGGCTTAATAAACTGTTGAAGATTGGGTCTTAATGTAGTCTATAGCTAGTATCACACTGCGTTGTCCGATTTCTATTTGTACTCTAGGCTTTCCAACAAGAATAGTTCTATTGAGTAAGAAGAAAAATGACGATTTTGTGTGCTTATTGCACAAAGTTCAATTCAAAAGACTCATTTTTTTTCAAATCCCAATAAAATTATATTTGTATATGGTTTTTTCCTTTTATACTCTTAAAATCACATATAGTTCTCTCTCATATACAAAAGAGAGCTAGATGAGATATTCTACAAATAATGAAATCCCATTAAATGATATTTATTTTATTATGCATTCAGTTCTGAATAAAACTTATGTTACGTTCACATATGATGACTGAAAAGGCTAAGGAGTTCAAGTTACTTTGAGAAAAGCGCACTCAAAGTTGATCATGTACCTACATGTATTAGAATTAAGTCGAGTGATTTGATGATATATCTCAGCACACGTTACAAGTTCGTTCATATCCTTTTGTCACTAAACGTATGAACGTGCATAGAATCAATTCCTGTTCCTGTGGCCATTTCTGTCATCATATGATCATTGCCATTCTTATCACTTAATATCACTATAAGGTTCGCATATTTCCCTCTCTCTCGAGACCTAAATGCAACACTCCAGAATAAACAAACCGATGTAAATCTCATTAACCTCAATTTGATATTTGTTTCAGTATGCACTCAGTTCGCCAGAGGAGTGTTCGCGATGTTGGGCGCCGTCTCTCCAGACTCGTTCGACACGCTCCACTCGTACAGCAACACCTTCCAGATGCCCTTCGTCACACCCTGGTTTCCGGAGAAGGTAAGGCAGATGGCCGACCTAGGGATAGAGGCCTCTTTTATTAGATTATAAGCCCCGGGCGTAACGCGGCAAAAAGCCGCCGCTCGCCGGGCAAAAACAACTAGCGAAACATCTCGTACCCTACTGCCTACGTACAATGTATGTATCGTACATACAGCTTTGCATCTATAATGTGTAGTTCGCTCTTGCGTATATTTGTGTGTTTGATATACGTTGAGAATATAGGGTGTTTCGATTGTTTCGTTTGGGATTTATTTATGAATTTTTTTAAGTAAATATGGGTCGTATCGGAAAAATTTAGATTTGAAATTTGTTTGCCTAGATTTGATACTGATACTGTGTAAATCACTTTAAAAAGAAGTCGATATTATTGATACATTCAAAAAATTAATTTATTTGAAATAATCTTATTAAAACAATTTACGTTGAAATCAATTTTTTTTTAAATATTTTCGGAATTTTCCCCTTTGAAACGAAAAGATGAAAGCGTTCGATTATTTTTTCAACAATGGAATTTTTCGACACTGAAATAAAAAAAACTATGAAAATACTGATATACGCGTATATTTCATATGCATATGTATGTATAGTGTATCTGTGAAAATGTTTGGCAAAATATTCCTTTGACGATAGTCACAAAAGTAAAATAATAGTTTTTCCACCACAATATTGAAATTAAACAGAACCGTTCAAAGAAACGAATTCAGAAATTCATATTTAAAAACTGGCCTAGTAAATTTCAGTAATGATACTACCTTGCATTTTCAAATATATTTTTAAATAAACCGATAGTTAGCAAATTTTGAATGAAAAACAATTTTATCAATCGAAAAAAAAAATAGGTCGATTTATTCTATATCAAGAATTTTTCAAGTATATTTAAAATAACATGATTTTCCTTTTATTCTTTTTCATTAAGTCCCTTTAATAAAAATAGCATCTATCAATACACTCAAAATTGAGTTAATTTAATGCAACCAATAGAAAATAACTTAACTGTTTCGACATATTTTTTTTTAACAAAATCAAGAGAAGGGTCGAACACACTCACCCTCCCCAAATAATAAAAAAATAACACTCACACGACGCTAAAATCCCATATTAATCACGACGAGATCCGCGTTCAAATCGGCGTCTAAGCCTATCCGGCGGACTCATGCGTCAGTCAGTCCGTCGCGGATCCCGGGACCGTCCCCTTGTCCCGGGACCTCGCTCCCGTCCCACGTCCCGGGATTAAACATTAAACGTACACACAGGGTGTAAGGTCGGTCTGCGCTAAGGCGGCTGACCAACCCCGGCATTAATCAACAAGATTTCGCCAAGAAATTTCGCGCCACGGTGAAATATGAAGTGGCCGGCCGGCGGCACTAGATTAAGTCAAAAAGCCGGGTCGCCGCGGTTTTGGCACGAACTTGACTCTAGAAATACGTAAATGATCTTATATGTATGTATGTTGCGTGTGTGTTTTTTATGGTATCTGCAATTTAATATGTTGAAATTTGTTCCGGGCGCTCCGAAGTGCGAGTCGATTGTCCGTATGTGCTATGTTCTTATAGATAAAAATCGAATATCAATTAGGAAGAAAATTTTGTATTCGGTTGATTAAAAATTGATTGGAATCTAAAATTGTTCAATTCAAATTGTCAAATTTAGCATACTGACTCATATTGGATCAGTCTATGTCTCTTTAGTAGTAGAATTCGGTATAAACGAAAATCCGTTCGTCGCGACATCATTTCGGTTTTTTATTGGTACTCTTATGCATACATTTGAAACTAGGCCAAATTAACACGTATTTATTTTGTATTTTCAATTCAGTGAACTTATGAATATTCGTTTAATTTGAATAGTTTTTCATGCATGAAAATTCATTCGCTTATTAAATGTTTGGTAATAAATGTGCGTTGAAAATTTCTAATTTAATCATATTATTCTGTAATAGATCAAATCTACGTACAACCGCAAAATTATAATAATTAATACAATCAAATTATATAACATACACGACTTAAGCTCTCCGCTCAAAATTATTCCATACATCGAAATTAAACTATCAGGAAAGCTTCGTGTATCGAGAGATTAACTCGCCCGCCCTCAGAGCGTACACGATTAGATTTAACCAGAATCCCGAAAAGTAGTTCCGGATTACTTTGTCATATCCGATTTTGGAATAACGAGTTTCGCTATAACCGAAAGTTGCACGAAACGCTAAACATCATGCACTCGTGCAACTTTCGCATATCCAATTGCCTCCCGGTGCCGAGTCGCCGTGCACGATTTTAAATTGAATTTTCAACAAACGCCACGTGTAATGTAAAAGATGAGTGAAAAATAGTCCGAAAGAAGAAAATAAGCAAATGCATGAATGTAGCTCGCGAATGAGACACGAGAGAACTGGAACTGCAGCAATGTCCGCAACGTGTACACGTGTAGTTCGTTTGGAAGCTGTTTTCCTGGCTATTGGCGTTTTTTGCCGCCCGTCGTTAATGTTGTTGGTGTTTCTGTTGCAATTTATTTTAATGGCTGCGTCTTGGAGAAATTTATTTTCGAATAAAGTTGCAGAAAGGATAATGGTCACGTGTTTCGAACGTGTTTAGAAAACGAAAAGTCCGATAAATTCCGTGCGTGCTGTACGTATGTAATGCTCGTGCATGCTGCACTGTTTTGCGCTTTTGGATTTCTATTTTTATTTTTCAACATCGATAATCTGTTTTTTAATCAAATTATATACATATAATTTTCTGCCAGTCCCAATTCTCATTTTACTTATAAGTAATAAGAAAATACAGATAATTGTTAAGATGTGTCACTGGTAATAATTTTAAATATTGTTTCTTTTGAGAATATCAATAAAAGGATGCTACCATCTTATCAATCGGAACCGGACACCATTTTAACCATTATCGTTTAATATCATCAGACTTATTAAGCTTTAATAATTTCATTTATAACTCAATTCTAAATAAATAATACAAATTGATTTCAGGTGCTAGCACCATCTTCAGGATTTCTAGACTACGCAATCAGCATGAGACCGGAATACCATCAAGCGATCATCGACACAGTCCGCTATTACGGATGGAAGAAAATCATCTACATGTACGATTCGCATGACGGTGAGTGATTCAATTCCCAACAATGGAAAACACATAAAACATCCCACGAAACGACAACGATTCGAACGCTACACACTAAATATATTCAAACTCGATAGTTCGCGTACGTTACACACAACATATCCAACAGTGATGAACTGTTTAATTCGCAGAAAACGCAATCTAGCCGGATTTATGTCCGAATTATACGCGAAAATCGTCGCGTAACGAAGACAAAACGCTACGAAAGAATTTATCGTCGCCGCACAAGGATGATTGCGCTATCGATACATTCGACGAAACTGGGTCGGATTCGATACTGTCAAACGAGCAGTAATAAATATTATTAAGGAATATACGGAGGTTTCGGTGTATCTGAGTGTGTGTTGTATGAATTTGAATGCGAGCTGAGATGAATTCGAATCGAATTTTCGTTTATTTCTCGGTGAATTTTATATCGATTTGTTAGTGTTTTTCATTTTGTTGTTCAATGAAAAATCATATTCATAGTTGAATTTTGTTTTTCATATATTTTTACTCATCCTTCTTTCCGAATAATTGATATTCTATAGAAAATACTTACAAAACATAATCGTTCGGATAAATAGACACTAGATACTGAAATTGTTGCGATTTTGCAAAACGAAGAAAAACGGAGATATTCGAATATTAGACGACATAATCTTACTTCGTGGTCGAGATAAAGGATGAATGAGATTTAAACGAATATATAAAAATACACAGATATGTATATTTTTATTTATATTTCTATGTAAATAAAAGTAGAAAATTAAATCAAATAAGGATTGGATGCGATTGAAAAGCTATTTGTGGCTAAAAAGTCGTATCCTCGAGCTAGAGAAACTTTAAAAACTGGAATGCAGCGGATTTTCATTGTTTTCCCCCGTTTCTCTTATTGTCAACTGATTCGTTTTCACTTCATTCCATTTTATGAATTTCAATACTCGTTTTCTTGTAGCCTTAGAAAAATGATTTTTAAAGGCTATTTTACAATACTTCGATATTTAATTCAATTTTCAGTTCGTTGCGATTTTTTTCGGTCGACAGAATGAAAACGTCTGTTTGCCATGTATTTTTGTGATTTGTGGAAAATATTCCTATTTCGGAATGGATTTTTTGATTGAAGTTTATCTTCTGTTTGATGTAATGAATATATTTTCGTATTGGTTTCGGTTATGAAACAAAGTGATGTTTTTTTTCTGCATTTATTTTCAATACAAACTATTTTAAGTAACATTGAGATTTAAATTAATCTAGCGATAGGTTCAACATTCACTAAGAAGAAAAATTTGATAATATCTAAATGCGGCCGAATTTTCAACTTTTCTTTATATTATATGACCTTTTTCTCATTGTTCGTTTTATTTTTCTTATATAAGAATACGTATATTTCCATAATATTATTCCATCTATTTCTGGTCAAATATCCGTCATGTTGGAAAGCTGTAAGAGACGAAAAATATAATATTACCGAGGATGCGACAAGAGAGGCAAAATCGCACAGGATTTTTCCTTAAGCCCAGAATTAACACGGACACGTCCGTCCACAAAACGTCCACTTCGTTTCACTGTTTCATCTCGATTTCAGAGAGATTTTTTCATTTGTTTATTTATCCGTCGCTCCGAGTTGGTGTAGGTTTACAGAACAATTGACTGCAAGCGTTCGTGCTCGGATTTTCCGACTTCGATTGAGCGATTGCCGCTCTTCGATAATAATATTGAATTACATACATCACTAAAATAAATCAGTCCAGAATTTTAATCATAGTTGAATTTTTCATTTGAATTGTTTTTAATTGATATTTATTTTGTTTATATATTGAAGCATATTTCGTCCGACTGCAACAAATGAAAGAAACGTTTCAGTTTCATATCGCACAAAGCGCTCGAAGCAAAAAGCGTCACACAGACACGAAATTATTGAACGAAAAAAACAAAAAACAAAAAGATAACTTGAAATTCGAACGAAAAACAGAATATAACCGAAACGAGGCTTCGTCAGCGCTGTATAAGCCGAAGCGTTCTATTTTCTATTTCCTCGCACAAAACGGGAAAAGCGCACACGTACACGAGACAAACCGTCGTTTTCGTCGCGGTGAAAATTCAATTTTGTCCACTTTCGCTTATCCGGAAAATTGGGAAATCGCCGGACACCGGAACACCCCATGCACAAAAGGCCCACATTCAAATGAAGCCCGACCGACAAAAGAGTGTTTGGCCCCGCATAAACAACATTAAAACGATAGCCGGGTTCGTTTCGTTTTATGCCTTTAAGTCGTGGGGGAATGCGTTTATTCTTTAATGTAGAGCGGGTTTGATTTTGTAATTATATGTGAAAATAAGTTAGGTCTTTCAAATAATTTTTACTTGAATACATAGCGATGAGTTCGAGAACTTACAAACATCTGAATATTTTATATTTAGACGAATCTCCTCAGCAAGTATACAACATGAAACTTCTAAAACACTCTTTCTACATAAGACTTTTTTTATTTACATCTACAAACACACTCAATAAATTCCAATTCTTTCCATATTTCCGATAAAATATCGAAAAGACCTCAACAGACGAGCAGCATGCGAACCTCGACTCCGTTTTTACGAGCTACAGCTCGTACGTAAACTTGTAACAGCACTTACCTATAAAATAGTGAAACATACACACACATATTACATAAACATTTCAGAGCTAATCGTGACTAACTCCAATTTTCGACAAAAATGAGATTCAGTCATAACTTTCTACGTTTAAATAATAATGATAGATTTTATTGAATGCCGAAATTTGTTTAATCACTGGATAATAAATCATTTATTTTAGATGAAATTTTAATTAATTCTGCACTCTAATGTCAATTTATAATATTTGCAGTATATTAATGAATAAAATTTGTATGTTAGTAGTTTGTATTTTTAAGGGAATTAGAGGAATTACATATATGTTTTATAGATTTTCTCGACTTCTTGCTTACTGGAGTTAGTTGTGTTTAGCTCTGAAAGGCTATATGTAAAGTATATAAACATATGCACTCTCATATGTATATTTATGTAAGTCGTCACCCCAAAACGACGAGCACAAAGAGAACTTATATTACCACCCTTCGTCGGCAAATCGTCCCCTTTCTCTGTGGCACGTGTGCGCTTTTTCTCACTTACCACCTTTCCCGGTTCTGCGAAGCGCATTTCTTTTCTTCTGCTTGTTCTTCACCATTCTGGGTTGGATTTTTCTTATTTTTCCGCCCCTACAGTGCGAGTGTGTGTCGGGTGTAGGGGTCGAGAATATTCGCGAAATAAATTATTCTAGGTTGAAATGTCAAAAATAGTAAAGTGTTCTAATATTCTAGAAAAGTTCATATGAGTTACTCATTGTCAGTGCATATTGTGATTAAATTGATTTTGGAAAAAATGCAGATTTAATTTCAAATCACTTCGTATACTCGTGGATTTTTATGTGTGAAATATCTTTCATGGAAAATTAAGATAAATATAATTTATGATGAAAATTGTTTGTCCATCTAAGAGTTCATTTCAGAGGCCATTTTATTCAATATTCAAAGGTTGAGCTGAAAACTATGATTTAAAATTAATTAAAAATATTATTTTTTTAATATTCTAATATATAAATACTTAGAATAAAACGACTATAATCGAATATTCGATTTGGATCCCTAATCCGGGGTTGAGCGTTTCTTTTCTTCTCTCATACCGATGTTGGTTACGATTTTTTTTCGCATTTTCGTTCATTCCATCTCGGTGTCTACGTGCGTTATTTTCCAGACGTTTTTATATGAAAAAAGTCTGGGGGATGTGAAAAAATGTCGGTAAGAAATAGCAGTGCGTGAGTTTCTTTTATGACTTATTCGGCGTGATACAGTCATTAGTCAGGGGACGTCGTTTATGTTCGATCGATTTGGCGAATTCGATATTTCTCAATTGAAATAATTAATTTCATAAACTACTCGCATGCCCAAATGGGAAAATTATTCAGACGTACTCGAGAATGAATTAATCTATTCTCTTTTCGGCGAAATAATTTGTCTGTCGAAATTCTGAAATATTATTCGTAGAGATAGACGAGAGTGAATTTCGCGCTAAAAGATAGCGATGTGCCCGACAGACGAATCAAATTTAATGGGCAATATCAAAATTTAACGGGTTCACAAATTGATAAATCGCACATTCAATTTTGTTAATATGTTCCACGAAATGCTTAATTAGCGTTCAAATTCCGTTTATGTACGTTAATTCGGCTGAAAATTCGCATCACCTCTTCGTTTATATTTTTAGATATACATAAATATATTTGCGTTATTGAATATATAATTTATTACTTATTTGATAAATTTATTGTTTGTTGAATAATGTATATTATAAATCGATCGAAAAATAAATTAATGAAAAGGGAATTTTATCATCGTGATCGTTTGTTTTTATATTTACATTATAAATTTATGATCGGATGACATTTTGCTTTGATCTTACGACTTTAGAATTTTCTTCAGCATCGACTTTTCCGGTACGATTTCTACATTGCTTTTAGATACGAGCATATAAGAAACGTTTCGAAGGCGAGCTTATGGTTTTTACTGCCTATAATATTTTACTGATTGAAAATTTATGAAACGTAATGAACAACGGCGCGGTCTAATAAATTCAAATTTATAGCATACATTACGATTGCTTTACAATATTGGTATCGCAATACGATGCAGAATAAATCATATTTGATTCATAAATCCCGTAATCGGAAAGCGGTCGAACGAAATAGTTTTGTTTCCAGAAATTAATTTTGAAATGCAATCAAATTATTCGGATTTGCGATATTTTGAATTAATTGAAATTTGATATTTTCATGTTTTCAATTATCGAATAGAATAATTTAGAAGCGGAAAAAAATCTTGATGCGTGATCATGAGAATGCATTAAAAAATTTATAGATGACTGAATGAACCTTATTTTTTTTCCTTATCCTTTAGAAATTCTATCTTGACCCAAAAATATTTTTATGTTCAAAATCATCCAAAGCACCTTTGCAGTTATAGAAATTGAAAAATTTTTCCACCAACATTCGAAAACGCTGTCGTTCGCACTGAACCAGCTGCCGAGCCACAGTCGTATATACGTACATATATTAGACTCATTTTCAGTGGACAACCATATTCTATATCACACATTCAGTGCACAATGTGATTAACTCGAGAAAAACTACGGAATATGTTTGATAAATTTTTCAAAATTCGAGCGATCAAGTAAAGAATAAATTGAAATGACCTCTGAAATAATTGATTTATCATTATGTGAAGACAAATTATGACATTTTTGCTATCAAAAAGTGAAGTTGATCATTTCATGCATTCACAGAAATAGAAGTGCATCTAAACGAAGCTCACACCCTCCCCATTTACATCGACTTCCCTTCCACCGGCTGAAAGGCAGAGTGAAAAATGAAAAAGCCACACATACATACAGACACACATATGTACAGGGGGTGGTCTAGAAACTTTGTGGCGCACTTAAAAGTATTTTTATAAATCACATAACGCGCTCCTGCGGGAGTCGTCATAGTAAGTGAAAAATATGATCCGCGCCCAGCGGCGCCCGGGCAATATCCCACACTGCTTGCTCCACACTCTTCTTTTCTTGTCCCGGTGTGTTTGAGAGGCTCTGTCCCCCTTTCTGTCCCATATTTTCTTCATTTCTCGTCTCGGTTTCTTTCTTTCTTTCTTTCTCGGTCCTAGGAGGCGATACAATATGTATGCGTCCGAAGAAAAAGCGGCGCGAAGATGACTTCCGACTCGCTTGCGAAATATGCGTTTTCACTTTTACGGTTGGGGGTCGGTTTTCTTTTCGTCTCGTTTCGTTCGATGATTGGATTTATTCGTGCTTTTGATTTTTTTTTTATATGGAAGTGATAGTGTTTAGTCGGGGTGTTTAGATTCTTTATAACTAACGTTCAACCCGTTGAATATATCGGGGCTTTACACCGGATAGACACACACAGAATATCACTATAATGTAGTTAGATAATGATGTTTAGTATTATTGAATCGGTTTAGAAGTTGACTATAGCGATAGAAGTCGATATAAAAGTCGATATAAAATAATTAAAATTATCATTATTATTTAATTTACATGTGAGTTTAATTCGAATATATTTCTTCAATTGTTGTGATTCTTTTGAAATTAAATACATTTCAGTATGAAAAAAATAAATTAAAACGCAAAATGCGCTTCGTATCTATTTTTAATGAAAAAAGCGTCCTCGTTAGAGACATCTCCGTTTCGCGTCGTTTAGGTACGACGCGACATCGGATGTAAAATCCTCATTGTATCGCAGGACATCAAAAACGCAAAGTTCGCATAAAAACGTGCATTTTAAAAGCCTCTCCTAGTGCTCACGGTATTATGCATTATTTAGCACGAGAGTAGTTCGCAAGCCCTGAGCCACATGAGATAAAATGAACCGCGACCGTCCACAATACGAACACGTGTTTTTTTCCCGTATGCTTTTTCCGATTTTTCAAATCGGACTGTTTGAAACTTCATTTTTAACTATTCATACAATGAAAGAATTCATAAATGCTAGATCTAAATCAGAGTCTGAAGTCTAGATCCGATTTTGTGTAGGATTTAACAATGGTGGATGTATGTACTGTATTCAGTATTATAGAACCTTCTATAGATTTTCGACAGTTCAATGTTGAATAATCCAGTACATACATATAATGTCTATATTTCTACAAAATTTCTTTATGAAGCATCTCCTAGTTAGAGGTGTTTGAATCAAATTTACGTATGCGTGTTTACGTACAACGAATACCGCATTATATTTGATATTCTATCCGATTCCATCATAAAAGCCTTTTGCAAAGATCGCACCCGTGCATATCTGTGCACCAGCGGAATGCACTTTCTTGCACATTAGCTCTATTATTCATATGCCGTTGCATCGAGATGAAGATGCACTCGACTAGTGGCCCTTATTGTTTTGCGTCGCTAACTTGTCGCATGCGAGAAACTTTCTTGTTTATAGCACACACAAACGTATCAGATGCTTTTTCCTTTTATTGCACTGCAATATGAATGCACTCGCGATACGGATCCGTTGCACTATGATGACGATCCTTGATTTGTGTAAACTAGACGTGCATAAATTGGATCTCGCATTGTGGACTTGCGGCTCTATTCATTCGAATATACGTATGCACGTATGTATGAATGCGGGATTATGTCGTTGTAATGTTTGTGTTTCGGTCGATGTTTGTCGTAATGGAGGTCGCGTGCGCGAATGAAATTCGATTAACGTAAAAAGTAGACGCTGAACGATTGAATGTGCTGGAAATGCAATAGCTCGTTCATTTTCGATCGTATAATAGAATGTAGTGGTTGAAATGATTTTGTATTGTACGAGACTACGTATGTATCTGCAATGTGCATGTCGTTCTATATTGTAAGAGATAGTTAAGAAGAGGCTTAATTTGAAAAGCTTATTATAGCGTGAAAGGCATATAGAAGACTTAAGATCTTACAAACAGTTCAATTATTAAATCTAGCATGTTACATATTTCAATGACTACTATAAAATCTATATATAACGATGAAACTCTTAAGTTTTAATTAAATATGCATTATATTATTTTCTATTATATTAAAATGAAAATTTTCACATTAAGAACTAAATAAGGCTTTTATACACAGTGTATTTTTTTTATTTTGATAATATAATAGCTACTGTTATCGAACATTGCTCAAGACTTTTTAAATGACTTTAAATTGATGAATCTAATATTATGATAATCTAATTATGCGTATATCAATCTACTGAAACGCCATATTACAATCAACAACTCAACTTCGCAATTCTGATACATACACGAATCAAAACCTACAATTCACAGTGGACAGCGATCATAAATTTCGACGATCTAGTTCAACCGATAGTATTATCATCATCCACGACTGATGCTTTTTCCAAACCCATAAAAAACGAACGATTTAAACAACATTTTTCTTAAATTCGATCAATTCAAAATATCAAAACGCCACCCCTGACCGGCGTCTCTGCGAAATTCCTCGACGGCCGTCTATCCACAGTTGCATAGCGGAGGCAAGGAACCACCATCCAGTAGTAGTAGCGATAGTAATACTAGTATAATAGTAGGTCGGTCGTATATGTTTTGTCGACCGCCGGCCACTGCAGTGGTCGCCGCAGGCCGAGCGAGCTCCGCATGAGCGGACAATAACTCACTTCGCCGGACAACGCGTTTAACCGGCATAAGCGCACCGACTAGCTTTATTCTTCGCATGTTGTGGTCTCTATGCGTTTATGTATGTATGTGTGTGTGTATGAAGAACTTGGAAGCCAAAGGGTGCAAGTGTGCGAAGGAAAATGCGCGACTTTCTGTGGCGAGTGCAGCCTCACTTCGATGCGTTTGAATTTGATGATGTTTGACTGGGATTGCGATTCTTGATCGTTTGAGTGATGATGATGGTGCTCTTTTTTTGTATGTTTGATAAAATGGTCAGCACTCAAATGGTCAAACATTGCTATGATCGCATTTGACCCCGAAGTTAATGTAGTTCGTGAAAAAAATAGTTCGGATCTATAGGTTTCGAAAGAAAATTAGTATGAAAATGGAGTTATTTTAAATCAATTTTCCATGAAAATTCTAAATCTACAGTGAATTCTGTCACAGTAAAAAATCATGAGATTACTAATATCTATCGATTAAGATATATTTTGAATCTAATTGGAAGGATTCGTTATTAGACATCCTCCTTCGAAAAATTATGCTCATGATGTGTTTATATCCATACAGATCCCGAAACTGATTACATCCCTTATGAAACCATAGAAATAGATAATTTCAGAGATGATTTTTACACTGACTTAAATTCGCCACTTACTCCTTTTTCTTAAAATTTTGATTAAAAAAGTGGCATTGTAGTCAGGTTAGTAATCGGCTTTTGAGTCAATGTGTCTATCGGTTCCGTTGAGATTTAGAATCGGTTCATTTTCTTTGATATTAAATGATAAAATTTTATATAGGATTGCTCAATTTCAGATTATTATTATCTGTGTAAATTTTAAACTGTGTATAAAAATAATATTTTTTTATCAAACTGACATAAAAAAAATCACACGCGCCAACTTTCGGGCTTAACGAGCCGACTAACTGATCCAGCTAGAGTTTGATCCTCGCACGCTTTCATATGCGACATTGTATTTATTGCGACATAAAATAAAAATACTGGTACGTATAACATACAGTATATTATTATATAGATATGTATGTACATGCTACGTTTAACACTTTCATTATGCGAGCGCGGACGGTGCTTTTTCGATTTTATTCTTTTCACGGTGAATTTGCTCTTTAACGATGACGAGGATCGACCGGTTGAATTTTGCTTTCAGCTGAAAACGAAATTTCGAGAGACGGATGGAAAATTTGGCTTTTCGCTCGTGTAGTTGTGAGGATTTCGATTTTATCAAAGTAATTTTTTTTTTATACAAAGTAAATATTTCGACTAAATGAATGTTCTGTGAATTTTAGAAATCAATTTTAATAACAATTTATATATAGACAGTGTCATTTATGAATCCGTTTTTTTTATTTAATACGTAGATTCATATGGTTATAGAATCGATATCGGAAACGAGAAGGAACAGCCTCAATTTTATTCAATGAAAAAAAATTCAATAAATGCTAAATTCGTTTATCGTTAATAATAAAAAACGATAATCCTCCGGGATTAAAATTGATTAAAATTCTGTTTCGGTATTGAAAATTAACGGGGCCACGAGAACAAAAAAGGGCGTTCGTCGCCGAGCAAAGTTATATAAATCTCGACGGGGACTTAATCGCGAAATTTCGGTCGTAATGCGCTAATGTTTTCGCTATAAGAAAAACGCGAACATATTTTCATTAAACAAATTTTCTCTCCGGCTACCTTCTGCTTATTTTTCGCATTAAATCTTCATAACGAGCGCGTAAAGTGACCATTTGGGTTGTAAATTCTTTGCACTGAAAAAATTAAAATAAAAAAGAAACGAACGAAACAAAAGAACGGCGATCTCCGATACTTTTGCAGTGACAATGTATTTGATAATTTATCAGTATTAAAATGTATTTTTAATAAATTAATTTAAATATTTCAATCAATATAAATATACAAGGTGTTTAAGTACATACGCTACTGATTTCATTTGTATAAATTTGAAACGATTTTAATTGAAATGAATATGAAAAGAAGAGTTATTTAACTATTATTTAGCGAGTATTATCACTAAAAAATTATGACTTATATCAACTATTTTCAACACATTTGTTTGGACACATTCAAGCAACTCGCGATAAAAATATTATTTATTAACATTTTCAACTATAAGCCAACGAGAAGAAAAAAATAACACAAAAGAATCATAAAACAAAGATTCTCACCGCCGAAAACTTGAGCAATATCTCACTACGCGCGGAAAACCGAGCTCGTTTCGCGAAAAACCAACCGCTCGCGCGAAATATTCACATCCTTTTAAATAAAAGGCACACACACACTTAAAAAATGTTCATACATATATGACGACGAAACAGGCCAAGGGGATCGAGTGACATGGCGGTGATTTAAAGGAAAAACGTGCTCTCAGCTGAACATGCATGGAAAGGTAGACGAATTATTTGATTATATATTCATCTCACACGGAGAAGCTTGTAAAATTCTTTGTTAATTTTGATGATTTTTTTGTAAAAATACAGTTCTATGTATCTTAGAATCGCTTCTATATACGCTCATATATTTGGTGGCAAAAGGATATAAACGAATTCGATACGTGTGCCTCAATATATCATCAAATCACTCGACCTCCTCCAAATACACGTTCGACTTTGAGCGCACTTTTCTCGAAATCGCCGCGAATTCACTTGCACCCCTTGGCATTTTCAGTCATCATATATACTCGTTTACGCTACAGAGGCTAGAAATAAAATATGAGAGCGTCGCCAGGCAATATCTTACGCCGACAACGAGTTCACCCCGACTTTTGAGCGATCGCCTCGCGGGAACGGGGTCCTCGTGAAAAATCAACGCTTTCTGAAAAATGGCCTCTACCTATTCCGGTTTATCGTCGACACACATAACCGGAAAAACTAGGGAAATTCGCAGAGTCGAGGCTTTTATACGTGTGGTGGAAGCGCCGGTCGGAAAAGCGTCGTCGCTAAGTGATTTCGTTCCTTGTCGTGTCTCTGTTGTTTGTGTGTGTCGATTCTTTCAGATAGTATAATATGTGTGCTGTTGAAAGATTTGAGTTTTTAGATGTAAAAAGTGGTGTGAGTCTACTTATTTTTATTCGAAGATACGCTGAACTCTATCATAACGGCAAGATAGGTTCCATGTCTTAAGAGGATTTTTTTTTTAGATTTTCAAATTATGTATTGAAATGTACACAGCTGATTTAAAGCATATGTTTAAGTTGTAAATATTTCAATTACGGTATTGAAAAGATTTCGTTTACTGAATAAAATTCAAATTTCAGTTAAATCACGCACAGAATCTGATTTATATTCATATCAGTGGGGGAAAAAACTAATATTCGACTCTAAATTATTCGAGGGTCACTCGAGATGCCCGATTTTCTCCACTGCACTAAATCACTATGAAATATAGGCGACATAATAATGATATATAAGGACATATCATGTGAATCGTACTTAGAATATTTATACTGCGGTCAGACGACCTCTAACACGATATAAACGTCATCTCAATATATTTAAAGAGCTTATTAAATTCAATTCAAACTCAATCTTGACAGATCTGTTTCGTTCGACCAATATACGATATAATATTGTTCCGATAAATCCTCTTTGAATTTGAATGATTTTATTATTATCGTCGATCTAATTTTATTCGATAGTTTATTGGGTAATCAAAATACAGTGCTTATATTATATCGAAATAGTAGAATATTCTAAATACAATACAAAGGTTTCGTGTTAATTGATTCGGAAAATCTTGCACAATTTATCTGAACGTATTTTGATGAAAATGTTATTTAACTTGAAATCAGTCTTACGCATTGATTTGGTTGATTGGAATTATTGTGCGTACAGCGTGGCGTTGCTAATGAGAATATCTCGATACAATTTTGCATTATTTGGTAAAACGGTTGAAGCTTTCGTTCGAATATTGGGAAAATATTCGAAACTTCGATATATTTTGATTAAGTAAATTTTTCGTTTGAGTATCAAAAAAAAAGTAAATTTTATACGAGAATGATAAAAAACGTGGGAGTTTTGTATATTTTAGTCGGCGATAATATAAACATTATATAAAAAAAGACAAATTCGAAAGCATAACGCGAAAAAAATAAACATTCGAAATAAATAATTGTTCTGCAAAAAAAAAAAAAAAAACATTTTTCTTTGAACTCAAACGATGAAAATAAGCTCGTATTTAACTTAAAGATTCTTTCCAAGGTAAACAAATTCATTTTAGGAACGAAAACTCTCGGCGCGCGCGAAAAACCTTTCCGTCATACTCGATACAGACACTCGAAACCGTATAAAGGCGAACTTTTCCCGGGCGATTTATTTCGTTATTTTTCCAAAAAAAAAATGATTTTTTTTTCAAAAAACCTCCCCCACTCTCTCGTCTACATTTGAATGCGAGCTTTACGCTTTTCCACATTCAAATTTTAATTTATCCCCCGCGTTTCGCTCATACACACATATAAACACACGTGCGCACAATGGTTGAAAAGCTGCGACGCTAAAGGGTTGCTTAAGCTCAAAATTAAAATATGTTTTGTTAACAAACAATGAAACGGCTCCCGGGTACACGCGGTTCAGCCATGGAGAACAGAGGGAAACACTATGAGTGAAATTATAAAATTATACGCGTTATAAATTATGCACGCGACTCTCTATGCAAAGCGCCGCGGACATCATAATATTGTGTTCTTCGCCGGGGGTATGAAGATTAATCTTCGCGTGCTTGATGAATTTTGGCTGTTTTTAATTCGAGAATTAAATTCGCGAAACGCTCTTTTGTGAATCTCGGCGTATCAAGTGAGATTTCGCTCGCGACATGCCAAGGTTTATGCCTAATGTGAATTCAAAAGAATCGTTGAGTAACGTGCGTTATTGACTTTAATTTTGGAACTTTTCTTGATGAATTTTATTTTTGTAAAATTTGTATTAATTGAGTCTAAAGTTTATTTATTATTTTAGGAATGATCTAGCATAGTTTCTAATATCCCATTTTGCGCTCAACATTTGGAATGACTTTAATGACAAATTTGATTACACGAAAAAATAACTCGGAAGGATAAAACAGTTGTCGAAGTGAAATTCAAATATCGGTGTGAAATGCAACTGTACTTAATCAGTACAATTTAAATGATATTATACTACAAGTTTATTCAGTGACAATCTCACGGAAAAATGTGACATTTATCAAAAGTCCAGAATTTCTTACAAATGTGTATGTTTAACTCACTTATTCGTTTATACTGAATATTATTCAAAACGCTTTAAATATTGAAATTTATAAAATACTTTAAAACGCTCTCTCGTCTAATGTTTTCACTCAAGATGTATATTTTATGCAAACCCCGTTAATTTGTTGGTGTTTAATTGTGTAGTTATATTAAGGTAGCGAGAAAACAAACTGGGAGTAAACAGACGTTAATTCTCACGATTCAAAAACTGTTTGTATTTTATATTTGTTGTGCGAAATCAAAAACAAGGTCAGCGTTTAAGTCTGTTAAACTGTATTATACACACAAATCAAATAGTTCAAAACAAACGTGCCAGTCAAACAAATAATTGCCATGCAAACACAACTAAAACATAATTTCTATAGCAGCTGTTATGACAACTTGACGTTTAAGTTTAATAATTCGTAACTAGGTTACAGATAGATTTATTCCTTTCATCCAAATAATCTAATTGTATATTATGAAAAAAAATGCGTCAAATTAACAAATAAATATTATTTCAAATTAAACCATAACATTGTAAACTTCATAATATCAAACGGAACAATATTATGTGTACTGTGAAACCCACGACACCTGTCTTTCATGTCTTCTCGTCTTCATTTTCTGTATCTATTTATCTCACTAACTACAAAAGCTGTCCTATGTAAGACTTGTGGCAACCCCAGCACAAGAGAAGGACCCTTAAGGGTCATCATTGTACAATTCTAATTATTACCTCACCCATCATCCTTTACCACTTCGATGAATCTAAATACTCAAAGGATTTCAATTCGAAAGTTACGTACATCTGTTCGATCTCACAGACACCGAAACAATAATTTCGAATAGTTTCGCTTCCGATCTTCTACATAAATAAAAATTTATGCATATATGTTACTTATAAATTCTTAAAGGGTTAATATTTTTGTCGTGTAACTTTTCTGATCATTAAATTTTGATCGAGTTTTTAATATTGACAATTCAAGGATGGATTATTAGTCGTATAAAATATGCATAGCTTGCATACACATCGGGATTTATTACGAGAGTAGAAAATATTTTATAATAATTCATAATCGGCTCAAAAACAAAAGAGTCTCGAGCAATTCCAGGTCGCAGAAGCTAATGAATCATAAAATTGGCCGATTTTCACAGAGCGTTTTTTTTTCCTGCGAAACCGCTCCGAAGCGACATAATTCAAAATTCGCGCCGAAACTTCATTTCGCCATTTCGCATTGATTTATTTAAACAAATGAGCCGAAACGAACGCACTCGCCATAAATCACCAGTTTGTTTATTACACTAAAAGCAACGAACGAGCCTCATAAAATATGCCGGCGAAAAATTTGCTATATGCCCGCGCATAAGCGAAAATTGTGCGGGCGAAAAAGGGAAACGTGTGCGTTTTTCATAACGCAAGCACATGTGTTCACCTTTCGGCAGGAGAGTGCGATCGTAGCCTAATTGCGTTACGAGTGTGCGTCGAGCCTAAGAAAAGCGCCGGGAAAATCGCGGCTTGATTTTTCGCCCCATCGTGTTGGTTTTTTTTCATTTTCGGGGGGGTGTTTGAAATTTATTTTTTTCGCGTTGAATTTGTGCGAATTTGTATTTATGAAAAAGTTGGTTTTTTTAGGGTGACTCATCGGGCTTGCCAGATTTGAATATGATTTTTCATATTTGAGAGTTGTAAGTTGTTTCAATTTTATGTACGAAAATTATCAATTAGATTGCATTTTCTTTTATATTTATATATTTCATTGTCAGTCTCAAGATCTTTAGTTAAGCTGTTGTTATTTCAGTGATTTTTTTTGACCCTTTTTAATTTTCAAACAACAGCAACTTTAAAATTCTAGATATAAAAAAAGATCGTGTCTTGTAACATTGGTGTCAAGTAACTAATGGACGTGTCTAGGTTTTTACTGCACTTTTTGTCTTCGATATTTTCAAATTTAATAATGTATGTTTTGAGCTCAAATTTGAAATTAAATCTGGTAAACCCGTAGAATCATCCTATTCTTATAAATAAAAATGAAAGAACCCTTATTCGTTCATAGAATATTATAGTTATGAGTGATTTATTTTCACAATGCTATTAATTAATTTTTGATGTCAAATTTATTATCGCAATTTAAGTTTCATGATATTTAAAATTAAATTATTCAGAAAACTTTTCACTTGACGTACAACTTTGAACATCACAGTGATTTAAATAATGAATTATTCAATATCGAAAATACACGATTTATATAAAATGAAATAATTCATAGCCGCGACGTAAAAATAGCACAAAGAAAAACCAGAAACCGACGTATGGCGAATTCAAAAATTTACCAAAACCATCACGAAAATTGACAAAACCCATCACACAAAAACCATGACGAAAAATCCACAATCGCTCACGGCGAAAAATCGAAAATCTCGCCCACAAAAAAAAAATCAATAGAGCACCTATACGAGAAAAAAAATTGAAACGAGTTCGAAATTTTACATACACACACCCAACGAGATCCAACCTCCGAACGGAAAAGGTGAACGTTTCGCTTTTGCAATTGCGCGCTTCCCTTTCATATTTCCCCCAAAACAGTCCGCCCGATTTTCCCCAAATTGGGCCGGGGAAAATTTCCCCAGATCGTGGTCGTGACAGGATCCAATTTATCCGCCACCGATCGGTTTGCATCCACTGCGGAAGTCGCGATATTTTCGCGAAATTGGCCGAACCGTCTCTGCGTCGTTTGCATTCGTTAGGTCTATCTATTTTTGAGTGTGCATCGACGTTTTGGAAGTAGATACGTATATAGAAGGTTTCTTCGAATGGTTGTATTCTGTGCGCATATCTGGGATGTCGTACGATCTATTAATATCTCGGGGAGTGATTGAAAATATCCGCGTTCTCTAAATATGCATCGTATGAAAAATCTCGCGGAAATTCGATAACATCCAGTTTTAGACGAGTCTAAATGGAATAATGTTAGAACGAGATGGATTTAATTCGTTTCTGTGGTCTCAAACTTAGTTTGTTTCGCACTAACAGTTTTCTCCTGGAAAACATAGTTTATGTAAATTTGAATTTGGTGTATTATGAAATTTCACTTATTTACCTTTTAACAATCAATATTATATTGTCAATGAGTCGCTTCGATATTGATGCTCTTTATTAAAAACACACATATTGTATCTTTTATTCAATGACAAAAATGAAAATTGTATCCAAATTTCAAAATTCAATGTGTCTTTTCTAGCGTTTACATACACATCATTATATTAATATATGTAATTTAAATACTGAGATTATTTTTACGATAAAGTACGTATTCTAAAAGACTGGCGAAAAGAAAAGAAATTGCATAAAACACATACTTACCAGCGTAAATAAAACCGGTCTCCTTTCGAAATAAACGAGAACTAAGTATTTAACGTGAAGCTCGTCTAGTGTTAATCACGCCGTAAATTCGATAACCGAAACCGAACAAAAGCAAAAACGTCTAATAATTATCGTTAAAACGGGAAACTTTCGTTGTTTGCAAACTTCTGTTCACATCTCTCGTATATCGACCTATTTTTCACGAACGTGGTTTTTCTTTCAGAATCGATTATGTACGTATGTATGTGTTTATACACTGTAATCATTTAGGTGTTATATTTAACTTTATTTTTTCTTTAAATATAGATTCCTATAAATAACCGAATACAATAAAACAAAAATTGAAATTTATAATATTAGAATCGTGCCAAATATAAACAACAATTGAAAAATGTTTGAAAATGAATTAAATTAATAATAAATAATAAAACAAATCTCAAATCGAATTGACTCTATATACATATATATTTACGGAATCACTAAATTGGTATACGTGAGCAATTCTACTAATACCAACGATAATAACGAGATAACACTTCAAGCACTTGGACAGCTGTCAGACAACGAAGACTCGCCAAAATAAAATAAAATAAAACAAAACGTAATGAAAGAGAAAAGGCGCGATATTCAAACGGTCCGCTTCGATATTACGTTTTTAATACATATTTATGAAACCGTTCTTGTTTTATTTTTCGTTTTTTTAAATTTATTCGGTAGACCCTGTTGAATTATGACGCTTCCTTGAACAGTTTTCCCACTCGATACAGTTTCGAAATTACTTCACTTCATCGCTTTATTTTTACGAAGAATATAAATATTTATTTTTAATATATTTTCAAATGAATAGAAAGGTTTTAGGTTTTAGAAATGAATAGGTTTTTCCAAAATTTTCACTGTCACGAACCCAATAGCGCACTCGCCGGAAAAGCGCGTTCTGTTCCCTACCGAATTTCCCGAACAATGAACGGGAATTTTCATAGTTTACAAAAAGCCCACCACTGAAAATATATCTTGGGCTAGAACCGCGAAGGTTAGCTGGTAAGTGACACTGAGCAAGGTCCAAAAAGGGCGTAATTAGTACACGTCGCCTAACAACTACAATTTTCTGAATAAAAATATTCCTAGTATGTGACACGCGGAAAGGATCTAGGCCGCATGATTGCGCTCAAAGGTTTTAGAGGAAAAGCACGAATTTTAATCGTGCATAATTCAACGATAACCATTTTTCATTTCAACTTCAAAACTGCATTCCCTCTTGTCTAGAGTCTCACTGGCCCCTTTTAATCTGAGTTCGTTCGAATCCTTTTATTGATTTTGATGAATTTTTTTGAATTAAGGCTTTGGTTTTTATCTACTAAATAACATATATGTATGTCGGTATTTAACTAGAATATATTGCTGTTTATACATTGTAGTAAATGTTATACTTTAATTCTACTTTTCTATTCAAGTTTCAAGCAATTACGTGGAAATTCGTATCGCAAACAATTGTTGCAAAATTTTATTGTCTCGCACTCCGTGTGAGTCCAAGAAAATTTGCAGGTGCATTATGTAAGGCGAAAGTTTTGGCTCGCGAAATGTTTGAAAATAAGCGAAGCCTTTGAAGTTCTGAATCGTGTTTTTTTTTCGCTAGTTAACTTTGTGTAGAGAAACAGAAACATCTGGATGCTGTCGTCGTTCCTTTACTTTGTAGATGTTCGAGTATTTCACTGGAAGTGCACCTTGAAAATGTCATATAACTTCACAGCATATCAACAAAGTACATGTCCATTCATCACTAGGTACCTTTTGCAGTTTAACAGCCACTTTTTTCCCTCGTAATTGAGAGTAAATTTGAAAATTTCGGTAGATGATCAACTTTTGACATTGATTGCCCCTTTAAAAATGTCAATCAATATATTTTCCTGCTGCCGTTAACAATTTTGTATTTTCTTTCCATAATTTTGAATATATTTAATATTTTAATGAACGTTGACCTTGTTTGTTTCCCCCTAAGCGGTTTTGATTAAATTTTTAATGCGAAATGAAAACGAGTCAGTATTGTGTAGCACAAAAAGAGATGTAGACGTTATGTGAGAGCTTCTCTGGAGATTTCGCGAAAATGAAAAAATTCAGTCTTTGGATTCGATTTAAAACGTTATTTGTCAACGCTGTGTGAAAAAATATCCAAAAGAAAAAAAGCGTTAACGGCAACGGAGAGGCTTTTTGCTCCACTTCTTGGGGAGTAATGTTGCATTAAGCCAAGATTACAAAGCGTCCACTGTTAGCCGCTACGAAAAATTTAAGCCACTGAATTAATCCATTTTTTTTCACTTTTTTTTATATACGAACAAACGTCTCTCGTCTGCTCGCTCCACATTATAATAATCTTTAATTAAGCATTACAAGACAAGTCTTTCGGTGCAGACTCGAGATCCCTCTTTAAGAACAAAAAATATACATTTTCTTTTTAAATTTTAATTCGTTTCTGCGAAAACTTATTGAATTTTATTTCCAAGTCAAGATTATTGATATTTTTTTTTTAATGAATTTAGAATTTTTATTAACTATCTTAAATTTAAATTTAATTTCTTCAATGTCATCTAAAATAACAAATCAATTTATTATTTAACAAATATTATGTGATAAGTCCATAGTCCTTTTGTATTTCATAGGTTCCTTAAGGTTTATCGTTTCTTGATGATTATTTCTGCAGTCAGTGTGCAGATCTGATATGGTTTGTGTATCAGTATATTTTATAATCTACAAGATTTCTAACATTTACCTTTAGGAATCTTTATCATAGCGAATATAAGGCTAAGGCTCACCGCAATCAAACATTTTTCAATACATATTTTGTATATATGTAAATAGTTTCTTGCAGCACCAAATCATAGCAACTAGTAAATGATAAAATTTCAACGAAATCAATCAAAACGATCTAACAAAACACCAAAAAAAAAACCCAACCAGAGAAGCCATGAGGGGGGGGGGGGAGGTACACTCTAACACCGATATCCCGACCGATCCTACAGTCGTCCCTCGAACACCGCAAATCCACAATACGACACGGAAGGGTTCAAACACTCGAAATCGAGCCGGGGGCCGAGCACAACATCGAGTGTCCATATCGATCCAGGGGCGGACCCCCGCTCTCCCAGGACGGGGCCCTTTTTTATTTCGGGCCCCCTTTAACCCCCCCTCGATCCCCCATCCCCCACCTCTCCCCCCGGTCTTCGTCTCGGGCCCGGGCATTACGGAAAGCCTTACGTTCCATTAGGGCCTGCGAAGGGAATGACCGTTCGTTCGTTCGTTCGTTCAGCGGCCATTCCTTTGCATCACCGCGTCGTGCGCTTTTCGCGGTTGGAGATCGTCGGCCCGTGGATGTTGGATAGGGATTTTTCGATTTTAGTGTTTGTATTTTATATGTAGGCTTTTCGTTTGTGTGTGTTTGAGTTGATTTTTGAGTGTAGGGAGTTTGGGATGTCAATTGTTCGGGACGATCTTTTCACTGCCTTTGTTGACTAACTAGAGAGTTTCAGTTAGTCCTTTCACTGAGGATCGTTAAAAATATGATTTTGTTCCACATATTTTTGACAGTTCACATTGAAAGGACTTACTGTAATTCTCTAGCTAGTTGACTAAAGCAATGAAAAGACCTATCGTTGATAGCTATTAGTTAAAGATGTAAAATTTCATGGAAAAAATACAGCAATAGACAAATACAGGCAAGCAAAAGATATAGTTATACAAGTATCTCATTTGGGTATGTTTCTAAGTTCAATTTTGGTTTCATATGTGTGACTTACTTTTTCACTGATTCACTTTCACTGAAATTTCACTGATTTATCGATATTACATTTTCGGTCTCACCAGATGATTTGAACTCCATCCAATTCTCATTCTGTCTCAGCACGAACTTCAGTCGATCCATTAGACGCGCACGAAGTAAATCTGCCAGAAAATCCATACGAGCATCGCAATAATTCCCATCCGAGCATCGAGAGCAGAGTGTACTTTAACAGATGCGGATAATATGTTACAAGTACGTGATGCGGTCCCGTCCGTAGAGGCGTTCCTTGTCCCGCTGTTTGTTTCTATCCAAGCACGGGGCCCATAATGGTCCTCGGCCAGAATTCTCCGATATTTTCGCCGAGCTTTCAGCTTTCAGAGCTTTTGCAGTCACTTTGACGCCGGACATCTCGCCAAATTCGCAACGACTCTTGAAACTCGAATAAAGATCCCGAGCCTTTTACTCGGACACGTCCCCCGCACCAGTATATAGAGATACATGCGGTCTAACGTGAGCGTATTTTTTTTTTTCGTACACATTTAAGATTTTTATGTGTATTTTTTTAAAAAACATTACAAAGCTATGCTTAAAAAGCACGTTTGAAGCTAAAATTAAGTATAAAGTGTTTGTGTATGCTGTGTTGATTCATCATACTTGCTATGACTTGGTTCGAGTTCTATCGATTCTGGCTAGAGTCATATGTCAATTTTTCTTAATCGATTAATCAATATGGTGATTCAATCATTTTTTTCGAATATTTTAATTTATTATATTTAAAAAATGTTAATTTAACGCTTTTCGAAACGATTTCTAAAAAAATAACATTACCCACCTCATTTATCTCGATAAAATTCGATCGATTTAGCGACACTTATTATATACATTTTGATTACTCTCAGGAGTCTTTTGCGCAAAAATATTGTTTCGCTTAGTAAATATTTCGCATTACGATCAATAAACATTAACGAGTTATGCTCATTATGCAAGGTTCTGCTGTATCAATATTTCTGTGTGTATTGTAATATAGGTGAAGCGAATTTCTGTAGAAGGCCGGCGTTACAATTTCAGTCTTCTTTATTGTTTCTAATCTTCGAGTTAACTTTGCGCTTTTTAATATGCCGGGTAGAATATAGTTTTTAAAGCTGTTAAAAGAAACGGTTATGTTCGAAAGTTGTACGATGGTTACTTTCTCGGAAATCGCACGGCCAATGCTGAAACGTAGTTCGTTGAATTTTCACAATTGCCGCTCGATGTACCGATGGAAAAAAAGAATGATCGTAAAAACGATTTTTTTTTAATTCAGTGTATTACTCTTCAGGTGATTTGAAAAAATATCATTGAAATATTATCGAAATATATTTTCATTTCAGAATTATTTTTATAGATCATGCATGTAGTTTATAATCGACTACCACATTTCGTTTAACTTTGAACTTGAAAATACTTTGTTAACTATCACAAATTATCTCGAAATGAACCTTGAACTTTAACCAAATATTTTTTTCACTATAGATATCTATAGCGTTACAAATCTCACAAGCACCATGAATCACGCGGCGCGAAATAAAAAGATTTCCTTCCTTCAGACGCACATTCACAGACATACACACACATACACACTGCTTCACAAAGCTATCTTTTTCACAAAATCAATCATCGAACCATCCCATGGCCTACACGTAAAAAAATCTAGCCGAAAAATGTCCACACGGCCTTGCAGAGTGGAAAGAAAACGCCTTGCGAAGTAATGATCCGAGGCCGGTTAATGCAGCAAAAAACCACACACAAAGCGACAGTATACTTATACCCTGAATTCACAAACCACATTTGATAAAATTAGCTGAAAAATATACGAAAATTTCATTCTGGAATTCGAAAGGAAATTAATATGAGTTGTTCAGTGCATAAATTGATTAACTTCACTTTATGAAAAAAAAATGTCACTTGGTATAGTCATATTTTTATATGTGAAGTTTATTTTTTGAATAAAAAAGATAAATACTGTTAAATGAATAAATTTGCTTAGGCACCAATTAATGAATTATTTATTTCAGACGAAATTGTGATGAATTCAGTACTTTTAATGTGTACTGACCGCATCCATAGCATATTATTAACGAAATTCGATTTTTTTCAATTTTGGATGAATTGAATAATGAAGGATACTTAAAAAAAACGTATTATACAAATTTCATCATTTTTATCGACTTTTCATTTAACATAGTTAATCACTGAACGGCTCATATGTACATAGAAAAACGATATGATTTATTGAACGGCACGCGTCCGAAACTGCGTCAGAACAAAATATCGCGAACAATCGTTCAATAAGCCCTAATCGAATTGACATAAATTACGACATGGCTGTACACAGCGGCCGAAATAAAGGCGAAAACTTCTTCCCCGAAGCGAAAGACGATCCTTTTTCAATCAAAACACCACGAAGGCGGTCGCCTTCTATGATTTATGGCCTCTGGCGACATTTTAATATACCGCGTCTAATTAATCTCCTTTCCCGGAGATCGGACACGCCCTTCACAGAGGACCTATTCCGCCTTTCTCTAGACGGGGTACGTTCACGTGAAACGCCAAAGAACTCCGGCATACTTTCGGAAATGCCCCGTTTAATATAATGAATGAGTTGTACGAAATCATCGCAGATATTCCTTTCAGTGTCGAGTGTTTCGGTTCGGTGAAAGACTGAATATTTTGAATGTTTCATTATTTTCTTATTTAATTACTAGCCGCTTTGGTTTCGTTCGAAATTATTGGCTCCGAGATTATGAGTCGTTGTATAGTGTTTATTTCATATGATCGTTCACAATATTTCGTCACATTTCGGCATAACTAAGCAATCGAATTCAACTAATATAAAAATTTATGAATAAAACAATGATTGAATTAATCTAGGATAAGAGGTAGGGACACGCAAATCTCCTGAGATACTTGATCTTGCCTCTAATTTTTTTTTGAAAAATCGTATTTTGAATAAAATATTGTCAATATATAAAAAATCAAATTGGGTTTACTTTAACATTATTCTTTTTAAAATACGATTTTCTCAATAGAAGTTAAGAAATATATTTATAACAAAAGGAAGAATTAAGTGTCCTAGAAGGATCAAGTATCTCCATATTATCCTATTTTACATAAAAAAAGACTGAACTATATTACAAAATCTCAGCATCACTTGTAATAAAAATTTCAAAAAAGTTTGCCCAACGTTCACAAACGCATAGATTATGCAGACAAACATCAATTTTCACACTATATAGAAGAAACGCATTATGTTCACTATACATGAATCGAATTCTATCGGCCGAAGCGAGCTCGTCGATCACGTGAACCGACCCTTAGCCAGTTCTCAATAAAGACAGGGACTGTAACTCGTTCCCTCGACAGTCATCAATAAGACGACCGCGGAACTCGGAGCAAGTCCGACTAACTATTCGCAATCTGCGCCGCTTTTAGGGATTGACGTGTTTTGACAAATATGTGACGTTATTTGAAGTGCCCTGGCTCTTCTTCCGCCTCTACAAAACGGAAATTCGAGTGTTATTTCTCTACCATTATACGACGACTGAAAAGGCCACGAGGCACAAGTGATTTCAAAAAAAGCGCACTTAAAGTTGAGCACATACTTATATGTATTAGGAAGATGTTGAGTGATTTGATTATGTATCTTTCAAATTCGTTTATATCCTTTTGCCACCAAATATATGAGAGATTTCTGTACATAACTCGATTTCGGCGAACGTTTAATTTGTACTCCTTGGCCTTTTCAGTCGTCGTATATTGTATATTGTGTTTATCTTGGGCGTTTGTGAATTTTCGCCGAGCGAATCGCTACGAGAATGCGGCGATTAATGTTTGAAGTTTTGATCGTCGGAAATTCAATGCGAATCATTATGCGAATTTCGCGAGCTCGGTTGGATTTTGTTTTGTAAAATATTCGCGTTGTGTGTTTTCTGTATGATTGATACGCATATCACGTTGATATTATCAAAAAAAATCATTGTGATGAAATGAGCCATTCATAGCAATACGCGACTAACTCTACTAAGCGAAAATTCAGCAAAACTTGTTTGATATGTTTTACAAAATCCACTTAATTATTCTATTGAAGTCATAAACTCACAAATTTTATTTATACAATAATAAGCTGCGGATGTGGTCGATTCATATTAAAGTCAATTAGATTTTATCAATGAAATAGGCTTCTGATATGATTAAATTGCTATCGAGTTGAGTAAAAAAGTAGAAAAAGTTGAATTAATTACAATAAGCACTGAACGGCTCAAATATATAACAAGTTATTTTCGAATAACCAATTTGTAAATTTATCAATCTTCTTAAAATTCAAGCACACATTCCGCGAAAGACGAACGAACACTCACCAAACGGAATACGTTAGCGTTCACTAATCGATCGGTAATTACATCGGCAGAGTCAACACTCAATTATTAGCAGGAAATTGCCTTCGAGCGATACGAAATCAATTAAAGTTATTCAACGGAGAATAATCAGAATTGTTACTCCTGACAGATAATACCTGATCAACAATAATCGGAATCAATTAACCGGGATTGATTAAACGCATTCACGTAGACAACCGAGCCATTACGCGGTCTATTGACCGCTCGCGTTCGATAAAATTGCTACGTGTCGGTTAATTTCGGTTCTTCACACGTTAAAATCGAACTATTACAATCGATTATGCCGTTTTTCAGACAGGGGAGTTTTAGAAATGTCGACATCGCTTCCTGAATCGAAGCGAAAAAGTTTTCCGTTTCGAGAATCGAGATCGTTCCTTCGATTCTACCTGTATTATGATATAAGATTTTTATGATAGACTGAGTTTTTCTAATCGAAATAATGCATGATGGCTTTTTATATATTTTTTAAACATTTATGTATATTTTATGATTCAAATAGCATAAATCTTTAAAAAATAACAAATTTAAGCATCATAGATTCGAAATAAAAAACTGATATATTTACATGCAGTCGAGCGTACAAAATGTCCCTACGACGCTTGCTTGTGCGTCCACTGAAGCGGCAATTTTGACCCACATCTAAGAGATCGTATTACTATAATAATATTATTATTATTGCATTAAAAAGGCTGTTTTTTGGCTGAGGCCTCAGTCCCATAACGACACCCCATACCCTTCGAATTTCGGGCAAAGTTTTCGCATTAAACTACGTACACTCGAGCTATGACAGTTCAAATATCCACGGGGTGGCTCCAATGTTATTCCGTATCTTGTGTACATTTGTATGCGAGTATTTATATATAGATTCGTGTACAAATGTGTGCGTATATTTCTCCGAATTCATGAAATTTTAATGTTAGTTTAGTTAGATTGAGAAAGGTTAGGTTTATTTTCAGACGAGCTTGATCGAGGATGAACCGAATTCGGTTGACTTTTAGTGGAACTGAAATAAGTTTATTAAATGATAAAAATAAATATTTACTCTGTTATGTCTATCTTATAATATATTTTTACTTTTGATACGATCACAATCTGTGTTATCATAAAAATGTCACATTTCACGTCGATATCGATCTCTCAATTTAGGCAGATTCGTCTCTCGCGGTTCATTTGGCCGATTCGAAGATTGCGTTGTTTTTGCAATCCAGTATCGATGGCGAATTATAATTGGAGATTTTCCTTTTTTTTACATATTCGATTTGTTATCTTACTTTTTTCGGTGTTTTTGTTCTCGGAATAACGTGAAAAAAGCGACATCGGAAAAACGCTGAGACTCAATCGATGCTTTTAGAATAAGATGTTTTTCACGCGAAAATCGCATTTTTATTTGATGTTTCATAAGTCTGAAATGCACAGTTCAAATTTTCGAAAACGTCGAAAGCACATGTTCGACAAAATTCAAAAACACTTTCATCAAACCGAACAAACAATCGTTACACATGTCAAATTACAAATTTCAATACTGCACAGCGTCAACGTTCAAAATATGACAGCTCTATTAAACACGTATCGCGCGCAACGCACAAGCGGATTATGATTCCAATTAAGCGAAAACGACTCCGTTAATTATTCGCAGAAACGATAATTTTCAAAGTGTACCCACGACCCCGAAACATTATTCGGGGATGGAAACGGAGCAAAAATCCAGAAAGGGGAAGATCGATCGATCCTCACTAGGCTCTGAGGCTGCTCAGGAACGATAGCCCTTTAGCCGGAACGTGAATCACCTCTCGATTTATGAGGTTTGTGTTGTACGTATAATAAATATGTTTCTTGCGCCGTTTATGCTCGGAATTTGTTGTTCTAACTTAGGGTGGTTTGGTTTAGAAATAGCTCGATTGATAGTGTGCGTAGTTTAGAAAGTGTTCGGTGAATTTGTTTATTTGTATTAATGTCTTTCATGTATGTAGTTTTTATGAAAACATTTGTATCGAGCTCTTGAATATGTACTTGTATTCATTTGGCTTGTCGATATAGTTTGAATCGTTTGTGTATGTCGCGTCGATTCAGCAAACTTTAAATGTCTGGACTCGGATTTTATCTAGTCATCATATTGATTGGTTTTTCTTAATAGATTACTCAATATGAAGAAAAATAATAATTTATTTTAAAAACTATTTATTTCAATTGGTGAGAATAGACGCAATATTTACCCGATAAACAGTGAGAGTCAAACGCGGGAAAAATACTAGGTTGAGTATATATTTTCTCGATAGAACCTCCCATAAAAATCCCTAGAGATTTATTTCGAGGACGAACAAACTGCAATTTTTCTAATTGAATTAGCGACTAATGGAAAACAGCGATAATTGAACACCTTTTTTCCTAATAATATTCCATCCACCATTCGAGCGGATAATGAAATTGATTAAACCGACCAATCCCGCGAGACGAGAACGCTAAAATCGACCAAAAACCGCATTTCGGCTTACAAAGGTTTTCAGGTGTATTTTTGCTTGTGATTTTAAAAAAAGTATATTCGTGAATCGAAAAAAAATGGTCCAAATTCGGAATTTTCAACCTAAAGTTAGATTTATTTATTTATACAAATTATTTTAAATCTTCCTTTTTTATATGAAGATAAGGTATATTTTTAAAATATGCTCACTAATAATAATAAAACTATATCAAACTATTATAATATCTCTCTAACAATGAAACTTTATAAATCAACGTTTTGTTATGAAATGAAAATTTGTAACTAATTATAACTTTCCGTCTATATTACAAGTTTAATTTGTTATAAATTTGGCGTATTGTAATATAAATCATATCATTATGCAAATTGATAAAAAAATATAGCTACGTAATTATTTATTAAATTATGTAGATATGAAATTATTTTCGACTCTATGTCATAATGAATTCAAATTTTATTATCCTCATATCTGACCTCATTTAAGTTTATTCCTTCGCACACTGGGGGATTCCATACGACACGGCATTCAAATTAATATTAAATTAAAAAAAATATATCACCACACTAATAGTACAACGAATTAAATTATATATTGAATCTTAAAGCAAAATTCATATTAATAATGATTCAAATGTGAAAAATAATGATGAAACCGTTAACAGTAAAAACTATTCAATATGATGGATGTCTGTTGTATAGTAATATTTTCAATCAATTGAAATTTTCCATAAAAATCATTTCCAATGTTGATGCCAAATGCCACATTAAGTACCGCACTCGATCAATCTTAAAATTATAAAAAAAAAATAACATTTTTCAAATTCATCAAAAATAACACTTAAAATAAAAAAAAAACAATCTTAAACAATCCGCACATCACAAGACAAAAACACCCGACTAAACAAGTGCACGCACAACAAACGCCACTCCCCCGACAATTAGATATCAATTAACAACCGCCACGTTAACCGGAAAGCTAAAAACACAACAACAACAAAAAAAAATCCAAAAACAACAAAAAAAAAGCTAACAACCGATGCAATTACTGCACAACGTGCCGGGTCGCGGGACGGAAATAAAAAAGCGCGCGAGATTCAAACGCGTACAGGGTGCGGCCGAGAGGAGCGAGCCGAGATTTTCACGAGCAATTTGTCGGGTTCGCCGTAATGAATTCTTTTCTTGGGGTTGGGTTGGACTTGGGTTGGGTTGGGTTAGAGTTGGGTTGGGTTGGGTTGGGTTGGATGGTGCCGCTCGTTTCCTTCCTTCCTTCCTGGCGGCGCCAGTCGTTAAACTTAAATATTTGTCGTGGGCGTTGTCTTCTTTTTTACGGGCGAGCAACATTTGGTCCGCGAGCTTCTTCTTTATGGCCGATGATAAATGCGACTCTCTGCGGACTCTTTGCGACTCTCTCTTTCTTGGGCCGTTCTTTTTTTTTTCCTGTTGATGGCATATGTGCGTATTGTCTGTCTTAATCTTAGTAGGGGAGGCTTCATAATGGTTCGAGATTTCGATGGGAATGTTGTGTAAGTGAAGTTGTGAAGGATGAGAATATATCGATAGTTTTTTAATTACCACATGTGAAAGATTAGTGCATTTTCTCGGTACACTTACAAAATTATATTTTTGTTCAAAGTATAACTTAAATATTTTTATTTCAAATATTTCATTTGAAAAATCATTTTTTTAGTGTACCTAACAAATATGCCAAATTTTGACCTGCGTTAACTGAATAATTATTGAAAGTTGCGTTTTCCATCTTCTACACTCTCCAAAAAGTTTCGTCAAAATCGGTGGGGGACTTTTATGAAGCTTCTCTTTATTAGATGAGTTTATAGATTTTTCTTCTATGAAGAACTTTTCATTTTTATTATAACCGCAATCTTAAGAAAAGTGGTGATTGAAATTGAAAAAAAAATCTGCCATTTTATTTGGTTTTCTCTCATGTTTATTTAATTTTTGGTATAAATGTTGACTTTCTAAAGTTCACCTCAACATTTTGTCTCGTATAGGAACTTTGTTTTGTATATGTTAACTTTCTATCGTGTATAGTCTGCCGTTTATGGCACATTGTTGCAAAGTGGGACATCGTGGTTCTATCAATCAAAATTCACTTAGTACGCCCGATCTATCATCTATGGAGCTTGTATTTCCAAACAAAGCTATTAACATCTCAAAATTGATATAAAAAAAAATTGAATCTACATTCTACGTTAAAATTATTTAGTTGAAAAAATATTCAAATATTATTATAGTTTATTTGTAAATTAGACTTTAATAAAAATGGTTATGAGTAAAATCTGTAGTGGAAAATAATTATGAAATATTAAATTGTTAGTAAATTAATTATTGGGAGGTCTCTTACGTTATTAACTCTATTTAAATATCAAAATACTTAACATTTTGTCTATAATGTTCTTGAAAAGTTCAGATATTACCATTGAAAAGCTGATTAATAAAAATCAAAGATAAGAAGCGAATGTTTTCACGCCGAGCCGAAATTCTTTCGAACGCACAATTTAAGCATCTTGTTAATTAAATTTATCAATTCGCCTTCGAAAAAAAAAACCTCCTTATTTATCGACAGTGAAAATAAATATAAAACACAACAAATGCCAAAATTAGATTTGTATCGCGTTCGAATTTTGTTTCCCTTTTTTTCACCATTCCGCATTATTTTTCTGGGCAAAAGGGATCGAGCGATTCGCATGCGCGCCACCGGAGAGAGGCGAGAGCAAACGTTGGAAATCGTCAATAAAAAGCCAATTTATTTTCACGGAATCAGAAATTAATTAATTCAATTTGCGAGCCGAAATTCGAAGAGAGAGCCGACCCCCTTCGTCCCGTTTCACCTTGTGACGGAACGGGACGGGACGGGACGGGACGAAACGGGACGAAACGGGATTTTGAAAAACTTCAAAATCCTCCTTCGGAGAACAACAACAAAGGGGAAAACGCACTCGCGAAAATGTCGAATCTAATTCGCAAACGATCAAACGGCGGATTATGCATCGGAAGCGATCTTGAGTTTTCGAATTCGAAAGTGGAAATTTTGAATTTTCGATTCTCGAAATTTTGTGTGAGCTTCAGATTTTCGTTTGAGGTCGGTTCGTTTTGATGTTTAATTAAATGAAAGAGAGAGATGTAAATTTTAAGATGGACTTGGTGTGGTGCAATGTTTATTTTGATATGAATAATTTCGAACGAAATTACGAAGTACCTAATCATTTTTTTTATATTGAAATTTCCAACACCAGAGCGTTTTTTTCCTCAATATGAATTTCGAATAGTTTTAACGTGTAGTATAACTATAATAATAATTTTTATTTATCGATTTTATTGAAAAAATAATGTTCTTAAAAGTTATATATTTTCTAAAAAATATATATTTTTTATGTATGAGGCGTTTTTCGCTCGTATGAGTGCAGAAAAAGAAAATCAAATATTTAATTCAAAGCGTATTTTTCTCGGAAATATATCAAAGCGAAAAATTGCAATTTGATTTATATACGACTTTCATTATCAATTTAATATTCTTTCATCTACACAAATTGTTTTCGATTCATACGAAAAAATAAATAAAACGTATGCAAAATTCGTTTGAATCTTATTAATCCTCAATGTTTTAACGCACTGACGATGAAATAGGCCAAGGAGACAAGTTATATTTTTATAGAAATTGAGTGATATACCGAAATTATTCATGAATTTTGTGGTGAAAGGATATAAACGATTTTGAAACCCATCATGAGACATATTACCAAATCACTTATTCGCAATCCGTTACATATTGGTACACGTTCAACTGTGAGCGAATTTTTTCTCGAAATCGCACCATATCACTTGATCCTTTTGGCCTATTTATTGTCATATACGTATGTATGACTACTCAATTTCGACGAGAACGTGTGCGCATTAGATTTTCCCAGAAATCGCTTAACCGAAACGCAGATAAGCACGCGAATTTCGCAATTTGTACACGTTCAATGCTCCGAATGCGAAGTTCAAATTAAAAATATGCGAAAGCGGAATTCCCCACCGATTCTGTTTCATTTAACAAAGGGTTGGATCGATTCGGCTCTGCCTTTGTTTTAAGTCCTACCTATAAAAAAATGTGTGACTTATAGACAAACGCTTCCCCAATGTCGTCGGAAAAATCCCCTCATGAATTTCCCGAATAAAATCTCTCGACCTATTTAAATCTTTTTTTTTGCCCCCCCGACGTCGCCTAAGCAATTGAGTGACATTTGCTCCGAATGTACATATCTACATTTATATTTATATATGCGAACCATTTGTTTTCGAAAGAAAAATCTCAATCAACGTCGAATAATAAATTTCATTTGCGAAACTTTGACGTTTGCTTAATCATTTTCATTCTGTGTGGTGTTTCTTTGAATGCTGCGAATTTTCGCCGACTTTCGTATATTTTTGAATTTTGAAAAAAAAATGTATAAACGAGATTGCTTTATACATCGACTACGTTCGGAATTAAAAATTCAAATATTAGATATCTTTGAATATAAAAGGAGTCGCATTTGAAGCTTTTAGGTCTATTTTTGTTGTTTTTTCAAGACGAAAAAAGGAAAAAAATCGCGTTAGTGCAAGGAATTCTCATTAAAAAATGTAAATTTTACACCGAAATTCATTACAAAGATACCCAACTGCGGTCGAAGTCGTTTGCGCACAACCTACAACTTTATTTAACTGTCGACGAAAAGTACTTTGACTCTTTTCCTCGTTTATTTTTTTCCCTCAACATTTTACGGATAATTTTGAATCCGATACCGTCCTATATATACGACGTAGGCACACATCATGATAAAATCGCTTAAAATTTTAATCTTCAACCATTTTATAACGAAAGATTCATTTTTCAGCGCGGAAATAAAATATAGCAATTTTTACGAATGAAATGATACGGTCGTTTTTTTCCTTCTTTTTTGATGAATTTTTTCCATTTTTATTTTGATATGAAATCCCTATATAGGCATTAGGATAAGGATTTAATCCACGTCCTCTCGTTATGTCTCCAATGTAAATTTGATCACATTTGCATAAAATTTTCCGTTGGGATAATTTTATTTATGCCACGATATGCACATTTCATTAGAATTCTATAGTCATATACACACATACGCTCAAATCTAACAATATGGATAGATTTGGCGAAACGAAAACCGAATTAAAATTATTTAAAGCTCTATACATGAGAGAATATGTAGCTTTTGTATACTTTGACCTAAAAATACGGTTAAAACGTCAAAACTCCGAAACGAAAGCGGAAGTCTGTTTCATACACAAATATGACTTTAAACGATCGTTTGCCTCGAAAGATACGTTTTATATAATATGCCGAATTTCGTTACATTATAATTGCGTTATTTTTATGTGAATAACGAGAATTTGATACTGTAATGTGTGTAAAAATTAAAAACAACAATAAAAGCAGCTCATAGGGTATATTCGTTTCATTCGATATAATGAAAAAATAAAGATATACACAAATGGAACGGTACGCGTACACTGCAGAGTAGTCATTATCATTAGGGATTTTTTTATTTTCTCTCTTCGGAAGAAAAAAAAACGCTCATCTCTCTCCTCAGCGAAGTATTTAGATAGAACGGGGAACGATTAAATTTTTCACTTAACGACTTCAATCTAAGTTAAGCGAAAACGACGTTTCGAAGAATCGCACGAGTTTAAATTGTTCAACAGTTAAAACTTGTCTTAACCAATAACGCAAAACTCGCCGGTGAGACGAAGGCTCCCTCTGAAAAACTGAAACGTTGAAAAACTCCTGAAAATTGACGCGCCCTTATCATTAAATATACACAGCGTTGTTAAGAGCTCTGAACTCGAAAATTTTATATTTTTTGGCAAAATTTCTCATATTCTTTGAGGAAAATGTATCCAGAATTACTCACAACAACGTATGTAAATGGTAAATATATTCGAAGCGAATTTATTTATAAATAAAAACGCGAACAAAACTCATTACACGACTCGCAACCTTAACGAATTTGTAAACAACCGCTAGGCAAATCGACGTTGGATTATTCACGCAGATTCTATTCGAAATGTTTCGCTTTAGATTCGGTTAGTAATTAATGAACGTACATCGGTGAAAATCGATCGCGTGCGACATCCAATCTAGAAACCGTCAAATTTCGAGAAATCTATCGTATTCGAATCACCGAGAAACACTTGAGAACCGGGATAAAACAAAAGAACCATTTGCTGCTAACTATCGGGTTAACTAACTGGCGAATGTCAATTTTGCATAGATACAATCGTGCGAGTCATGCGAAAAATTTAGAATTCGATTTGAACACTGAATTGATCTAAAGTGATTGTAATTGTAAAAAACAGAATATCAGATTGATTTGTTTCGAAGAATAATCAGTTCTTGTACATATTTGAGAAATCAAAATAAATCCACAAAAAAACACAAACAAAGCTGAAACATGATCTGTTCTCATCTAGATAAACAATAGATGATGTACGAATTATCTTTCATGCTTAACTCGATATTTTCTTTTTCAAATAACGGCAAGTGCGTATGTTCTCATTCGTATGAAAACACTAGTATATTTAAATATTTATCTGTCGGTATCGAAATTTTGAATGACGGTCTCGTATCCGACTATGTGAGATGGAAAGTGCCCTTCTGCGCGACGAACGACGTCTTGAATCATTAAACAGGTAACGTGTCTGCGAAACATCGACGATTTGAATGTTTTGAATGTTCAGAATGTTCACTATAAGATTTAGATTTCGATATATCGATCGATATAACGTTTTCAGTTATCCGGATTGTAAGGAAAATGATTCCGGAGAGCTAGAGAGTACGTTCTGATGTCAATTTTCCAGTCGAGTCGTATAGATTTTTATCCAAAAATAAAATCAAATTCGATACAAAATGAACGTTTTCATATTGAAAATGCCGGTTTTGCTCGGTGACAGTCAAAAGGAACGGAACGGTTTATATAGTTCGACAGGTTCCCGTGTCGAATGTCAAGCTCGGGTTATATTCTCGAACTTATTATATTTTCCGACTTATGTCGTAAGTATGCAGCTGAAATTCAACTCGAATCAAAAGGCTTTTGTCTTCCGTTCGAATCACCGCAAAACTGAAAAGTTTCGTCACCGGGATAAAGTTTTTCTGATGAAAGTTTCCCGAGACGCAGAACATTTTCACCCACGTACAATGTCGGCTGAATCGAATGCGCATACATCACATCGGAATCTTTTCATGAACTTTTTTCATACACTTTAAATCTGAGTTTATTTTGAATCCGTGTATAGTTTCTGCGGACTGAAAAATAAGAGCTCATCGTTCGAATGAAACCGCATTTATTTTTGTAGAACATATTTTCGGATATTTTATCGAGTAACATTCTATGTTTCATGTTATGTATCTCAATATAATGTGAATATTACAATTTTTTTGCAAAGAGTTAACCATTGGAATGAATAAATTGTAAGTTTCAGATTTCGTTTCTTAGACTCGTTCAAATCACTTTTTCGAAATAAGCAGCTTTCTAATTCTCTCATATTAGAATGCATCGAAATAGTATTGTACGTCATATAAAAATTCGATCACAAAGAAACAAATCAACGGTCATCTCAAGAACGACCGAAAAAAAACCCACAGTCTTGTCATATATTCATTTTACACGCCAGAAAAAAAATTTTTTTTGCAAAATATCTCTCAGAATCTCAACCAGACGAGGAGAAATCTCTCCGAGTGTATATCCTTTCGTCGGGAAATCTTTCACTTTGAGTTTTTCGGGACTGGGGCGTAAATCACGCGCCGAAAATGTATTTCTCGTGTGACATTTACGCAACGGGAGCCTTCATAAAGCCGAACCGAGCCGAGAAGGAACCTTTCTCTATGTCCTTTTATATGGAAAGACATATATACACGCTTACGCAGCCCAGAGTGTATGGGGTGCATGCCTTATACGTGTGGACACGTAGTGCGAAAAGCCAACACTCGTAAACGATGAAAGAAGGCCACTGAAATGAAAAGGGGAGTGTGTGTGGTCTTTTCGATTTCGGTCGGTCATTCGCCTATTTTTATATGGATCTCGCAATAATTGTTGCCCCCGAGTCTTCACTAACGTAAGGGGGTTATGGTCTTGTGCTTGTGCTTGTGTGCGTCTGTGACTTTTGTGGGTGTTTTATGCTCTTATAAATCCGGGATAGTGTCTTTTGCTTGAAAAATTGCTTTTAAGGGGACTGCGCGTTGATGGGACGGAATGTGTGCCTTTTTTTTCTAGGTGGTAGGTACGGTTGTTTCAAATGTGATATAAAATAATATAAATGTGATGATGAAATTGATATGGAATTAGTTCAAATCTGTATCTGTTTTCATTGTAATCGAGTTATGTATATCTGTGTATACTCTCAATCTTCAGATTTCGATTAAACTATTCAGTCATTGTGTACAAATCTAAATACTATTTACTAGTTGACTGGTAAATCGATAAAGCAATCCCTAATACTGACAAGAAACGCGTTCAAAGACGAAAGACTGTTGTTATAATTTACGTTTTTGTTTTATGAATTCAATTTTTTTAATTAACTTGATTCAAAATTCATATGTTTGTTGAACTCTGTTGTCTTGTTTCATAAATTCTGAAAATTAAATTATTAGTAAATACAATGAACACTACTCTAATGCAACATTTCAAATCGTATTCAAATATGACAAATTTTACTCTAACAAAGCTGGTTGACATTGAATAAAACGGTGCTTTGAAATTAGGTACGTAATTAAATCGCTTTTAACGAATTTACTCTGTGTTACTGATCTGATTTCATGTGGACAATGCATCATTAAATGCCATTATATTATCCCGGATATATAATATAATTTGCATCTTGATACTATGCAAATGTACACAATAATCTGTTCAATTCAGTGTATGATCCAACAAATCAATCGAGCAAATATTAATAACGTTTACAAGTATTCGAAGCATGAACTTCAATCGATATTACACACAGAACATATAAACAGTTGATTAAACTGTTTTTTTTTTCAAAATCACGTTCACAATGAATATGTAAGTTGACGTTTACAGCAAATCCTTATTAACTCCGATATTCTCCATAAATTAAATTCAAATGTCAAAGCACTTAGTATAGTCATAATTTCTGTGAGTGAAATATCTTTCCGGAATAACAAAAATAAAAGGCATTAAATGACAATATTTTATTATCATCTAACATATTAATTAGTTTTTTTCGACTTATTCGTATACAAGAACAGCAATCCCTTTTATAGCTCAATTTTTTATAGTACAAACTTCTTATATATTAGATTGTCGAAAATATCGAATATTATTTGCACAGAATAGACAAAAATAATGATACGAAATTTCATTTAATTTCCATTATGTTACACGAAAAATATGCTCGAGTTATAACAAGGTTGCCTATGTATCACATATGAAAGCACTCACAATTCGTCGAAGAAAACACGAGCACTAAATCCACGTCTTATGGGGAAAAACGACGTTTGAAAACAAGAAGTCAGGTTTTCGATCATTTGGCCCACCCTCTGTGTCGCGAACCGAACGCCAACTGCGCGGACCATAAAGAGAAGGGCGGGAAAAATATAAAAATCCCGAGAAGCGAAAAAATATATACGGGGAAAAAAAACGGCGGGAAAATGTAAACAACGAGGCACACGACAACGCACTCGAGAGGCGGCCATAAGCGAGAGCGGACCTCCAGGGGACGCGAACCTTTCGCTTTTCCGAACGCTCGCTCATTGTTTCCGATGAAACAATGGGAATAAAGGAAAAATGTGGGTCAGCTCTTTCCGATTCGCAGTGCAGTTTAAAAATTTATAACGTTTTTTTTTTTCATTTTAATTCGTATGTGATATGGAAAAAATTTGAATGTACACAGTATGTGGCCACCCCTGGTTTATTTCTGC